>OZ018390.1:47994079-48335411 GCA_963969525.1 Ontholestes murinus | reverse complement strand
CACCGAATTAGACAAAATCATATCCATTGCAATATCAAACGGCTTCCCACTTACCCTAATAAAATCCATAATAAACAAAAAACAGTACCAATACACCATGTCCCACATATATCCTCACATAAAAACACCAAACAATAATAAGTATCTTATCTTAACATATTACGGCCGCAGCTCCGAAAAAATTGCTAGTGTTTTCAAAAAACAAAACTATCAAATCGCGTTCAAACCATTCTCAAAATTGTCAAATATTATATTTAATGCAAAAGACAAGATTGAAAATAATAAAAAATCAGGAGTTTACCAATTAGAATGTCCAGAGTGCAATTGTTTATACATAGGCCAAACCGGAAGAAACTTCGAAAAGAGATATGGAGAACATTTTCGAGCATTCAGATTACACCACAACAATAGTTCATTTTCAAACCATAGCCTAGAACACAAACATAGCTTCCCATCGTTAGATAAACTCAAAATATTGCACACCTGTAAAAAAGGCCCAAAACTCGACCTGTTAGAAGCACTAGAAATTTCAAGAAAAAGAAAAGCCGATAATGTTAATCTCCTAAATGAACAGACAGATTTATATAATTCCAGCTTATTCCAATTAGCCTAATCCCCTTAACGCAACCCGCCTCAAAAATTTCCATTTAATGTACCGCCCTTGAATTTCACTGTAAACCGCACCACCCTAATTAACTACCTGTTACCTGCACCTATATATACCCTTTGTAATTCGTAAATCAATTCACTTGATAATGACTTGAAAGAGTCGAAACTATAGTCGTAGATAATTTATTAATGTTGTAAAAATCATTAATATACAGTGGTAAAAAAACATAGAAAATAGTGTTTTATTTCAACCTATATTTGAAAATGAAATACCACATAGTAACGGTCACTACAATCCTGTTTCTAAAGTTCACGAGAAGCTAACACACTTCACAATGACCACAAATAGATATTTTGTTCAGCTATGAATATGAATAGGATCAATAATCAATAAGTAATATATAATTCACCCTTTATCCAGAATAACACATTGATTACAAGGCCAATTAGATTTGCTAACAAGGGAAACATAAAAAACGAAATGAAAATCCTTCATACCGCTCTCAACGAAAACAAATAAAAAAAGTAATACGAAACACATGCAACGTTACCGTACCTAAGGAGAACAATATATAAAATAAGTAATTTATTTGAAAAATTCCCAAAATTCCAAGAACCATATCCCCTTAGAAAATAAATAAAATTACAATATCACATTCACATTACTACCAATTATAAAAAAATGATTATCAGAGAATCCCTAGAGATAAAAAAATTCAATTAGTTCGCCGTGGTGGTTGTTTGGATAATAACCAACAATAATTACAGCATATCCAATCATCATCGTGTTCGGCGAAACTTGCTTGGGTCTGAGCACCAGATGTGCGAAACCGCCTAAGCATTGTATTGTCAAGGGCCGCACTTTTCGGTGAACTCGAATAGGGCGAAATTCTTCCCTGACATCCTCATTCTTCTCGACACATCCGAACATCATATTATGATTATAAGAGCATGGCAGGAATAATAAGTTACAACAGGTCCTTCGAAATCACATCTGAAAGGGGAGCGTTTTAACTCGGATACCGAACGAAAGAACGCTGGGAAGGATTGGTTCTAGTCGTAGCCACAAGAGTTCTGGGAACAAGGAATCCTTCGGCTCATTAATTAATGGAATCGTTGTGGCCAAGCATATGGTGTATACTTTGATACTTTGAATAAAGACTTCATGTATACCCACAGCGTCGTTTAGAACCTTCATCTCCAACTTTCATTATCATAACGCAATAATTCTTTTACATATTAAAACATATGTGGTATAAGAAGTTACATTTGCAGATATATTGGCTATGATTTTTCTGCAATTATTGGTGTGTGGTAAACATTAAATTCTAAATTAAATAATAAAAGAAAATTGTGATGTGGCCATTACCATATGAAAAAGCATTTCCTGTATGTTTTAGGTTTAGCTCTAGGCTGACAACGTGTAGGCTGCTCTACTTCTAACCTAATATTGGTTTATTTAAAGAAATTTAGAATTTTTCAGAACTTCACTAGGGTTTTTGATTATTTATAGCTCACTATACTCATTTTATTGTCTTTTGATATTATTATAACACACATATCATTTTCTGAAAGATAATAAAAGTCTAATTTTCAATTCAAAATCCTTAACAGTCCACATCCACACTGGTTCTGGTTCTGGTTAAAATCCCAGCTGAGTCCGCATTCCTTGCTACGGTCAAGCCAACCCAAGACATTGGCAAACGCCAGGACTGCAGGAAGAAGGACTCTTAGGTTGTCTCCCATTATGGCAGTCTAGAAGTACATGCTCTGCAGTTTCCTCTTCCGCTTCACACCCTCTGCAGATAGGGCTAGATTGTAGTCCCAGCTTGTTCAGGTGTGATCGTAAAGTGTAGGTCTTCTCTGGATAGTTGCATACAGTACCTGGCCATTATAGTGTTCATTGCGATGAAGCTGAAGAAGCAGAGAGGGGTTCGGTCCAGACCGTTCGTCCGGATGCCTTCCTCGCCAAATCATCTGTTATTCTGTTACCTCTGCTGTTGTTGTGTCCTTTTACCCAGCAGAGGGCCACCTAGTTGTCGCGAGCCGCTTCTTCCAAGGCTTCTCAGCATTCCAGCGTTAATGCTGAGGTAATTTTGCAGCTGGCAATAAATAAGATTGAAGCTCTGCTGTCCGTTATGATGTATATGTTTTTTCCCTTGACCTTCTTGTCAGAGTTTGCTTTTGCTGCATATAGTATATCCACGAGTTCCACCATTGTTGGTGTGGTTATTATCTTACCTATTGCAGTACTATTTTTTAAGGACAGTTTTTTGCAGAAAATTCCTATACCAGCCCAAGCTTTCGTTGACAACCAATCGGTGTATATGTGGATGTCTTTGTGCCTGCTTCCTACTCCTGAGACTTTGAATCTCAGGTCTATTTGAAGCTTTCTGGTGAAAATGTATTTTCGAGGGATATTTTCCACCGGCATTTCTTGGGATTTCTTTTACTGAGATCCTCTAAGATTTTGTGGTGTTCACCTCCTCCGTTGCTTACAAGCCATGTGTTTGTTGCTCAGAACCAGAACCAGATATCCACACAAACACACACAGGTTTTTGGGTTCGAAAAAAAATACGATCACAATATTACGTGGGAAACAGAAGAATAAAAACTATAAAATGTAGAAAGCACAGAGAATAAAAGTTAAAGAATAATGGAAAAGGTTTGATAAGAACATATCTTAGATATCCTAGATTCATTTCATTACCTAATACTGAATAAGGAAGAATGATATAGAATCACGTTGAAAGGCTCGGATCGTGACGAACAGACTGGTTAACCCTATCCACTCCCTTTATCACTCTTTGTTAGAGGCATCCTTGAGGCTTCAATTAAGTGGTGGAAACCTCTTCTGCAGTCGCCTAATTACATTTATATATTTTGTAAAGCTCTTGCATGTTCCGCTCCCTAGGAAGGCTCCATATCGACTGCGCCCCTTGGATTCGTTGCATCCACGCAGTAATCTAAAGAAATATAAGCTTTTATTTTGCGACAGAACCCATTTTTTCGTGTATGTTCTCTCAAGACTTAAACTCTTAAAAAAACAGATTTTCATATTTGTTGGGTTTAGACATAGAATATTAATTACTGGAATAAATTTCTGTTACTGCACCGAAAAAATAAAAATATCCCCAAAGGTCAGTTTGTCTAATTTAGTTCTCTTGCTCTTATAGAATGTTGAAATCTTGTAATTGATTGATCGTTATAAACAAATATTCGAATGCCTACTAGAATTTTCATAAGTAAACAAAAGCTACGAGAACAGTTCCTACTTCTGTCATCAATAATAACAAAATCCCTTAATGTACAAAATTAAATAACATCTTTGCAGGTTATGTATAAATATCCTAAGTGTATTCTATTTTAGATGTACTTTAAATAATTTTGTTGTTTAAAGTGAATCCTCATTTAGGGTCCCACATGTAACTAGAAAGTTGCAAAATTTGTACGCTACTCAGATAAAATTTATATTAAACTGCATAAAAATTACATTTTATCATCGTGTAACTTAATTATTTGGAAAAAAATCATTTAGTTTATAACGACAATTAAATGTTTTAACTACCTTTAATTTTATGCCTATGTAAAAACACAGATATGTATATTAAAGTATTCTGAATAGAAATATGGATAATGTAACAGTTTTAGGATTACAAGATGTTTCTTGTTTCAAAGATTTAGTGGAAATTATTTGTCGATGTAAAAATAGACGAGCTATCTGTGAAAGCCTCAGAATTTTGGAATATGCAAGTAGTGTTCATTTTCAAACATATACATCTTTAAGGGATATTCAAAATTTTTCTAAAAACCCATTACCAGAAATTATTGGCAGTTTTGATTAATATTTAGCTGCAACTTTTTAAGGAGATATTTTTACAATAGACATGTAAGCACGAAACTAAATCAAAAAATGTTTAATAAATAAACAATAAACAATTATGTGTATATTTTAAATAACTTGAATAAGAATGTATTTGATATAATGTGCCTAACCTGAAATTACTCAATGGATGATACAGTTGCCTACTTTGTATGTGTGGATTTGCGTATATAATTTCCACAGAGCTTTAGGGTAATTTCAAAGCTAATTAAAATGAAAACTTGCTACACAGACCTTAATGCAAATAAACAGTTGAGACGGTACAGGTCTTTATAAGAGCTATAAAATACATTTTAATTAGATTGAATACTATAAAATTTAAAAACAATACTTAATATACAGGGTGTCCCGTTAATGCGGGGAAATGGCTATACCATAGATTCCTGGGGTCAAAATATGACGATTTAACGCAACTTATCTATATCCAAAAATTTACGGTTAAGCCGGAATTTGGCTTCAAAGTTTCAATTTTTTTTATTTCTTTTGTTTATAACAATTGAACGCTTTATTTGATTTGAATGAAACTTATTATTAATAAGTACCATAATATCATACATCATTTCCGTTATTGTTGGCATTAGTGATTGACAGGAAGTATAAAAACAGTAGTACCACCACTTAAAAACTAAAATATTTTTTTATTGGTGCATCCAATAATATCCAAAAAAAATCTACTTGAAAAGGCATTAGTTTTAAAAACTTTTTTGACTCTTACCAGTTTTTGATATCTTGTACGGTTTTTGCATAAAAAAATAAAATATGAATACAGTATACTCATTATGCACTCATTAATAAGTAAATAAACTTACTCAATTGAATAAAAATTAAATAATATCAATTAATAAAATAAATCAAAACAACATCTAACACTTTTCAAACAATTTTCTTTGCAAAATCCTAATACAAACAACATATCTGTTTGTTCCATATATGAATATTTATGAACTATAATAAAGTTAAAAATTAATTGTTAAAAGACACTAAATAATTATTATTATACATAATTTATATTTTTTAAACATATACGGCCACGAAAAACATTTATTTTCGATTCGATGAAAAACTTGATTTTGTTTTTACTAGATAAAAAATATATATTTTATTTTTTTGTGGGAAAACCGTAAAAGATATCAAATATTATTAAGAGATGAAAAAGTTTTGAAATTAAATGGTCTATCAAGTAGTATTTTTTTAGTTTTTATTAGATCCACCAATAAAAAAATATTTTAGTTTTTAAGTGGTGGTACTACTGTTTCTTATTCTTCTTGTTAACCAATAATAGTCATAATAACTGAAATGGTGTATTATATTATGGTAGTTATTAAAAATAAATTTCATTCAAATCAAATAAAGCGTTCAATTTTTATAAACAAAAGAAATAAAAAATTTTGAAACTTTGAAGCCAAATTCCGGCTTAACTGTAAATTTTTGGATATAGATAAATTGCGTTAAATCGTCATATTTTGACCTCAGGAATCTATGGTCTAGCCATTTCCCGCATTAACGGGACACCCTGTATATGTACACTATGTCAGAATTAATTTTATCTATTTTCTTTTTTAAAATTTTAAATAGAGAAAAACAAAAAACAAAAATCAGAGCAGTACTAATAGTTTTTACAAAAATATTATAAACTTATAATTATCTTTCCTTTCTTGAAAATTGTAACATACAAAATTGAATGAAAGCACGGGTGGCGTTTACAATCAAAAATTATGTTCTTCCACTCAAAACATTCTTTACTAGGATGTTGAGCAGGTATCGAAATCCGAAATCTTTATTTATAAGTATTATATACAGGTATAAAGGATTTATACTATACTTTTATTTTGTTCTTATTATACAACAATATTATTATTTAATCACAAGTTAGAGCATACTTAGCAAAAAATATCTTAGGTAAGAAGATATTAACTTCATAATAGAAGATGTTGCTCTTTCATTGTTAAAAATTTTAACAAATTAGAATTTATGTTATATCTTAAAATCTTAAGTTTACATACCAAATAACAACTCTATGAGAGTCAAAATCGCAAAATGTGGATAACGACGCCGATTCGTGGAATAACGAGTATGGAAGGTGGTGGGACTGCTCGCGCAGGTTGACGTGTTCAGTGACTAATCATTAGTATATATACCGAGTAATAAAGTTCTTTACCAAGCAAGGAAAAAGTGTTTAAACCATATTGGAAGAGATGTTATCTGTTTACCGGACTCTAGTCCAGGAAACACCTTGGTATACAACTGGAACTCTTTAAGCAAGGCATCAATTGCAGACGATTTTCGACCTGGGCGGTCTGTTGAGGTCACTACTTCAAAGCTTATCAAAAAATCGAAAAATTAATATTGGAGGATGCACGTTTGAAAAGTCAACAACACGCAGAAATGGTTTGAGTATTTAAAAGAACCATTTTTAAGGTTCTCCACCGCCACAAAAACAGCAGCGCATCTAATGTTCACGTGCAGTGGCATAGAAAGGGTACACTACCGCCTAAGAAATTAAAGGTGTCGCAGTCGGTGGGAAAGCTCATGGCGAATTTTGTCGATTGATTATAAGGGAAGAGGTGTTTCTATAATCAGAGAACACCACGCTTCAATTTTAGATGAGTTAAAAGAGGCTATTAGACGGAAAAGAAAAGGAAAATTAACCAAAGGTGTTCTGCTCTTGCACTACAATGCTCCAAGCCATGTTGCATGGGCTTCGATATCATTGCTCACCCGCTTTATAACCCAGATAACAATATAGGATTCGACAATAGCTTCATACCACATGCGGTAGGATACTTAAGGAACGTGATAACTCTTAACATGAGATAATTACTGAACTAAGAGTTAAAATTATTATTCTAAAAACTAGTATTAAATTTTTGAATTATTTATAAAGGATATTCATTTGATGAGACAGTTGTTTCACGTGCGAATAATTGCTTGTATGAAAGTCAAAGAACTCGAGCAAAAGAGAACACAGGCAGAAGCAATTTGGGGGGAATCAGGAAAAGCATTCATATTCGTATCTCGGATGGACCCACAAACATAAAAAGGTGTTGTAAATTTCCTAAAGGATGCCTTCCCTGAAGTACGCTGTAGTATAGTTCCATCAAAACACCCCGAATATTTTACTTCCTTTAAAGTCACCGTAGTCTAGATAATTTTGACAAAGTCCTAGACCCAAATATTACCACTTGTAGCATACACAAGAAACCCATTAGATCTCTTAATGCTAAATTGCAGATCATATAATCAAAATAAAGTAAGTTTTGTTTATTACGAATACTTATCTAATAGTATTAGTAATGTTTTTTTAAATATTTTACAGAGACATGGTCAAATTCAAAAGTAAATATTTTTCCGGGCTATACAAAGATATCAAGTTATAGCTGAACATCAAAATGAGGAGAGAATAATTTAAGACAACTAATATGCATATGTGGATTAAAATGGACTACCGATAGCAATTTAACAATTATTCTGGTATGTTGTAGGTCGCCAATTGATAATCTGAATTTATTTTTAAGTAAACTTGATGGGGTTCTTGGTACTCTGTATAAAACATTATAGTGTGCGAGGATTTTAATCTTCATCCAGATAGAGACGCTTGCTATTATATAAAACTAAACGATAGTCATAATTATATATATTATCTAATTTACGAACACCTTTTAAATCAAAGGCTATTAATAACAACATTTCAGAACACAGGACAGTATTGTTTAAAACAAATATAAAGCACACTGCAACTAGCAAACAAACTACATATGTATGTAGAGACTTCTCACATGATAATAAGGCTTTGCCGATCAAGCCTCTTGCTCTTTGAATATTGTATATTTTCTATGTCTCTATATTTTTCTATGTTTCCTTGTTTATAATATATCTTTTTCTTCTCCGGCCCCATGTTTTAATTTACACACTTTCTCTTGTTCTTAACTTTTTTTACAGCTAGCCGGTGCCCATTCGTTGACGTGGCGTGGAAGCCCAAGCAAGTATCCCCGACGGGAAACTGTTTAATCGAAGCCTGCGGCTGCTAATCGATGGTGAGCCTCGCCAGGGATCCCTGTGCCGCCTCCAGTGCGTGTTAGTTCCAGAAAGTACCGCCGGTGCTACTTCCTTGCCAGTCCACCACGAGGACGTCTTCCGCTACGCCCGTTAACACTGGGAGGACGAGAATTATATACGGGGTCGCTGATATGTATGGAAACGATCGGATATCTTCTAAAGTAGCGAAACGTATTGTACGTTTCTTGAATTAAATCACAAGAACCCACACGTAAAATTTTTTTGTCAAATTTGACAAATGCAGATGTTATTTTGAGTATGTTTCACGAATTTTTCTCAAATTTTAGTAAATTTTCTAAATCGAATCAGATTTAGGACGATCCTGATGATTTCAATAAATTTTAAAATGCGGTACCAATTAAGTACGTAAAGTATGGTTACTTTACGAAATTGTTTCCGACAATATTGTAACTTTAATTTTTATATTTGAAATACCGAAAATTATTCTAACTGATCAAGGTACTGAACTCAATTCAAATTTCAAAGTGTTTTAAATGCCCTTTTCTTCACTGTTTTCATTTTAATACTAAATGTACATTTCAAACAGGAAGTGTTCAATATGTATCATAAAATATAAATACAATTCAAATTTGTTTAAAGATTTTGAGAAGTTTAAGTATTTGATTATAACTGCTTATTATTTACAATCGAATGGAGCTTTAGAAAGGTAGCATTCAACATTAAATGATTATATACAACATTATGTAAACGCTCAACAGACCTTGAGATAGATATATGTCACTAGCAATGCTTTCTTATAAATCATATGTTCATGCATTTACTAATTTTACACCATATGAATTCATATTTGGACAAAACCCTACGTTGCCTAGCTCAGTAAGAGCTACGCCTGTGTTTAAGTATAGTTATCACGACTATTCTAGTCAATTAAAATATCGTTTAAATACATGCCATCAAATTGCTCAAGATAACATTATAAAAACTAAGCTAAGATAAAATTAAAGAATGAAAATATAAAACTAAAGTACATTTGAACAGATTGCTCTTCCTAGTAGCCCATCGAACGAATCATGAATGGAAGTAGTATTTTCTATAAATACCTAAGGCATATCAAACTTAATTCCGATAAGGGGTAATTAATTAATAATTAGAAATACACGAAAACATTTCGTAAATCTACAACAATGACTCTTAGAAAGACTACAAAACAAATTAGCCTAACTGCCCAATGCACAGAAGAAGGACGAAGCTTTGACTTTGTTCAGAAAGGTTCAAGCAGCCATGACTTTGTACTAACCTTCATAGGCAAATTCAGTATCATACAAATAAAGTATAGTGCGTTTTTCCTACCACAAATGAGTACACCAGACCTCGCAGTGGTCAGTGTGAAGGGTACTGAGGACAGGACTATGATCCTGGCCTACTTCTATAGGACCCCTCCTCCCACAAAGAAGATAGCGGTATTTATCAAACACCGTGAGGACAGTAAGCTAGTCTTGATAATAGGATGCGACGCCAATGCCCACCACATAGTGTGGGGCAGAACCCACTTTCGTGACCCTCACTAGACAAGAATTTATAGACATCACCTTCGGAAATATGAAGACAGTAAAGCAGATAGAGAACTGGCGGGTTCATCAGGACGTGTCTTTCTGAGATCACAGATGTATTTGATTCAGTATAGGAGTTATGACCATAGAACAAATTTTGGCTCGAAGCCCAACAACGGATACGGAACTGTTTAACTGTCTCTAAAATTACAGACCAGCCTTATAGACTCTTTTCATGAGTCCTGTCCCGGCAGGAAGGTTGATACATCTGCCAAACCTCTTTGGTGGTGCCCCGAGCTTGACCGAAAAAGGTCAAATTTTCGGAAGGCCTTTAACAAAACCAAGAACTCCCGACTTGAGGAGAACTGGGTCACTTGCAAGAGAATCCAGAGGGTCTTTGAAATGATCCTCAGAGGGAATCAAAGAGCCTCATGGCGCAACTTTTGCAAGATCAATAATTCCGTATCGGAAACAGCCCGCACTAAGAAAATACTATCTGGGTGCCGCAGTGCAGAGAAAGACATATTAAAAACACTTACACTGCCGACAAGAGCATAAACGTCGTCACTGAAAGCAATATAGAAAGAGTAATAAAATCATTCTGCTCTTTTAAATCGCTAGGAACGGATGGTATGTATCCTGCCCTACAGTGGACTATTCAGTCTCACGTCTTTTCTTCTAAAGACCTTGGAGAGGCTGTGCGACAATCATATAAGGGGGCAACATTGCTTGAACAGCGAGCTGCACCCGAGCCAGGCCAGGAAAATCGACTAAGTCGGCTGTTTATCATGTGGTATGAAGGATTGAAGAATCGCTAACAAAAGGTCAACCCTAAGAGCCTTTATAGACATCGAAGGTGCCTTTGATAAAGTTTTCTATGCTAACATAGAACAGGGTCTAAACACTAAACAAGCATACGGTCCCCACAATCACCACTGAATGGATTGGGGCCATGCTGAGAAATAGAACTGTAACCGCCTCGATAAGGAAAGAAAGCCTGATTGAAGCTCTCTTTCGCTTCTGAGGAATATCGTTGTGGACGTCTTACTACGGCAGGATGTAATGCTATGGGTTACGCAGAAGACGTGGTAATCTTACTCATTGGAAAATAGTAAAGTATTCTGTCTATCCTAATGTAGAGATCTCTCATCAAAATCACAGAGAAGACAGAATTAGTACTGTTCTCAAGAAAAAGGAAGATCAACATAAGCAGACTTCCCAAACTCTTTAACTTGGCAAACGAGTTTCAAACCAAAGGTGGCCCGGAGGATCTACACTGCAATCATCAGCTCTGACATATGAGGCGTTAACCTGGTGGCCGAGAATAAAGTAATCGGCAACCAAAAAGAAGCCAAACAACCTACAGTGATTGGCGTGTGAACTGGCCGCCTCTTCACATACATGCAAGGGAGGTAGCCTCTCATCAATGGGACTTTGAAGATAAACTCTGCAATTAACAACCGTCCATTAATTGGCTACACTAGCTAGTACTTCAAACTTATTGTTGTCACCATCACATTAGTCATCATGTACCTACTCTTAAAATTAGCGATGTTTCTAAAGAAACGACCGATCCGAGTATACAGAGAAGCAACGAGGGTGGTGATATTCCAGCAAACTCGAGCCAATATTCAGGAAGCAAAGGAAGTACACACTTCCAAATCAACTAAGCTAGGATGTTCTTAGCCTTCAGATATCCAATATAGAAGATCACAAAGACTGAAACTCTGCATAGCCACTCGAAGGATTTTCAACTGAAGATTGAATAAATATTCTTTTTATGGGGTTGATGTTCCTTAGAAAATCTACATAAATAATCACTTTAACTAAACTCGCGAACTAGCTATAGCTCCGCCAGACCCAGTCTAGAATTTTTGCAATTTAATTTAGACATTATTAGTAATTAATAAATAGTGTTCGACGTTGTTATGTGTTCAACAAAATTCCGAAATACAACTCCCTAACAATGTGTTACAGCAACTTCAGCTATAAAATAAAATAGTATTAAAATATAGCATTAAAATAACGTTCATTTTTAACGTGAAACTAAAAATAGATAAAATTAAAAAAATATAAAAGTCATACTTACAGAAATAAACCTTATTCATAATGTTAACTAGTGACTCAACAAATATTATAATAAAATGCTTTCTAAACATCTAAAATGCTTAAAATTTTTATTTCTGGACATAATTTCAATAAACAAATATGATATTTATTTTCTGTAGTGATTTAAAAAAAATGCTCTCTTCAAAGTCACTTGTAATAAGTTTCACCAAGGAGCGTTTCATATTTTTAAATTATACTACTTATTCAAATATTCAAGCCTCGAGAGGAAAATTTATTTAACCAACGGTAATAACGTCTTCATGTTTCATTAAACACCATAAATAATTGCAACATCATTCACCTGCCGCAGCAACATTAACTTGAAAGTGGATTAATATTAGTTGGGACGGGACTTCTTGCTCGATTACATGTAAGTGATTTTAACAAATGTCTGGCAAACCGTCCTTGCTTTAGCGGAAGAACCTCTAAAACGTTGGTATTTTTGGAGCAGAAACGAAATTTCACTTTTCCTACTTAAAACGTGTGCATGAGTAATACCTCTGTTATTTAAATTGCCGCGAACAACAGATTGCAGATGATGAATACTCAGCGTAATAAATTACGGTGTATTCAGGTTCTAGATTATTACAGTGGCTTTACTGGCTGCCAATTTATTGGGTAATTAAATGCAAGCCAAATTACAGACACTTATTACAATCGTGTTATAACTCAAGTAATTATTCAATGTAGTTGTCGTTTTGTTTTCGTGTGTATATTTTTTTTATTGCTAGAAAATTATCCACGTTAGGTGTGTATATTAAATATAACGTTTAAAAATATCGTACATTGCGTAAAATATACATACATCGGAATTTATGAACTTTAAACAGTCCCACTAGTGTGCCGTAATACGAAATGTAAAATAAATAATAGAAATACTTACCTACCACTAATATTTTTGTTTTGGATATGCCACTGAAAAATAATTTATAATACGTATAGCAATATGTTTGTTTTATTACTTTTATTTCAATGTTCGATAAAATATTTCTTCAAATACGAACAAAAATATATTTTAGGAACCTGAACTCCCATTGTGTGAATAGTACACCACAATAATTTTACTTCTTTAGATAATATCTCTTTTTTACAATTGTTCTAGGTAAATTGGTTCTATTGACAACTATTATCAAGTAAAGGTAAGAACTATATAAATTTCTTTGTCATTTTATGCACGTATACTTTATAACACTCTTATTGTTATCCACTTTTGTTATGTCTTAACTAATGTCGTTATTATCTTATAACCATTGTTAGTAATTTCATAAATGACAATAAGTTCCTTATTATAGTGATATATTATCACAGGGTTTGTTAGTGATGTATGGATGGGCGCTAATGATTATTCAAAATACACAATGCACTGTGTTTAGTAGGGGTGGGTTTCAGCTAAATCAATCAATCAAAACATTTTCTCTGATTTTCCACATTAAAAAAAAGAAATTTATTCTAGATGAAGATAAAGGTACAAAATTATTACGTATGCTAAATCTGATCAATTCAAATTTTGTGTTAATGAATGCAATATAAAATGAAGCGTATTATTAGAAATCGTTCTTTTTCTGATTCACTCCGGTTATCAATTCTTTAATCATGACAGCAAAACTTATAAGATTTGTTATAATACAAAAAATATTTGTAACTCGAACGATCCTAAATACTTAACCTTCTAGATTAGCTAGGTGGTATAGAGAAGTGATTCAAGTGAAGTACACTTCTATCCGCGGTCTAGTAATGAACCAGGAGGAAATCTCCTAGGGCAGTTCAAGGTGAGAAGGATCTTGGAGTTTCAGCTTCAGCAGGTGTCATGCGTGATGTATTCATCAAGACCGTTTACGAAAGGTCCAAACGTGTTATATCTTCACATAGTTGTCACACACCCATACCATCAAATACATAAAATCAGCTATCTATTTGGCCAGGTTTAGTTAAGATTCAAGAATAGGAGGGAATAAAATAACATGGGAATACCAAAAGAGCCTCGTCCAGATCTAGCAATCCCGGGAAAACAAGAATCATAAAAGAAGACAAATCTTAAAGGCAAAAAGACCTGAAATACCAAGTTTAAGGGCTGGTACTAGTAAGGTATAAACCACACCAATGAAGACCATACGCTGTGTTTAATTGAATATCTATCACTCTAAAGCAACATCAAATGTCCTTTATTGGAGATTCAAGAAAGTCAAATTTTAAATTCCATTCCTGCAGGAGCCTTGGATCAATAAGAGACAGGTAAGGGGCTTCCCCAAGACAATTGTATTCTGGTGTATAAAATAAACTGCATTACTTCAAGGGCATTTCTAATGCATGAAAAGACAAATTATACAATAATTCCAAAATTCACCACAGGGTATCTAACAGCAGCTCTTGTAGAAGGTTGTCATGGTCTCTGCTATTTTCAAGGAGATCAAAGCAAACTATCACTAGATGATGTAAGTAGACTGGTGAAGTGGTACAGAAGAGGCATTAAACACATTATCCTAGGCTGTGGTGCCAACGCCCACAATATGGAATGGGACAGCACGGACACCAATAATAGAGGTCAGGAACTTCTTAAATTTCTTTCTTCTTAACTCTAGCACACCTTTGTGAATCAGGCAGAAGGTGTTGGACATCACTCTAGTTGATGCCTCCACAGCAAGTACAATTCAAAATTGGCATGTTGTGGCAATAAAGGAAGGTGCAATGGACGTAAAAATCTGAGGAACACAAACTGGAGCATCTATTGAGAGTGATTAAGTATGGGAACATAAAGACCACAGAAGAGCTTGAAACAGCACCGGATCTGTATCCAGTTGTCTGTTAAAGAGGAGATCTCTTTTGGAACAAGGATTTATGTGGCCTCAAGATGTAAGCTAGGAAACTTTTAACATTGCAAAGAAAACCTCCAACTGGGAATATAATAAGGAGTTCAGAAAAGCGAAAAGGAAAACATAAAAAAACGTACTGTGGGGAGTTAGCGATTCTACCTTAAGAGACAGCCTCTAAAAAGTCTTGTCCAAAGACCACCAACGGTATGAAGCTATTAAAAAACCCCTGTTGGGAATTATGCAGAGGAGCTCAAGATAAGACTCAGTATGCTGTTAAAGATGCACTACCCAGACTCGTCATCAGTAGACTCCCAAGAAAACACTGCTAAATCTACAGAAGGAAGCATATTCCTACCTCTTAGAGAAAATCAAAATCATTTGCAAAGAAAAAAATTGAATGGGAAGTTAATTTAACAAAATCACCATGCCCAAATATTATTTCCCCTGTGCTGCTGCAGCAGTTGCTAGTTATAATAGCCCCTACCTGCAGAGGGGTGATATTTATCCCCAATGCGGGCCGAAGGCCATCCGAGAAGACCAAACCCTACCGCCCAATTAACCTTACCTCGTTTCCCTTAAAAGTCAACCTGGCAAATCTACTGTGAATGCATTTCATAGTTTAACAACAGGCATAGACGCTTCATTATAACAAAAGGAGATTGCATTAGGTATTTTCTTAGGTATTGAAGGTGCGTTTGACAACACAACTATTGAAATTGTGGAAAAAGGGCCATGGAGAACGATGTCGATATATCCACAATAATATGGATCAAGGCCGTACTAGAATACTATAAGATCACCGCAAGTATAGATAGTAAATCTGAAACGGTAACCACAGCAAAGGCTTGCTAATATTAATCTTTGCTATGGTACGATGCACCATGAATGACTTCATCATGATATTGGTCGAACAGGGTTATTGTTCGCAAGCAATTGTGAATCCTGACAAAACTCTGGTGGTACGTTTCACTAATTATAGGGATCTGAATATCAAAGCTGCCAAAGTAAAAGAACATGAAATTGCGCTGTTTAATCGGGTGAAATATTTAGGTTTACTATTGGATAGGAAACTTAATTGGAATGCTACCTAGAAAAAAAAACAATCTTCAAATTTACAGCGGCACTATGGATATGCCGCAGACTCTTCGGCAGATCATTGGGACTGAAACTCAAAATAACGCATTGGATGTGTATTATGGTAGTAAGACCCATTATTACATATTACTTACTTGTATGGTGGGTCAAGACTAAACAAGTAGCGGCATACAAAAAATCAAACCCTTGAGAGAATGGCCTGACTTTGCGCACCACCCCATCTGTAGTGGTCGAAGCTTTACTAGACCTACTTTCCCTGCCTGAATAAATCAGAAAAGAAGGTCTAATGAGTGTGATGAGACTGGACTGGCATGGTACAGCACATAGATTCGGGCACTCAGAAATTCTGAACCTGATTAAACAAGAGTTCCTACAAATGCCGTCTGACGTAATGCTGACCATATTTGATTTCGTATCGCACTTTGAAGGGATTATTGACGGTCGCTAAAGACAGCCTGAATCCAATCAAAAAACTAAAAATTAACTCTGTATTCTGATATACAGATGCACCAAGAAACGAAAGCGGGCTCCGGCATAGGCATATATGAGCCTAAATATAGGGTGTTGAATTGATGTTAGTGGATTGTGCGTGAACAGCGAGATTAGTCAATTAAAAAAACTCTTGTCGTTTCAACACTTTTACTTCTTACTTAATGGACATTTACAACTTATTTACACATGTGTTCTCTATTATTACTACAGTTAGACTCTCGTCGCAGATCGTTTAGGCCGTCCTGGTAGCCTCGGCCACCCCCTCTTATTCTAAAGCGCGAGGGTTCAGAAGCAGGTAGACGGCGCTTAAACATGCCGCCCCCCTTGAAACGACCAGCATTGATAAACTATATTAAATTAATAATGACAATAAACACAAATAACAATTACAACAGGTAGATACAGTTCCTTCTAAAAGTAAATCATAATGATTTATATAAAATTGGATATAAAGAAAATAAATGTTATTTCTCACAATTGCCTTCAAAAGGAAGTACGCAAACACGATTCACTGCACGTTTAAATTCGCCCGAATTTGTGCGCACTGTCACTGCCCGCACTAAGCCATCAGCTCCGGGATGCAGTTCCTTGACTCGCCCAGCAACCCAGCGCATCGGGGATAGATTTTCGTCCTTTAAAATGACCAGGCATCCTGCTTGAATGATGTCCTTATCGGGAAATCTCCACTTGGTGGGGCTTTGCATTTGATTCAGGTATTCAAGTGACCATCTTCTCCAAAAATGCTGCCGCGTGTACTGCAAGTGTTCCCATCGAGTCGGTTTGACGTCCATCAAATTTTCACAGGGTAACGTCGTCATCTCATTGCCGATTAAAAAATGGCCAGGGGTTAAAAAGAACATATCATTAGGATCGGGCCAAATAGGGGTCAAAGGACGATAATTAATTATTGTTTCAATTTGTGAAAAACTAGTATAGAATTCTTCGAAATTTGATTTTAATTGAACTTTTACTCGGGGTAAATGATATTTTAGACTTTTTATTGAAGCCTCCCATAGCCCTCCAAAATGAAGGGACATAACTGGATTAAAGTGCTAGGAGATGCAATCATTGCGAACTTCTCGCATCATTTGATTTTTATTTACCTCATTCGCAAAAAAATCGTATAACACCTGCAACTCATTATTAGCACCCATAAAATTGGTTGCTTCTTTAATTTCATTTACATTTAGCTTTCCATACTGCCTGTTAATTTTATTTTTACAACTTTTATAAAATCTACGACAATATGCAACTACGCTAATCAATTTTTTAGATGAGGAACATTTAGACAAAATACAGAAATCTCGGCTACCTGTCAATGAATAAATTGCGGTCGCTGACCGTTTTTCAGACAAGTTCTGATAATCAATCAAACATATAATATTTAAATCATTAGTGCCTTTATCTTTCATGAGCCAATGAGGAACAAACCAAGATAAATTTGAATTATTTGACATATTGTTAATACTCCGCGAGACACTAAATCGGTAGGGTTTTCTGATGTCTTCACGTGTTTCCAATAATTAATTTGTGTAATATATTTGTTCATAAAATGTTTACAATTCTCACTAAATGTTTCATCGTTCGCAAATTTTTTCTCCAAGTTTATAAATCGTTTATTACTGGTTTCTTTGAATTATCCAGTGAGGGTTCATTTGTTTATTCACTAAAATTTGTGCAAAAACACTTGCGCCTAACAAAATATCCACTTCTCCCGGAATATTGAATTGTTTATCAGCTAACCGTAAACCCTTAGGAATGTTTAATTTATTTTTGTTAATTAATGCACACGATAATTTTTCCGTAATTGTCGGTACCACAAAACAATCTATTTCTTCACAAAAATTTTCTACGCGAGATTTAATTTTAAGTCTCGTTTTTGAATGAGATTGTATTTCAATTTGGTGTACACCTTTTATTTGAATAACATTTTCTTCTAGTTTTGAGTTTAATTTGTTTGCCATTTCTCTTGTGATTAAATTTAATTGCGACCCAGTATCTAATAAAGCGCGACCATTTTTCTTTTCACCATCTACCGTAATTAAATTCACTATAGCTGTTGGTAATAATCCTTGGGTATGATTAATCCTGACAAGTGTGGCATTTGTACCTGCCGAGGTACCTGCAGCATATTTATGTAAAAGGGTGTGATGCCTTTTTTGACAAACTTCGCACGAAATTGCTTTGCAATTATAAAATTTATGATTACCTCGTTTTAAGCACACGTAACACAATGAATTTGTTTTAACAATTTTAATTCTATCATCAATCGTGGAATTCTTAAAGATGTTGCATTTAAAAATTGAATGAAATCCGTTACACGCGCAACATTGTTTATTTTCGGTTTTATTTCCCGGTAGATTTCTATCATGTTGAATAAATTTATTTGCTACATTTTTTGTGTTATCACATTTGACTGCTATGAAATCACACAATTCTTTTGTTTTCGGTCTATCATCTTTTTTTAACGTTCGTTCAAATTCTACTACAGTATCGCGATCAATTTTTCGTTTAATTAAACAATTTAAGAGTGGATCCCACGTGTCGGTATTCATACCTAAAGCATTTAATGCACGCGTATGTTTTGTTATTCCGAGAAAAATGTTTTTTGCCGATGTTACAGACCCAGTGGCTTGAGGTAAATCAAATAATGCCATAACGTGACGTTCTTCAATTTTGCGTTTATTATCAAAATTCTCAATTAAAACTTCCCACGCTTCATCGTAATGTGAAGAGCTTATTTCAAATGATGCAAGAACATCCGCGGCATCACCCGTAAGAGAATTCAAAAGATGAGTGAATTTTTCTATTTTGCTTAAACCGCAATTTTCGTGAATTAGTGCTTTAAATGCGCTGTAAAATGGATGCCATTTTTCATAACAACCATCAAATTTAGGTATTTCAATTTTATTTAGTTGAACATTTGAATTAATTGACATATTTCCATTATTAATATTTTGATTAGTTTGACATAATTTTTTTGCTGATGTAAGTAGCCGATAAAAATTATTTTCGAACTCAGCAATCCCGACTTCTTGTTCACCTTCGTCATTAACATTTTCTACAGGTGGCTCAAGATCTTCAATTTGCGATTGAATGTCAATAAATTTATTTAACAATGGCTCAAAATTATTAATTCTCTCTCTTAACTCATCTTTGTTTATATCTTCTTTTTTAATCTGATTTAAATATGTTCCAAATCTAGTTACACTATCCCTGATAATTTTACGACTTTTTTTCAAAGATTTAAGATCCATTTTTTCAAATTGAAACAACAATAAAGGTAAGAAAGGATAAAAGGAGGGATCTGACCTTTAATTTGCAGTCTGCCAATCTTGACACCGCTGGTGAATCCCAAATGGCCGTCACTACGTTGATGGTGGTGGCGAAAATTATCCTCCTTGGTGTTTTAATTAATTGATATCTGCCGTTAAATCCGGTTCGAAGGACCATATGTTGAATTGATGTTAGTGGATTGTGCGTGAACAGCGAGATTATTCAATTAAAAAAACTCTTATCGTTTCAACACTTTTACTTCTTACTTAATGGACATTTACAACTTATTTACACATGTGTTCTCTATTATTACTACAGTTAGACTCTCGTCGCAGATCGTTTAGGCCGTCCTGGTAGCCTTGGCCACCCCCTCTTATTCTAAAGCGCGAGGGTTCAGAAGCAGGTAGACGGCGCTTAAACATAGGGAATCAGTTCTTCTCGGACAAGCCTAATTAGCCTTTGAAAGATGTGCTCCACTTTGTACGAAAAAGGGCTACAAAGAGGCACATCTGTCTTATCACAGAGAGCCAGGCTGCTCTTAAGAACATCAATTCTAAAACTAGTTGGAACTGTAAACAAGCTCGGAACCAAATGGCCAAGGGCAACAATCTCACACTAATGTGGATACCAGGTTACCCAACTATAATAGGCAATGAACATGCCGATGTACTTGCCATTGTATTTGCCATGGAGCTGGTACTACCATGATCGTATCAAAGCCTACATTCGGGCTATTAAAAGCACATAGGAAGGGCATGGTCTAAGAGTAAAAAAAGTGTAAACCAGATCACTGGATGAACACACTAGGTCAATGGCAATCCAAAATATTTATTGACCTTAAACAGCTCTTGCGCCTCACTTAAAGGTAGAAAGGACTGGTCACGGATATCCTTACAAGGCATTGCGGAGTGAAGTACCATCTTCGCAAGATAGGTAAAGTAGACAACACTACTTAAAGACTATGTGGAATGGCAGAGGAAATGACAGAGCACACCCTATACGTGTACGTAAGAAGTTAATTGACCTTGTTTATGTATCTTTGGCTTTTTATCTTAAATAATACACATAAAAATTAATTGTTTAAAAATCATAGATGAAATTTTGTTCGACAGAAGCACAGACGGAGTTTACAACAAAATATGTTCTTCCACGCAAACCCAATAATTAACCATGATTTTAAGGCTGCAAGGGTCCTCCTCGACATCTAGAATCTTATATTTACGGAGAGAATATTTTGGCTGTTAATATATGATATTTTACCTTACAAAGGAAGTTTAATTAATTAATTAACAAATTAGTACCAGGGTATTAGTACAAAATTCCAGCCAGTTCGCAGTACCGTATGAAAATTTCCATCTTTATTTATTCTGTTTTTAAGTTCTTTTGTCGGTCCTACAGGTAGAGTTGGTATATTGGCGTAAACTTTAAATTTGAGGTAATACCACAGGAAAAAGTCTATAGGAGTTAAATGAGGAATGCGTAGGAACCAATTTAGCCACGACTCACGGAGATTAATTGCCAGAGAAAATTCTATCAATTGAATCAATTTATAGGGGTGCAGCTTTAGATCTTTGTGCATAATACGATCTCGGCGAATTTAAAGAGCTTGGGCGCTTCAAAATTAAAAGTTTCGCATTGTCATGAGCAGACTAGTTAACAGTATTCACGTTCCTTGTCATTTATGATGATCTTGGTCAACCTATTTTTGGTTGTAACATGTTGTAC
Source organism: Ontholestes murinus (assembly GCA_963969525.1). Taxonomy (NCBI): domain Eukaryota; kingdom Metazoa; phylum Arthropoda; class Insecta; order Coleoptera; family Staphylinidae; genus Ontholestes; species Ontholestes murinus. Next base: position 48,313,844 of record OZ018390.1, on the reverse strand, counting down.
CGGCCTCTTTAAATTTTTTCACTCTTTTTTTAAGAGGTATTCTATTTCAAATGGAGAAAGACTTTGGATATTGCAGGATCTTCTACGTGCTGCAATCGCCGAATGGAGAAACTCACCGTAGTGTTTAAAGTTTAGACTCTAAACTCCGTTCATGCAAGAAGCTAAAAAAGTATTTAAATTTCTTCTTTCTGTAAAAAGAATTGGCTTTATCCAGGAGAATAAAATGTTGTAGTATTGACACGGTGAAGCGTAAATGTTTATTTAAGTTTAAGTTTATTTCGGTCCTAATTATGCTAGTTCTAGAATAATCTTTTTTGATTGAAAATGCCGGCCAGTTCGAGGTAGTTCTGCCTCCCATTTGTCACCTAAGATTTCGGACATGGCTGAAGAAACATTGTAATAATCTGGACTTCCCAGGAATCATGTAATTAAGGCCTGGCGAAAGCCGCTTAAAACCCATCTTCAAAGTACCGACAAGAGGGCAAAAACAGTAGAGTTTCAGAAATGGAACAGTGGTCTTAATATTATCCTCAAAAAGTAAAGCATGCCAGAAATGCCAGAAAAGGCAGCACGGTGGCGCTCGGAAGAAGAAGAATATTATCAACACAGTCGTTAATTAGCAAGCAAGGGCAACAGTCATTATTACGAACGGTCAAAACGAGAGCTAGCATAAGTAATTGTTGGTAAATTTTAATTATTGTAAGCCGTGTTGGTGTAAATAGAATTGTTTTATATCATCGAAGTATTTATTAAAATTAATCCTTTCACCGCGAAGAGCAGCACGGGTATGCTAAGTATAATAGTAATTCGACGAAGAAGAGCACGGGGTTGCTATTAACATATTCACATATCAACAAATTCACCAAGGCAGCAAAATTCCTCCACATGACGCTTGACTTCTTCATGTGAGTTTTCTTGGTGTATAGGCATTTGGACGTTTCGTTTTATTCAATTTCATCCGTCAGTACATTGGCAACAAGTTTGACACAAACTTTTGTAGCACACTCATTGTAGCAATATACTATCTCTACTAAAAAACGATCGCATTCACTGTAGCGATCAATTTACTCCAAAATGTACTAGCTCACCCTATTGGTTAAATCTGTATGCGCACCCCTACTACAAAAACGTGTGCATTTTATATTTAATACCATAGAAATTAATTCGTCTTTATTTACTCTGTTCTTTCAAAGATCTTGGAAAATTATTTTGCAGTCATAAACTTAGAATTACTTGGTACAACAGACTCACAGTGGTTCAGAACGCGAAAAACGCGATCGAAAATCAAATTTTCAACTTCGTACAAAGTTAAAATTGCACTTATTTAATCTTCAATAGTTGCTGTATTTGATAATATTAATAATATGCATCTTATTTATATAAGTTTTTCTATATTTACTTTCAACGTTCAGTAAAATTGAGACGTTGCTGGGTATAGAAATTAGGGTGTAATTAAAAAGACTATACCACAAGCAAATGCGATTATTTATTGATGTCATTATAATATTGTTAACCATTGCTAAGTGTATTATTAAGTAACATTACTTATTATTGAAAAAAGTTTATCTGGTACAAGAAAGGTAATTGCTTGTAAGAGGTAATCGGATTATAAAAATTTGACTTAAGGGAAGGATTACGTTTAGTTCTACACAACCCTACACGGCAATTACCTCATTTATGCTTAATGTAGCTATTTGGCTTTGTAAATTAAAAAAAATAGTCGCCAATCTTTGCCTATTCAAAACATATAAAAGAAAATCCCGCTTGGTACCCGATCAGTTGAAACACAACTTTGAGTCGAACCTGTATGTAGATTATTCTAGGCGCATTTTCGAAATTGTAAAAGATTGTGTTTTTGTTGCAGTAGTTTTTTTTTTGAAAATTTGTAACATAAGAAATTATGTCTATTGGCATTACACGAAGTCTTTATGAGCAATGTATCAGTTTATACTTGATATACCATATACGGGCTTGCCGAAGAAGATAAATCATGTAAAAATATTTTGTATTGGCTTGAACACATGTTTTTTCCAAGATATTTTGAATATTGGAAATCGTCCAATAAAATATCAAGTGTTTTTATGAAAAAGTATAATGTTTGGCTAGAGGAACAAATTATTTTTCCTTAATCCGTTTACTGCGATCGACCATCAACTTCGGGTATTCGAGGTCGTCCTTAAAACAGTTTTGCTCAAAGTTCTGCTGTTATAAAAAGGCGTAAAACCCAGGAGCTCAGAAAAAGTACTTCCGTGGAAGAACTTGTGCATGCTATTACAATCAAAGTACGAAAAAGTGGAGATATGAGTACTGCTGAATCGATAATTCAAAGGACTTCAATTATACTAAGTAGAGGCAAACGAATAATGGAAAAATGGAGGAGTCCCGAACAAGAACAAAATGCCATGACACCTGAAGAGGCTTTGTCATTTATTATCTGGGGTGGTTTTACGAAGCAGCAATATATGCTTATTAGAGCAACAACTTTAAAACATGGTTGCAAATTATATCCAAGTTATCACGCTTTTCTATAAGCAAAAAAAAAAATTTTGTATTTTGGACAAAAATGTCTACAATATAATTTGAGGATGTTTTAAAGGTTGTTTTTTATTAACCTATTTACTAAAAATGTCAAAGTGAATGCATTAAGGGGTGATTTTGATAAACAAATACTTCGAATTTGCAAACTAAACTGTATAATTTGTATAAAAAAATATGTTTCGTACTTGTATTAAGAGATATCAATTTTTCGCATTTAAGGGTTGTATTTTTTTGACAAATACGGGTTTTTAATGCATAATTTCAGATTCAGCATACCCAAAAACATAACCTTACTCAACGTTTAATTAAAATCTGTTAAAAGTAAAGAGTAAAGAGTGTGACAACTTTTGTCTAAACGTTGCACTGATTTTCTCAATCGGTTATGTATACCACGGGAAATTAGGAAACTGTAAATAGTGACAAATAACAAAGTAAATAATAAATTATTGTTTCCTTGTTAACCTGTTTAGCCGTATTCCGATGTTGTTATCGAAGCGTAGTCAGTTTCTCTGAAATGTTACTACGGGATTTCACTAATGGTAATTGGCGGTGTTGACAGTTTCCTAATTGTCGGTAGTTTTCTATTCAATTCGAGAAATCAGTGCAACGTTTAGGCATTAGATGTCTTATGAATGGTGTCTATATTCTTAACGTTTATAAACTGCGTATTAACATTACGTTTGCCTGTCTTCAAGTGTACTGCTCTGATGAGTCCTGAATAGTTCGAAACCGATCCTTAGTAGGAAAACAATAATTTAAATTTAAATTCATTTGGTTGTTAAAGCTTATACATAACAACAAAGCAATTAATAATTATTTATATCATTAAAATAGTTTTTTATACATCAATAACAATAGATTTTTAATTATATTTTTAAAACATGTATTTTATCTGTGTTTGATGATATCTATTTATCATATGAAAACTCTGAAAACTGTTTAACTTTGATGTGTTGGTGATTTTTCCGTCCTCCATGGACAGCATGATTCACTTTTGAAAAGGCATTTTCGCTGCAGGCCTTGCGTATTTATTTTCAGCATCAAAATATTCGAAATGAATGTTTAGATATATTGGCCATCGCCTGGATTCGCCACTAAATTACGATATAATCTACGGGATTCGTTTAAAATTAGTTAAATATTCGCGAGGAAGTAAATACTGGAAAATATTTATGCAGTTATCTAAAAATTACAGCAAGTATCCTTATAAATATTCCAGAGTTTCATTTATAAAATATATCGGTAGAAATTTGTATAATTGCTACACATACAAGTATATTAAATCCATATACTAGAAATAAAAACATGTTACTTACCTTACAATATAAAATATAACTAAAAATATTGACTTTTAAGTAGCATAATTTCATTGATTGTTAAAACAATTAATTTGTGATACATCTTGATTACCAATTAATACACTCTCCTGGTATCATGCTATTAGCAAATAGCTTTATTTCTCAACCTACTTTACAGTACAATGTATATTGGAATAACATTTTTTTTAAATATTTATATTTATTAAGTGTGGTATAGGTTCACACAGGTCGTACCTATTTGGAAAGCCTTTGCGCCCACTCACGGTGTAATATTTATACCGTTGAAAAATTACGTGTTATTAAACGTCAGTTGTACATGTAAATTTCAACGTAAGTAGCACCTACTCACCCTAAAATGAATCATAAAAGATGTCTTATTATTATTATTGGATAGTAGGTAAGGATTAAAAATTAACCGGCATGCAAATTGTGTTCGCAAAGTTGATCGACTACGGCAGGTGTTTAATCTTTTTCTAATAGGAGCGTTTCCCACGTCTGCCCAAGCAATATTATGCTTGCCCGCTCACCATTTTTCTAAATATTATGCTTCGTGCCAACTAATTTACGCTCCCAATAATATTACTTCGTATTCCAACAGAAGCACATGAATTAAATTCCATTGAATCAATCGGTGGCGTATCAATAAATCACTCACAGAGAAAATCCATTGCCAATTACTTAATGGATGCTTTGCTGAAACCATAGATTTTGTTTTGGACCGCATTCAAAACCGTCCACATTCAGTAAGTTATCATCTATGAAATAACATCATTTTCTTAAATCACATAGTAATTATTTAATGATGCACTTTCAAGTTTAAATTGGGAAGGATACAGACACCAGATACCAGACATTCATAACAATTAATTATTTCCTGTCCTGGCATCGGACGATTCGCCTTGAATATATTAGAAGACAATGAGGCGGATTAGAATAGAAAGTCTATTTTTAAATTCAATTACACATTTTCGGGATATCTACCGGAATAATCATGAAGCTGATATATTCCGATGTAAGCGACATTTGTTTATTCAACTGCTTAGGTGCTAGAGAGTAATGACATAGATTTTAAACTATGCAGGAGATTATTTTTGTAGAGTGAACAACCTGTGTATTTTAAGGAACCGGATAAATTGGTGCAGCACAAATAGCAAGAAGACAATACGCGTTTTAATATCGTTGTTTTAATTTACATCGGGTTTAAAGAGTGGCCGGGTTGCTAATTGGGGAGGCTATTTTTGTTTCGTATTGCACAAACAGAATTTGTGTGAGGTAATGCAGTGTCACTCGGCTTTATTCGCATTTTAAGAGAGTTTTGGCTTCTATGCTTAATAAATTCGTTTTCGCCGAGTAGTGCATCAAAATAATGGCCTGTAACTCTGAGTTATTATTGGGAGAAATATTTGATTTATGGTGTGTACACAAAATTTTTAACGTCGGCTTTATGTCTGCTATGAAATACATTTATGATGTAATCACTTATAAAATTATTTGCTGCTTACTTTGAAATTATTTTAAATATATTTTAACACAGTATTTTAATAAGTAAAATCCGTAAAATTAATTAATATTAGAAAGAGAAAATATCTTTATTATAGATATTATTACAATTTATAATTGTAATAATTATTGCGTTCCTTCGTCCTCTTCTGGCTATCAACCGTAGGTCTTTCAGCCAGGAATTAATATTATTTTCCAAATAGCCTTAGAATTTTCATTGACGATATGACAGCTTTCTATTGAACCTCCATTAGTATTTAGAGTTACACTATTTTATCATTATGAAAACTTGTTCTTTGTAGCATAAAATGGTTTCTTATGGTTAATTTTCATAAATGATTATTCTATATTCTACATTTTTCATTAACTGTTTTTCCTAATTCCTGTTCCTTTTGTTCTCTTTATTTTACTTGCTTTGTGTTTTTCTTCTTTCTCAGTCTTTCTTATTTCTTCCACTCTTCTTTCTTCTTTTTCTATCTATTTTTATTTCTGTTCCTTAGTTTTCTGTTTTTCTTGTCCCTTTTGATCAATGAAGAAAATATAAGAAGATGAAGCAGTTAACATCAAATTTCTCTTTAGTTGATGTATCTTCTAATAATTATTACTTCAACTTTTCATCTTCTGCGTCTATTTTACCATTATTTTATTATATTCGTATTCCTCCGTTTCTTCTTCATTTATAATTATATCTATTGATTCCATATAAAATCAATTTTTTTTGTAGAAATGATGTTTGTATATCAAGTACGTATTTATTAAACTAAAAGTTCGAAAAACTCTATAAAAAAATTCAAAAGATAATTATTTGTTGTATCCTTATTACATAAAACGTGTACACGATTTTATTTCTGCTGATTTTCCTTCACGTATTACAATCTCTTAATGGCTTTTGCACACATTGCTTCAAATTTCTGGAATAGTGACGGTCATTCTCTTTGTCGATGAAAGAAATTCAATAAGGAATTTTTATAATAACAAATATAGACTGAAAAAATCTACACGAGATACTTGAAAATCGTTTTCAACATAAATTCTCGTTGAATGTTTGGCTTGGAATTATGGATTACTGGCTAATTAGATCGATATTTCTACCAGCAAGATTTACTAGCGAGGTGTACTAAAACTTCTTAGAACATACGCTGTCTCAGTTTCTGACGGATGTACCATTAGCAACAAGAAATATAATGTGGTTTATGCATGATGGTGCACCAGCGCATTTTAATGTGGTTGCTCGTGAGGCTTTAACAGTACCATACGGAGATCGCTGGATTGGTCGAGACGGACCTCACTGATGGCCTGCTCGAACTTCGATTTTACACCTCCTGAATTATTTCCTATGGGGCTATCTAAGTCATTAGTTTACACTACTCCAGTGGAAAATTGATGTGCATAACACAATACGAGACGACCCATGTTTTTTTTAAGAGTTCCGGAGTCAATGAGGAGAAGACTAGATTATTGCATTTCAGTTGGAGGTAACAATAACAGTTCTTGTAGATTAAGAAACTTTTCATGTAAGTTTTGGCAATAAAATTGTATTATTGTCCAAAATTTTGTTCTTCCTATATTTCTGAAACAAAGCGGGTTATCGAAAAACATCAAAAATCCATCAGTATTTTATTTTAATTAATTGCTTCCTTAAATATAGTCTTAGTGGTAATAATATATTTTTTCTTTTTCTTCCTCATTTTTTTTCTTTTCTTTCCACTTTCCGGTTTTACTTCTTATATCTTCGTTGCTACTTTCTCTATAGATTTTTTTGTTTTCAACCCTTATTTTGTCTTAATCATCTTTCTCGTTCAAGCGAATTCTTTAAAGCAACAAGCACAATTATACACATAACAATTTACAAATTATATGGAGGGAGGGTTACGTAGTCGATAACAAAACTACTACTAGGTGTAACATGGGGCAGATCCTATTGATTAAGCGCTTTGGCACATTTGATAAGATAGCGCTAAGTGTTTATTAGCATTAGAGAGCGTGTTGCTTCGGCTACATTCAACCCATATACCGTTTTGCTGTAGTTCGTTTCTGTGCTGAGTTATGAGATTTCTACTAAACCCTTAAATTTTTTGATGCTCTAAAATATGGGACAGAACCGATTGCTCGTTTGGAAAGGGTGATTTAATAAATTAAGTCTGATAAGTGGCATTTTTAGTATTCGAATCGATTGAAATATTTATTTTGAGTAGAAAAATGAAAGAAAGAAAAAAAATCGTGCTTAAAATAAATGAATATAGAATTGAGTAAATTAACCTGCTAATCATAATTACTACACGACGACGAAGGCACTTTTTTCGGATGTTCACGTCTATGACCACTACGTCCACCACGAATGGATGTTAAGATGCTTAAGGTAGTTTGTGTATCATCCGCAGCAGATCCGCGTCTTAGACCGCGACCGCAACCTCGTCTAGCGCTACGTGTTTTGACTGAGGTTGCCACTTCTTTGGTGCGATGTTCCATCACCATTTCACCGGTGGTCCAATTTTGTGTTTTACCACGTCTACGGTGTTAGTACACATTTCAATGGCGGAAATGGCAGAACTTCTTGGATGGTTTTGTCCAAATTGAGTGCACCCATTTCAATTAAGTTAACACCATCTATTTCACTTTGCGGCATTTTGTCATCAACGGCGAAGTTTGCACCAACTCTCTATCCTTGAAGGACGATCGGTGTGGATATTGCTAAATCATTGTCCATGAAAGTGTTAGAATTTAACTAGTAGATGCCAGTGCAGCGAAAACCTTCTTCAATATCTGAATGAGAAAATTCTCAGATGGATAGCTCTTTCACAATTTCCACCAAATCGTGGTTATGTTCGTAGCATAGCGGTGCATTCAATCATCGCTCGAAATATGCGATTCATTATAGAAGAGTTGAATTCTGGGGGATGAATGGGCAGTTGCCTAGAAATGATCCAAGAAACTCATGAGTGTTTGCTTTGTATCTAGCCAGAACCATTCGCAGATTCATTCGGACACGTGTGATTATAAAAAATGGTGGTGGCTTATTCCCTGTGACAGACAATGCAACCGCTCGTTCCACTTTTGGCACGTGCAGGTTTAGTTATTTCGCAAAACTATATGCGACACTGTGAACATCTCATGTCGTCAGCCCGTAGAACATTTCTGCTGACAGCAAATATTTCATTAATTCTTATTTTTGGCTGAAGATATGTAAAAATGTATTGAAAACATATGAATAAATAAAAACAATAGACGATTATGTCAATATTGCTTCTTTGTTTTATTGGTAAAATCTAATTCCAACGCGCTTCGATACAACTCCGCAATGAGTCGCAATGTTGAATACGTCAAACCAAACTCATAAGCTGCCCTTTATGACTACTCTACATAGTAGTTGGCGCGCTAATCGGGGACGTAGTCTTGTTCTGTCCCGCAATTGATTATACCCATATTACCCATACTACTATGAAATTTCTGAAAAATGGCATCCCATTTTGGTAGGTTTTTAATATCACGCGATCATAATAGTATATTTAAATTGGTAATCATTTGAAAAACAAAATCTTACCAGAACACATGAAATCCTTGGGTCGATAGTTATTTTGAATTCTCAATCAACAATTTCAAACAGACAGACAAAAAACTCTAAACCACAATAAAAATAGTAAACGTTTTATTTTTCATTACCATTATTGTAAATAATATAATAATAAGGCAATTGAAAAGTTTTCTACCTTAAATATCTTTAGGAAAATTTATAATTAACGCATTTGAAACAAAATTTAATATTTAATTATGGACCTCTTTTGGCTATAGAGTCGATTACAGTGCTATGTTTAGCCAATGCTTATTAGCTCAAATAATAAAATAAATTTTCTCTAGATAACAAGAGAGGTTAGAAGGTTATTAATTCCTTGAAACCTGGTCTACATAAATATTACCTAAAGAACTGAATTATTCGTTTTATACATGTGCAATTTATGATGTACCATTTATCATTCTAGTATATTTGAGTAACAAAGCAAAAGGGGGCGATAGGACATAAAGACAAGCATGTCTCAGTACAACAGGAGCCCTAAGCACCACCCCAACAGCAGCCCTAGAAGCTATTTTGAACATACCACCATTACACATATTTATTCAAGGAGAGACCAGGTCCGTATCATATAGACTGATTGAAGGACAGAAGCCCATAATCCAATCACACGGAAAACACACCAACGGCTAGAAGACGAGCTAAAGGCTAACTCGATCACAGCGATGCCAAGTGATGCCATGGTGAAAAAATACAATTTTGAAAGGAAATACAAGGTACTGATCCCGCAAAGAGAAGACTGGGCCGAAGGCAGAATCAACTTGAGATATATACCGTACAAAACCCGAGACAAAGATTTCTGTCAGTCTCTCCAAGGATACCACGGTGTTCCAAGCAGAGGCGATAGAAATGGCAAGACAAGTCACCAAAAGTAGCTCAATTGATATATTCTCCGACAGCCAGGCGCTAATAAGAGCACTAAGCTCCACACAGGTCGAATCTAAGCTAGTGTGGGACTGTATATGTTCTCTTATTGAACTTGGCAGTCACTAAATTGTAACAATCACATGGGTTCCAGGACACGGAGGACATCCGGGGAAGACAAAGCAGATGAACTGGCCTAACAAGGCTCGTCAAAAGCAGTAATTGGCCCGGAGCCTTTCTGCGGAATCTCCAAACCGCAGTCAAACGATCCATAAAAGGGTGGGTGGAGACACAGGCCCAAACCTGGTGGTCGAACTCACCAGGACAAAGACAGGCGAAACAGTTCCTTAAGAAACAATCGCCAAAATTTACGACAGAACTTCTGAACCAAGACAGGAAAATGGTCAAATTAATAGTAGGTCTGATGACTGTACACTGCATGCTCAACAAACATATGAGAAAAATTGGCCTGGTGGAAGAAGCGCTTATAGGAAGAAGGGATTAGATCTCAAAAGCTAGGCACTACAAATCTAAGCGCGGAGACCTAACCCCAAGCCCCTCTGGCAGGGCTAATAGGACTAATCCAAGAAGTAAAGCTAGAGCTGTCCATCTGAGATAAATAGGACTCCACAACAGATCTAAAAGGGTCGCCGTGGAACAGGCGTTGGTGCCACCTATATAACATCTAATCTAAATCTAATCTAATAGTTGAGTATCCAGCAGAATGTTCTGAAAATTTAGTTGCCACCCAAATAACGTGTCTGGTACTGATAAAGGTTTAAATTAAATTACACTTCAGCAGTAGTTTAAAATGTTTCACCAAATGATAAATGTCTTCAAGAAATACGTATTCGGTTGGTACTATATTACTAAATGTTTTGAAGAATATTCTATAAATTCATATCATATCCACATAAAATGAATAAATGTACAGATTTATCTTAAAATATGTTGCATTTCTAATAGACTACAGCTCCTGCAATATAAATTTAAAATTGATATTTTATTTAGATGAAAAATGTAATTATTCTTCTTCTCAAAATATTTATTAGAATAAAAACTTTTGGACAAAGCTGTCATTAAGTTATAGCTAATACAGCTATCATAATTATAAAAATGATTGCGACCGTTACTATATGATAATTTATGATATACACTGAACTAAAATACCTTATTTGTTTTTACCACTAAATAATATGTAATTTATAATATATATTACATACTTTTAATGGTAAAAACATAGTAAGTATTTCGGTTTAGTGTTTCAAATTATCATAATCAAAAAGTTTTAAAGATCCAAGCAAATTTTTAGTTACTGCATCATTTAATATATTTACATATGACAAATTACAAGTAGATCATCTTTATTTTATTTTAAGATTCCATAATTAACTTAAGATATTTTTGCTGCTTTTGCTTAATTTATCATTATTTTAGTCCAGAATATCTGCCTAAAATAACCAACATATTAATTAATATTCATTAAGATGTGAAGAGAAAATTTTAAAAAAGAAACTGGATTTTAGAACAAAATTTTTAGGTAGTGTTGCTAATCTAGCGTCATCATTTTTTAATTTTGAATATTTAGAATATTGTTATAAGTAATATAGCTTTCAAAGAAGCTACTACAATCAAAACTATCATATGTAACAGTATTTAGAGTTTTGTAGAATTATTTCTTTTGGATTCGCGCCAAATACTCAACACAATTGATAATTGTAAAAAAATAACTCTTGATGAAACGAAATTAACTAATGTCAAATATAGCTCGTAACATGCTTGCACATTCTAATACAAATTAAATAACAGATGGCACTTCATATAAATTAGATGCTTTTAGATTATAACAAAGATGAAGAAACAAGCGTTGATAATTGATATAAATTCGAGTCAATTATATAAGCTCAAGAACCCATCGCTGATAATACTGATAAGATCGTACAATTTAGGAATGGTATTATTCTGAATATTTTAGGAAGGTGATACATGTTATAAATATTGAGAAAACCATATCAAATATTAAAACAGCAAGAAACTAAGAAAATGATATATATTTCAGTCTATAATTTTATATATTTATATAAACGCAATAAAAATAATTGATTATGAAATACCAGTTTATAACTGGAAAAGGAAGGACCAATAAATTTAAGGTTGAGTACGTGAAGAGTTATTATTCACACATCTCACTACCTCCACGGGACATACACTTTCTGTAGATAGTATAAAATTATTAAAACACTAAACCGACAACAAATTAAATATGCTGGAAAAAATTGAAATGAAAAATAAGTATAAATTTTCCAAAACCATAACCATTGAACCTACCCAAAGATTTCATTTATTTAATTTCATTTTTTAACACAATAATTAAGTAGGCTAACTATTTATTTTTGACTTTTGTATTTATAGTAATAGTAATTTCAATATTTAATTTGTATATTTTTGTATTTATATTTTATGTCACTTTATAATAACTATTAATAATGTTTGAAATGTACAGTTAGAATTAAAATAAAAACAGTGAAGAAAATGGCATTTCAAACACTTTAATATAAGAAAAATTTATTAAGGAGATATGTCATTTCCTTGTAACCTAGGAAGAAATTGCGAATTTAATTCCTTACTTAAAATTAACAAAATAAGTATCACAGATTTTCACCAGAAGTCATAGTGTATTTATCTATTTATATACTTTATAGGATCTATTAAAAACATACATAAACACTAAATCATTTTAAATTTGGAACATAGATCTTAAGGGCGGAGTTCACGATTTCTTGTGGTCTTTCTATCAAACTATCAATCAATAGCACATGACCGTCATTGGTTGAGAGTTTTTATTATTTAAAATTTGGTTACATACCTAGAGAAGAAGTGGTACATGTGAAGACGGAGAATAAACGAAATCCATGAAAAAGACTAACATTCAAAGAGGCTGGCGATTAAAAGAAGAAAATTACAAACCAACAAAGAGAATTGTTTAATTAAATTGTCTAATCTTTTAGCTACAATACGGTTCGTACTGTTTTTAAACGTCAAAGGAAATTTATGCTAGCATCAAAAAGAATTATACAAATCGTGTAAATAAATAAGTACTAGTGAATATAAATAAAGGCATGTGAATAATAGTGTGCGATATTTGTAAATAGTTAGTGTGTAAGTGCTTGAATATATATAAAAATTTAAAAAAATTGTTACTGATACCTTTAGATAATTTTTAAAATAAGATTTTTACAGAATTAAATTTAATTCCTTTTGCTTTCCTTTATATTTCTCCTCTTTAATGCTCAGTGAAAAGAGCAACAGCAACTTAAGTATATCCCAAATGTCATAAACTTTCTTAAAAAGATATAAAAGACTTCTTTAAAATTTTAAGAGTAGTATATCTTAAAAAAATGAAAATCCAAAATTTTGGCAAAAGTATACATAATATTATTTACGCCATTATTGTTGTGATCACTCGTGTTTTTTTTTTTAAATTATTTAGTCTATTGGGTATATATTTATTATTATTCCAAATTTTTAAATAAAAAACAACAACAACAACATATTCGTTATAATCGTTGATTTTTATAATTCTCTCTAATACATCTTGAAGTATCTTTAGAAATATGTATAGACGACTAAATCAGCATCTTTTATATGATGATAGAATTATTTTAAACATTTTTTTCTGTACTTTATGTACATATAAATATATATATGTATATATACGGGGTGGGCCAGATACAAGTTTCTTTTTAAAAATGCAATAAAATGCACAAATTTTAATTTTTTTCCATTTATTATGGCTTTATTAGTAAGAGCAAACATTCCCATTAATTATGAAACACAACTTTGTTTAAGTGGCGGCCTCGTCTGGCTTCGTAGCAGCGCACTCTGTCATTCCAATTTTCCAAGACCTTGTTGATGATTTCGGGCTATAACTCACGGATTACTTGGATGACATTAGCCTGAAGTGCTAAAATCGTTTCTGAATTGTTGGCATAACATCGGTTCTTCACGGTTCCCCACAAAAATAAATCCAAAGGGATCAAATCGCAGCTCAGACGCGGCCCATTGACAACGCCAAGACGGCTGATAACACGATTTGGAAATTTGGTGCACAAAAGATCGATTGTGGCATGGGCTATATGGAATAGCGCGCCATCCTGCATGAACCAGGGGTCATCCAAATTCATGTCTTCAATTTCAGTAAAAAAATTCGGATAATATAGCTCCGTAACGCTCACCATTGCCGAAACGTTGTTCCCAGCCTCATTTTCGAAGAAAAATGGTCCAATGATGCCATCACTGCACAATTCGCACCAAACTCTCAATCTCTGTAGTTGCTTTGGCTTCTCGACAATAACGTGCGGGTTTTCCGTCCCCAGATGCGTCAATTTTGTTTGTTAACGTACCCACCAAGATGAAAATGTGCCACGTCAGAAAAAATGATTTTTAAGCACTTACTTTGGAAATAAGTTTGGAATATTTCTTAACGTTGTTCAAGCGTAAATCGACTCATTTCATACCGCGGAAGTATGATACTGACTTACAGTCAAGATTTCGAACGGAAAAAAGTTGTCAGTATCAAAATAATCCACGATTTAAAAAGAAACCACTAGTTGGCCCACCCTATACTTTATAATAATGTGTAGTTAATTTTTTTTAATATTTTGAATTTTGAAATCATGTGCATTTTCTCTAGGTCTTATATTATTAACCGTAACTAAAACAAGACACTCTCGCGTTAGATTCTTGATCTATTTTAGAAAAATATGTCTTATCCAAAATAAATAGTTCTCGATGCATGGAAATATTAAAAGCAAACATGTGCCAACAATAGTTACTCTCGTTGTGAACAGTTCTTTCACCTATTTTACAAAAATAAATGGTCGTATAAATAATAAACAGTAAGTACGTTCAAACAGTAAAATTTTATGGTATTTTAAAGTAGTAGAATTTTCTATCTATTAAGTAGTATAATGCTCTAGTCTATAGGATTACGAGGGTAGATTGAGATAAATAAAAACTATGCCTAAAGGATTGTTTTAATTTGTATGAGAACAAAAGCAAGCTTTTATTAGTTCCTTTTAAAAAATCTCAATCAACAAAAATTAAGGACTTAAAGATTGAAAGTTTTACACAATATATTTTAGTGATTTCAATCAGGTGTAAAATTATTTCATGACTTCACTTTTAAATAGCTTATTTATGTACATATATCAGGGCCATCCAGAAAGTAGAATCCGTTTGGGAATATAAAAAGACAGTATATACGAACAAATATTAACGTTTTATTTATAAAGAGCATACCCTAAACTACTTCTCTATATAGTCATCTCGACTTAAGCATTTGTCGTAACGTGTGATGAGTATTTATAGCCCAGCGTCATATTCCTACGCCGCAAGAGTATTGAGATACGTAATCACATATTCTATCAGTTCTTCAAAAAATCCTCTACTTTTGTAAACAGATGGTATCTCAAAGCTCGTGATCATGGGTATACTCTCTTTCTAAGTTGAAGACGACTCATCCATAACATTTGCTCCATACACAACATTCAATTAACGATGAATATCGCAAGGTCGCATATTTTTTGCGTTGAGAAATCTAATCACAGCCCTAACTTCACAACTTCCCTTTTTCTTCATTTTCTTGAAAATAATAAAAACTTACATAAACATCACCGTCAATACCAGTGATTAGTAACTTTCACACAGACAGCTGAAATACAACTGAACATGTTAGCATACATCGGGCAGCTACTCTATTTGCCATTTAATACTTTTCGGATATAGCTCGTACTTATACACTACTTACTTACGATTATCGCAAATCACTATTTATGTTTATTTATTTATACTTGCACTCTATATACTCTTCTTAGAGTATTTCATACCAAAATATGTCATTCTGTAGTAGATAGTGAGTGGTCTTTCTATGATTTTTAATTATTTGGATTGTAATTAAATATCAGAATCTCTATGTTGGTGTTAACTAAAAGGACTTTCAAAATACTTGATATAGATACCTTTTTGACAGCGACCTATAAAAGTTAATTCTTTTTCTATACGGCAAATTTTGATGGAAGTACTTCTTTCTTAGTAGATAGTAAACCATTGCCAATGTCTTGTTGAAATCCACTTCCTACAGCAGGACCTTGGGTAAATAAATCTTCAATTTGTTAATAATTCCTTCAGAAGTTTTTGGGTCTTCTTATAATTATTACCATAGAAGGTGCTTTGAACAGTTTCTGGTGTTCTACTTGAGTTCACAACACCGATATTTGTGCCCATAGGAGTGTTAAGCTATGAATTCTTCAATTTTTTTCATCGTTCTGCTAAAGAACGCCCCGAACTGCATGCCTTCTTTTGTAGCATACGGCGTAAGATGGTAGAAGTAAAAGGCTATTGGTTTATCTCTAGATGTTTTTTGAATCATACATATTATCATTAATTCTTTCGATAATTTGGTACTATGCCTCCCATGACGTTTGGAACTTTGTGTCAACATGGCAATTATATATGAGACGTAGTTTATAATTCACCACGATGCTTTGTTAAATTAAAATCTATGGAAATAAATAAATTTAAGAGAAGAGGAGTGATTTTAAATGACCAAACAAAGACCAATAATTTGCCATTATTGGATATTTTTTGAAATTTCCATGTCAATATTTTTTCGTTGTAAAATCTTTTACGCCACAAATTCCCCCCAAATCCTCACCCTCATAAAGTCCCGATTCGTTAGCATATAAACCCAATTTGTATTTTGTTACAATCTTACATCTACCTGATGATGCTTCAGTGTGGCGAAACAATGGTCGTAATACAATAAATTAATTTTTAAAACCTCATGCTGCACGCTGTATCAGTGTTTTATTAAGTCATTATACGTATTGAAGTAGGCGGTATGCACATGGCCATCTCTTAAGAAAAAGAACTAAGTTGTTCAATAAAGTGAGTTAAGGGATGAACAAGGTAAATGACTCCACTATATTTTCAGATCATAGAAACATGATTTCAAAGTCTCTGAAATGCATATATGGGTAAATTGTATATTAAATTGCAGAAATTGAATTTTATTTTATATTAAAGTTATTCTATTCTTAATAAACTATTTATTTCTTAATTTTGACATGTGTTACGTTTTGTAAATATTGAGATTAATTTAAATAAATTAAAAAAAATATTCGAATCATTTATATAAATCACATACGAGCAATATTTCAAATAAGAGCCCAGCATAATTAGTTATAACGCAAACAGTTGGACGTCGTTCCAAAACGTGATTTATTCGTGAAATACTGGCAAAATTAGTGTCACATAATTGACAGAATACAAAAGCTTTTCGGTGGTTCATTACTTTTCAAATATATATACAGCGCGAAGGCATTTCCCCGACACTCTTATTGTGTGCCTTCATTGTTGTAGGTGACCATAACAGTAGCCAAGATCCGACTCTGACTATTTATGTGTGAGCTAGAGACACAAATAAAATACCTGCCAGCACACACCAAAATACGATATGCGATTAATAGCATTATTGACATTAAGGACTGGTGAGCGATTTAGGTTTTAGCACTGTGTTCAAAACAGATCAATGCAATACTATAAAATAATATTTTATTGTAAAAATTGAATTTATAATATGGTTGAATTTCTTTATGTGAAATTAGATAAATAATAACGTGTTGCTTAGTTAATAATTCAGAACCGTCCTCAAAATAAAATATCTATGTTTATTTTGTCAGCTTGCACCTCATTAATCTCTTATGAATAAAAGAAAAAAAATTATGAATATGTATAAATATATATTTGAGACAACAATAATAATATTATGTAATTATTTTGTTTAGAAAAATATATTGTTTATTTTTCAATATATATTTAACACCAAATTAATTACATCATTACTGCACGCGTCAATATTGATTTAATCCACGAAGGGCAAATAAATGTCTTGGATGGAAGTCATGTATTTATCTCTAAGGACACCTTATACCAAGGGTCACACGAGTGATAATGTAGGAGAGACCACGAGGTGTATAAATAAAGAAGTAACGTATGGGTTTCTGATTGGCAAAGTACAGGGAGGCGGGGAGTACATAATTTCGTTCCGTTTAAATCTGTCGTACAGTTAGATCATCACACTCCGCTTAAGTCCTCAGTTAACAGTTGACCTAACTAAACCAGTGAGTTTTGCAGCAAGATTGTGCAAGTGTTGAATAATAATTGTTTAACTGCAGGTTGAACAAATATGGATGATGATGCCGGTGACTGGTTTGGTGGCGGCGATGACGACGCACCGCCACCGGTGCTGAAGAAGCTGGGCGCGAAGAAGGAACCGGAACCGGAAGTAGTAGCCGCGCCTGCGGCGGAGGCAGCCGCCGCAGAGGCCCCGGCCGGGGATGCGCCCCCTGCTGAAGCGGAACCCGCTGAAGAATTGGATTTCTTGGATCCGGATAAATTGCTGCTTTGCAAACATTGGATAAGGTTTGTTTTTTTAATTTTTATTTCAGAAGCATTTTTCTAACTAACATATTCACAGCTTCAAAACTTCTATCTATTTTTTAATTAGTACATGAAATTAATAAAATAATTTAATACAAAAACTTAAGTAAGGTTATTGCTACCCTTTAATACAATATTTTATTTAAATTTAGACTAACAGAGTTTATCACAGATATAAAATATTGAAACATTTATTTTATAAATAAGTTTTACATTTTTTTTGTAAGAAATGCATTAAAATATGGCAATTAGGTAAGTGATTAAATAATTATGGTTTAATTTATTAAAAAGAAGTATACCTTAACAGGATTTGCTTTTGTATACTTTTAAATATGCAAATTACTTATGAAATTTGAAAAACAAATATTTATATGTTATTTTAACACGGAAAATAAGCAATTATAACGATATTACTTACTTTAGTCATAACTGTAAAGAATATATATTTTTCTAAGATTTACTCATATTTCTATTCCAATCTTTTTGAACTAATCTAAATAATAATAAATAAATTATTACTGCGAGTATTTCGATGTTAATTTATGCACTTTATCTTTTAATAGTTTATTGTCGTTATTCGATTATTATACTGGGTGGTGCGTCGACAAACGCACTATAGAAAATTCCATGTATTTTTATAAATGTGCATTAGTTTCTCCCCAGAACATTTGAGCAAAAAAAAACAGAAGAGAGCAATTTTGCAGATATTAAAAATATACATTTAAATATGTTAAATTCTTAGTACATCACAATTATTTTAAAGCGAGATATCTAAAATTGTAGAAATATAATTTCGGCCTATATTTTATAACTTAAAAATGGAAATGGAATGTAAAATGCTATCCGCGCCAAACTAGGAGAAATTTAATAATATAACAAAAATAATTAAAACAACACTTATTTAATTACCTTTAAATTAAGACAATATTATCAAAAACTATAATAAATGTTCAAATAAATCTCCATTCACCGCTTGGCAAGAACCTAGCCGATAATAAAGTTCACGTCTTACAATGCTATGCATTTTAAATTATAATAAATAGGCCGAAATTATATTTTTATAATATTAAATATCTCGCTTGAAAATAATTGTAATGCGCTATAAATAGGTGATTTAAACGTATTTTTTTAATGTCTACAAAATCGCTCTCTTGTATTTTTTTTCTAAAACGACCTAGGGAGAAAATAATGGCACATTTATAAAAATACATTGAATTTTCTTCATCATATTAGTAATATAGGGTATTATTATCAAATATATTTGATTACATTTATAATACTATAAAATCTACTACGTTGCTATTAATATTTTCAGAAAGATGCTTGATTTCAATATTTTATAATAAATAAATATATAATAAAAATATATAAGTTCTTTACGTTGTAGAAAATTAACTAATAATTAGAAAAAACACGAAATACGCAATATTTTTGTGTTTTTTCTAATTATTAAATAAATATATAAGCGTCGAAAATACGTATATATTGCTATAATACATGTAAAATTTCTCTATTAAAATGGTGTAAATATTTTTTTATCTTTGAGAAATTTGAATACCTAAATATCCCAAAAAGCAGAAGATGATATAAAAAGTGTTAACTCATAAAGCAGTTAATGTTATTAACAATTGTGAAAACAATCTTACAGTAAAATTAAGATTGTAATTACTAAATTCCAGAAACAATTTTTCTTATTTAAAATAAATACGATATTAGTGAATAGTTTTGAATGTATTTCAAAACGATATAAATACTATGAAATGAATAAACAATATATTAAAAAACATACAATTAAATGCACTCAAAGTCAGCAATGTTCTTTAGAAAGTATTGTATAAGAAAGTAATTTGGTTTAAACCTAGACACAAGACTAGAGATAAAAATCAATATGGTGGTTGGTGAATTGTAAGTACCCAGGCAGTTGACTTATTTATTTGTTGTTTAAGTATTTATCATAAAAATTACAAAAAATATTCATTTCAATTTTAAAAAAGACGGTCAGATTGCTTTCGCTATGTTTATCATATTTTATCCATTGAATTTATTACTATTATTATAATAATTCCGGTTAATCACATGTCATTAAAATCTCAACAAAAGACTTTATTTAACGTTTCGAAAAAACAAAAGAAAACTATATTTATGAAATTTTTCTTTTAAATAAAATTTGTTCAATTTTGTATTATCTATAATAATTTATTTATTTATTTATTTATTGGCATTCGAATGCACGAATTTTTACTAAAAGTGTTTCTCTACTAACAATCTTAGCGGTTTTTGAGATAGAGTACCCACGGACAGATTTTGATTAAAATAAATAAAACACGTTTTACTTTGATTTACTACAATAGTTATTTATTGACTGGGGTTATTTATATAGTCATAAAGAATGAAAAAAAAACCGGGATTAATTTTTGCTTTATGAATCTTTAGCTTCCAGTAAATCCATTTTACGACCTTTATCCGTAAAGTAGATTACTGAAAGTACATCCTTACCAAAAATATGATTATTGTCTAATAAATGATAGCAAAAGTAGAATTGTTTTGTTTTAAACTAAAAGCTCATTCGTGTTCTTTTAGACCTGTTTCAAAATTTCGACCAGACTGACCGATGTAAATTCCTTTATATGATTGACACGTTAATTTGTAAATTCCTATTTTTTTCTAGTTTTGTTTTTGGATTGTAAATTAAGTTTGAAATTTGGTTGTTACATCAAAATGCCACTTTAACGTTATAATTTTCGACAATATTTTTTTAAGACTAATCATCCCGAAGAAAGTTAAACTTTGAATAATTAGAAAAAACACGAAAATATTTTTGTAAAATCTACAACAAATGAGTCTTATTAAGACTTCAAGAACAAATTACTTTTGAAACAACTACTTCTCTAGCTAATACTTCGACAGATATTTTGTAACACGCAAATTACTTTTGTATCATTCAATGTCATTTGTTGTAGATTTTACGAAAATATTTTCGTGTTTTTTCTAATTGTTAGTGAATTTTCTACAACTTAAAGGACTTATATACTTATATACTTATATACTTATATACTTATATATTTTTATTATTAAACTTTGAACTTGTTCTAATTTATGATTTTGTAATAATTGGCCAATTAATCTGGTTGAGTAGCCATTGTTTTCGGCTATTTGTTTTATTATTGTTATTTCTTTGATAAATGATGCGGGGTTTAACGGAAACTTCAGAGCTCTATTTTTTAATTGTTAGGAATAATAGTATCTGTAAGATAGGTTTCCTAAAAATGTCAAATGTTAAAGTCTTATTGTGTTTAGAAATGGATAGATCTAAAAAAATAATTGTGTTGTTAGTTTCTATTCCTAGAGTGAAATTAATTGAAGGATGAAGAGAGTTGAGAAATTTGCCTATCAGTACCTACGAAGCATGCTAATATATCATCTACATACCTATACCACAATTTTATGTGTTTTTTACCTAATGGGGAGGGAGGAGGGAGAATGTGTGTCTGAAAAATTAGTAAGTGATTTGAAGATTGAAGCTAATTCGAAAGATAGATTTTTTGAGGGTGTATTGGAATAGGAAACTACAGGGGGAATTGGTTGTTTTTCTTTGTGGATTTTAATGAAGCCATATAATCTAGGTGCTGCATAGTGTGGGATTTTACAAATCTAGCTGGAAAAAATTATAAATTATAATAAAACATCTTTTTGAATTGGATTAGTTCATTTAGAACGTAAAATAAGTTTGTAAAATACATATAATCCACGCATATTTCTACAGAAATGTATATACATTTATACATAGCTTCTTTTTTATTTTGTCGCAGGATGGATATATTTTTAGCTCCTTATCTAATGCCGATTTTCTAATAATTTCATATTTTCTGTTCGTTAATTTTGTTGTATTTATCAATGCCAATGCTTCTTCTGCAGAATACTGAGGTGTTTGTTGGCCTGTGGTATGAAAAGCTTTCTTCCCTTTAGTTCGTCTTTTTGGATTTGAAAGCAATTGCTGCAACATAGAAGCAGCATTTCTTTTGCCAGATTGCCTCAACTTAACTTTGAACTAAAGTCTTTTTTCGGCAGCCCGCTTTTTTTGCACTCTGGATTCCACTTGTACTGGGTGCATCCAAATTAATTATTGTAACGGTAGTATTTAATCAATTATTGAACTTGTTAAAAAACATATTTTTATTGCGATGATACGCCTTCCATCTTTGGTTGAATCTGATCGTGAACGAATGAACAGTCCGGTTTAATTCGTCTTACGTTATTTGAAAAGAATGATGTATGTTAAATTTACTTTTAAGGTAATCCACAAGTCATTTTCAGTCGCAGAAGAAGTTGATCGTGAGTTATTGTAGTCACTTTTTAACACTTGGATATCTTTGAAATACGCAATTTATCGCACTCAAAATTTTATTGTATATATTCTAGATGGATCCAAAATTATAAAAAATATAAAATCATGGCGCACAAAGGTGTAAAAAAATTTTGACAGTCTAATGAAATCACCACTTCTAAGTAATTTTTGATTTTTTTATCGAATATTCTTGGCTAAAATTTTATTAAAAAAACATAATTGAGGAATCTTTATTAGGCTACAACATATACTACATACCTTGATGTAAATTATCCATGGCAAAAAAGTTGTCACAAATAAATACTTTATATAATACGACCTTCAGAATTTACGCGTAAGGAATGACTGCGAAGCGGTTTTTAAGTGACAAATATTTAACCTCTTTTGTCGAACAATTAACAATGAGGCCGGGCATCGACAGATTATATATTTTGCTAATGGCATATTTAGTACCTCAGCTAAGCATTTAGTGGGTTATAAGTAAATATTTTGTATGCTGTTTTTAGCACTTTTTTCCTCCTGGATTCGCAAAATCCCACACTGTGTGCTGTGGGGTTCATAGGTAGAAATTGTGACTTTTTGGATTTCTAGGTTAATTAGTAACTTTAATTTTGTTTGTAATTTGGCGGTGGGATCTTTTTTTAATTTTAATTATATCTGAGGAGTTAATGAAATCTTTAATTTTCTGTTCATGATCTGTTCTATTTAATGTTACCGTCAAGTTACCTTTATCTGTTTACAGTAACAAAGGGAGATAAATGTAACTCCTCCTCCCCTCTACTCTTTTCGACGGTATATAAATAATCCCTGTCAAAATTTTAAAGTACTTTATGTTTGATAATGATCAGTTTATGATCGAAACTATAGTGGCAGCCAATAAAAAAACTATTCGCCGACAATATTCAAGATTTTGATTAAGCAAAATAATAATATTAAACTATTTATTTAGTTACATTTATACTATATTTTGTTTCCTTACACAAATAATAACGACCCTTTTCATAGGAATCTTACAGTAACCAATTTAGTTAATTTGAAAATGATAGTAACCGAAACACGTATTTGAAAACTGGATACAATATGAAAATATTTTAAAGATTTGCAGTATTAATTTATTTTATTGGTAGCTAATAGATTACACGTATTTCTTGTATTTGATTCTCATTTTTCACTTGGTGAAACATTGTGTTAATAATAGGTTGTTGAAAAAATTCACTTGGTTTGTTTCACTAAATTGTTTATTTTGTATTCGACTAGTTTCGGCACTGGGCCATTATCAAGAATCATATCATTCTTGATAATGGCCCAGTGCCGAAACTAGTCGAATACAAAATAAACAATTTAGTGAAACAAACCAAGTAAATTTTTTCAACAACCTATTATTACACGTATTGTTACGTATAATTTAAATAGGTTTAAACAGTTTCAAATGTAATGTAGTGTCAGTTTCAAAAATATGTAACGGGCATAGGAAAAAAAATGATTGAGGTTGATATGCAATCATGCATTATTTGAATAAATATTAATTGAGGATTTTTATTTAGATTAAATTTGAAATTATGTACTATATTTAATTAATGAAATCTTCACATTAATTTCTATAGAAAAAATAAAATACTTTTGAACATTACAGGTCTCCACTGTCATTTTAATTTATTTACTTCTTTATTTACTTTCAATATATATAGCTACAAATATTTTTATTTTAACATTTAATAATAATTTCATGAAGAATTACAGAAAAAAAATACGATAAAAATGTGATAGTAAGGTACACTTGTACATTTGAAACCAAACCTGTGCGAAAGTATAATTATGATTACATATCTGTATTTCTGTGCCAACCCGCAATATATTGGGCAAATCTGGGAGATGTTTTACAAGGATTGTTTTTTATATTTCTGGAATGAAGAACAAAATTAAAGAAATTAATGAGTTTGCAATGGTCAAATTATGTGGGATCAAACGCGATAATTTTTTTTTGAAAAGTGTCAAGAATACTTCAATCTCACGACAAGTCACTAGATATCAATATCAGTTCATGCACTTCCAATATCAGTTCATGCACAGCATCAATGTTTTCTGGAACAACCTTCATGAAATTCATCACTAAGCAAACGACGGCCACGCTTGAAATCTGAATACGATCGATATATTTATACTAGTTTTTGAGTGTTCTCGGTCATATTAATACATGCTTTATTATTGAGATAATCCACGTTCAAAGATGTAAAATATAATCGCACGGAAATGTTTACGACTAAATTCTATTTCATGGTCGACATCAATTTTTCATGTCGCTGTAAACAACTCAAATGGTGCATGGACATCAAAACATTATGAGTAACTCTACTGATAAATGTCTAATATTACGTTAGGAACGTTGGTTGCCAAATGACAGAACCTGAAACGTCGATTTCCGAAATATAAAAGGCAACCCTTGTAAATTGAATAGGACAGACTATAAGTAGAAATAACAATATCCGGAATAGGTCTAGAAATAATACAAAAATATATAGTAACAAATAGTAATAATGCATAATTATCTTAAATATTTATAAGAATTAACACCAGTTAACTTTCCTCATACTTAGACTATTTGCGCATTAAATTACATAACTGATAACTCATTATTATTATGGAAATCAGAATTGTAAATAATTTAATATTTTCCTTAATTTATATGAAAATATATAGATTATTCATAGAATAACCCAACGAATAATAAGCCTTAGTATAAAATTTGCCAAAAATCCCTTTAATGTAACCCTCCTCAATAAATTCTGTACCCCCCGAAACCCCAATATCCCCCCTAAACATAAACACCCATCAATCACGCTACATCAATTCATTAGTTCGAATCATCCTAACGGTTAAGCTAGCTAGCAAAGATATTTATTTTTTAAACATAACTTAGAGTCAAGACAGGGCAGAAAGACGGATGGTCGATAGCCCAAACGGACAGACTAACCATTATATTCCATTTGTCAATGTTTTTAATTGTATACATAGTTGTCTGAATAAAGATGTTATTCTCTCTCTCATAGAATAGTTACATGCGTTTCCTACCATTCCGAATTTTCAATCAATTTGATTTTCAGTATATATTCACATATATCTTAATGTGGTTCACTAGATAGTTTTGATCATAGTAATTGTTTAATTTGCTATTAAGAAACAGATAATGTGCAATATGTACATGCTGGAAGATAATCAGTTTAATCCCCAGAGAGTCCCCAAATTAATATTCAATTAATAATTGATCAATTGCTTTTTAGCTATCCTTAAATCGATCATTATAAAAAATAACATAGACTGAAAGATATCCACCTACTTTCTATCTTGTTTTGTTTTTAAGGAATTTAACAAATGCATATATGTTCGTTTTCTAGTAACCAACCAACCAAAGTTTATAAATGTTTGAGCTTCTACAATTCTTTTATGAAAAAGCACTATTAGGCATTGAATTATGTAACTAATAGCTGCTGTCATATGACTTAAATAACAATCTATACAATGTAACACCTTTTAACGAGTCGCCGAAATTGTTGCGTAATGGAAATCTACGACACATGTTTTGCTATATTACTGCTCATCAGTGCAGCTATGCCGGAAATTACGCACACAAAGAATGATTTGATTTTAATAAAATCGAATTATTACCAATGATTATATTTTCAAGGCACGTTCAATAACTATATCAACACAGATTAGAAAAATTGATTAGATAAATCTCTATATAATATAGCTGTGCTTTCTCAATAAAGTTTTGTTTTATGCTTATATAATTCATTTTAGAAATCGTTTTCATTCATTAAATATGATGATTAATTAAAAACACTTGGTCTGTGGTTTCAGAGGTTGAGTATTTAACGGTGAATTTCCACTATTAAATGAAGTATTATGTTCGGTCCATTTATTTTGCTAGCCATATTCTAATAACTTAATCAAATGTTTGGAAATGTAGAGTTTTTTTTGCATAAAATAATAATAAAAAAAATCTTTTGAGTAATATTTGGGTCCATCAGTTAAAGCAGTATTTTCAGAGGCAATTCGAATGCGATTAATTAGATCTATTTATGTACCACAGTTTAGTACATATATGCTTTCTTGTAACTCTAGAAAAAGAAGTTTTTAGGTGAAAGATTCGATATTCTATGGCGACCTATCCATTTTTCGACCAATATCTTATACAAAAGAGGTGAGACACTATGTAAATGTAAACACATATTGTACTTAACTGCAAGAGAAAGTTCACTATGCCTTTCTTGCAACTCATTTTGTTAAAATTGTAGGAAATATTATTACATAAACCTTATATTTTATCATTGCGATTATATTTTGGACCTAATTAATAATCTACTATTATTCTAGTCCACATATTTACAATAAATCGATGTTTATGGTGTTCAAAGATTAAGTGCGAGTATTCCAGTGTGTATTATAAGGTTGCGATCATTGAACCAGAGCTTTGATTAGACCACTGTTATATTTCTGTAACGATACTACCATCAAAGCGTTTGATCGCAAAAACTATTATTTATTAAGTTGCTTTGAACACAATTGTTTATACATCTGTTAAATACATTGTTTTGCTTAAATATTAATGTACTGCAATTTCAGAAGGAAAAATCTAATATTTTGATCAGATTTATACAACACTGAATTGAAAAATTCACTATGTTTTAACCACAAATAATTATTGTAAAAATATTATATAACGTG
Source organism: Ontholestes murinus (assembly GCA_963969525.1). NCBI lineage: Eukaryota > Metazoa > Arthropoda > Insecta > Coleoptera > Staphylinidae > Ontholestes > Ontholestes murinus. The sequence continues at coordinate 48,286,483 of OZ018390.1, read as the reverse complement.
TAGGCACAATTATATAAATCTAAACAACACAGCACGACTCGAGTTTCGACGTTTTAGCGTCATTATCAAGTGAATTATAAATTGATGAAATTGTTATTTTATACTAGCTATTTTGGGGTGAGGGAATATACCTGCCGCTAATTGTTTGCGGATTATCTCGGGAGGGTAGTACCAGATTAAAAAGTGGCGAAAAGATTAGTTCGGTCTGCTCATTAAGAAGATTTACTGACGGATTACGGCTCTGTTTGAAAATTTCCAATGACTCCAGGAGATTAAGCTTAGCGCCCTAGTTGCAATTATGCAAGATTTTTAGATTATTTATATCCGGGAATTGGTGTTTGCATTCTAAACAATGATTTGAAAAAGAGCTAGTGTCTTGATTAAGACGAAAAGCACGATGATGTTCGGAAAAACGAGTTGATACACTTCGTCCTGTTTGACCTATATACACACTATTGCATTCTGAACAACGGATCTCATACACCCCAGATTTTTTAAGAGGATCGACTTTATCTTTGGCATTGAATAGCATGTTTGATAATTTTCCAGGAGGTTTAAACGCTACTTGATGATTCTCTTTTCGAAAAATATTAGCAATCTGTTCGCTGGTTTTTCCAAAGTATGTGAGCGGAATGAACGATGTATTTGAATTAGCTATTTTCGGATATATTAAAACCCTTGTGGTTTGATGACGTTTTTTGTTTATTAGGTTTTGAATGAGGTTCGTGGGGAAACCATTGTCACTGGCAATTGAAATTATTTTATTTAATTCTGTGGCTCTTCTGTCAGTAGTTAAGGGGATGGAGAAAGCTCTATGTATCATTGAGTGATATGCAGCAAGTTTTGTGTGACAACGGGTGATTTGAGACAAATGGGATTGTTGAGTTGACGTTAGTAGGCTTCCTGTATATGTCTCGAAATTATTCAAAATTTACTCGATAAATCACAGTGCAATTACTTGATTAGATCAGAACTCTATCAATGTTTAGAAACTTGTGTAAACCAAAATTATTTCAAATTCAATAATGAATTTTACCAACAAACCCACAGGTCTTCCAATGGGATCTCCATTAAGATTTTCTCGCTTGATTTTGCCAAAAAACACATTTCCTTCTGGTATAGATATGTTGATGATGTAATAGCGTGTTTCAGTGGCACAACACGTCAATTAGATCAGTTTCTAAATCTTATTAACAGCATTCATCCTAAAATTAAATTCACTCTAGAAATAGAAAATAACAACAAAATTAACTTTTTGGATTTAACGTTAATTCACCAAAATAATAAAATTGAATTTGATATATACAGGAAGCCTACTAACGTCAACTCAACAATCCCATTTGTCTCAAATCACCCATTGTCACACAAACTTGCTGCATATCACTCAATGATACATAGAGCTTTCTCCATCCCCTTAACTACTGACAGAAGAGCCACAGAATTAAATAAAATAATTTCAATTGCCAGTGACAATGGTTTCCCCACGAACCTCATTCAAAACCTAATAAACAAAAAACGTCATCAAACCACAAGGGTTTTAATATATCCGAAAATAGCTAATTCAAATACATCGTTCATTCCGCTCACATACTTTGAAAAAACCAGCGAACAGATTGCTAATATTTTTCGAAAAGAGAATCATCAAGTAGCGTTTAAACCTCCTGGAAAATTATCAAACATGCTATTCAATGCCAAAGATAAAGTCAATCCTCTTAAAAAATCTGGGGTGTATGAGATCCGTTGTTCAGAATGCAATAGTGTGTATGTAGGTCAAACAGGACGAAGTGTATCAACTCGTTTTTCCGAACATCATCGTGCTTTTCGTCTTAATCAAGACACTAGCTCTTTTTCAAATCATTGTTTAGAATGCAAACACCAATTCCCGGATATAAATAATCTAAAAATCTTGCATAATTGCAACAAGGGCGCTAAGCTTAATCTCCTGGAGTCATTGGAAATTTTCAAACAGAGCCGTAATCCGTCAGTAAATCTTCTTAATGAGCAGACCGAACTAATCTTTTCGCCACTTTTTAATCTGGTACTACCCTCCCGAGATAATCCGCAAACAATTAGCGGCAGGTATATTCCCTCACCCCAAAATAGCTAGTATAAAATAACAATTTCATCAATTTATAATTCACTTGATAATGACGATAAAACGTCGAAACTCGAGTCGTGCTGTGTTGTTTAGATTTATATAATTGTGCCTACACGTTATATAATATTTTTACAATAATTATTTGTGGTTAAAACATAGTGAATTTTTCAATTCAGTGTAAGTATGGATTACCACGTAGTAACGGTCGCAACCATTCTCTTTATTAGATTTATACAAGTTTAAGTATCCTAATTAATAATTACATTTGAACGTACTTACGGCTAATTGAAAGAGCGTTTAATCCTGTGCATAGCTTGTACATTAATATGTATCAAATGATTCAATTTTATTTGGAACTAAAAAAATATAAAATTATGCACAGCAACTACGACATAGCGTTAGACCAATTTTAGAAAAAGAAAAATTAGGCTACAATGGCAAAACAAGGTCAATATTATAAGTGGGATGTGGCAGACATGAAGAATGCTTTACAAGAATTGAGGACAACACAAATAGGCTTAAACGAGCCTAGCCAAAAGTTTGGAATTCCGAACGCTACTTTGAAATGTAGACTGCATGGGAAAAATTTAATAAACAAGTTGTTGTTTTTTGGGTAATCTTCCGTTAGAGCTTAAAACTAAACTTTGCGAACACATTCTTGAGATGATAAGCTATCTATTTGGTTTGACACCGAAGTTAGGCATCCGGGGAATGACAAAGCAGACGAACTGGCTTAACAAGGCTCGTCAAAAGAAGTAATTGGCCCGAAACCCTCCTGCGAAATCTCCAAAACCGCTGTCAAACGATCGATAAAAAATGGGTGGGGACACAGTCCCATACCTGGTGGACTAACTCACCAGGACAGAGACATGCGAAACAGTTCCTTAAGAAAGAATCGCCAAAATTCACGACCGAACTTCTGAACCAAGACAGAAAAATGGTCAAAACAATAGTAGGTCTGATAACAGGACATTGCAAGCTCAAGAAACATATGAGCAAAATTTGGCCTGGTGGAAGAAGCATCATGCAGATTCTGCCTAGAGGAAGAAGAGGACTCGTTCCACATCCTATGCCACTGCGAGGGTCTAGCAGGCATTAGATATCAAAAGCTGGGCACTACAAACCCAAGCGCGGAGACCTATACCCAAGCCCCTCTGGCAGGGCTAATAGGACTAATCAAAGAGGCAAAGCCAGAGCTGGACATCTGAGATAAACAGGGATCCACAATAGATCTGAAAAAAGACGCGGTGGAACAGGCGCTGGTGCCACTCATATAACATCTATCTAGGCAGTTGGCATTTCTATTAGCCGAAAGAAATAAAATTAAACATCGATTTAATAAAGAAAAACAAATTGCGAGCAAAAAATGGTATTATTCATTTCTGAAACGGCACCCACGGCTAAGTCTTCGACAACCGAGAGCTACTTTTTTAATAGAGCAACAGAGTTTAATCATGTTGCAGTTTCTTGAAATATTAAAGAATTGCATTGACACAAACTATATTCGTGAGCCAGAACGCATATTCAATATGGATGGAATTGGACTCTCTACCGTACAGAGAAAAACAAGATTTTAACACTAAAAGGTAAACATCAAGTAGGGACAATTGCAAGTGGTGAGCGGAGTACAACAACGACATCCGTATGTTGTATTAATGCTGCTAGGGTTTTCGTACCACCGCTTTTTAAGCGAAAAAGAGAAAAGAATTAATTAAAAGATGGTTCACCACCTGGCTCAACATTTGCTTTCAATCCAGATAGTGGATACATAAATAAGGAAATATTTCTCTGATAGTTACTATATTTTTTGTCTAATGTAAAACCAACTAAGGATAATAAATTTATCTTAATATTGGATGGTCATACAACTTATACAATAAATTTGGATGCTATAATATATGCTCAAAAACACGGTATAGTTATGATTTCACTCCCAGCGCATACCTCTCATAAATTGCAGCCTTTTGATATGCCATTTTTTATGCCATTAAGCAATTATTATATAGAGGAAACAGAAAAATCTATGCGTCAATATCCAGGAAGATGCGTAACAATATTTCAAGTGTCGAACACTTTGGAAAAGCATATTCTCGAGCAGCCACTATTGGTACCACTATAAACGGATTTCGGAAGACTGGCATTTTTCCTTTAAATGCATCTATTGTTAAAAGTTCAGAACTATCTGAAGGAACACTAGAGATACCTGCAATGGCTACTGTGTCTGAACAAATTGCGGATTCAAGGTATGAAGTTCATATAGATCAAATATGTGCAAGTGCCAAAAACGTTGTGCACAAATTAAAAGAAAGAAGCAGACCTACTCAATGTATTAAAGAAATAACATCCTCAACCAAACCTAGAATCAATGAACAAAATATCACCAAAACAAAAGCGAAGAAAGTAGACCGACACTTTAAATAACTGGTATTGTAAATTGTGCGAAAACGCTGTGAAAGAAGACCTGATAAGATGCCTTGTTTCTAAAGACTTAATTCATTCATTATAAAGCATGTACAGGTGTCAGCAAATCTTTGAAAATATATATTTACAATACTTGCAGATATTGAGTATTTATCTGGTCAAAATGAAAGAAAAATATTCCGATTTGAATAAATCCTTTATTACAGACATTGCAACTAGGTAAAATCACCATATTATATACCTACAAATTTGCAGTGGTCCAATGATACCAACTTAGTGGCCCAATCAAGGCAACAATTTTAAAAATATTTTTTATTAAATATTGTAAGAACTGTTGATTTGTTTATTTGTAATTAGTATATTAATGCTACAGCTTATAAACTATATAAATTACTTATTAAGAATTTTTATTAATTCCAGTTTATGAGTTATCTATAATGCTAAACAATTAAGTGGTCCAATGATCGTAACCTTAACCTAATATCAAATTTTATATACAAAGATACATTTTAATTAACATTTCAGGAGTGAAAATAAATATAATTTCAGAACAAATGTGTATTTTTCAAATATTGTTAATCAATGTTTTGGATATTTTTATGTTTCTAAATATATCCAAAAAATCGATTAACAATGTTTGAAAAATACATATTTGTAAATCCATTGGCAAATTAGTAAGAAGTAATGCAATTTGTAATTGTAAAAGAATATTAAAAGATATCAGACTGTATAAGCCGATTATTCTCTTTGATCATTTAAAAAAATTATACTGAGATTTGTGACTTATTTGCATATGACTTACTTGTCAAGCAATTCCAATATCTCAACTGTCATATACAATTGGAAAAATAATTATAAAAAAACACAATACAATGAATATTGATAAAACAAATAAAAGAAAGAATTTAAATTAAACAATATTTGTTATTCTATTCCATATGCTTAAAGCATAATATTAGCAAGAAATGTAATATTTATTTAAACCACAAAGTACTTTTTATAAAATTTCATTGTCACTTGCACTTATTCATTGCCAAAAAAATTCAAGTGTCAAAATGTATCATCTCGACAATAAGTCTAATAAACTCAGCACTTCATAAAACCGCATGTATCACAATTTTAATAATATACAAAAACATTGTTTCAGGCCAAGATTTTTGCAGTACAAGTATTTATTCGACTACAGGCACAATTACTATGACGACGTTATCGACTTCTTAGACAAACGTCAGAGGGGATTGACGAGGGAAATCCCGAGACCCCAAACATGGGCCGAGCGCGCATTGCGTACCTACAGCAGCAAAATCAATAGGTCGGAGTTTTACCGAGCCCTCGACGAAGACAGGAAGCTGGCCACCAAAATGAAGCTCACCGGAGCCTTCTATCATTACCACACGAGAGAGTATTTCAATCGGAAATATGCTTCAATTCTATGAAGCGACCGCGGTTTACCTTTTATAGATTAAAAAGACACGTTTTAGATGTGATAATCACAAAACATCATTTTCATTATTTGTATGCACTTTTATTTTAAATCCCACAGAGTATGTAAATAATAAAATCGATTTTTCTTTAACGTGCGTTATTTCACTTGCCGGACCTTGGAACTTATTTTTGGTTTGTAGAGTGTATTTATTCGATAGGTGCATTGTTGTTGAAATTCCTGAAGTGTTTAATGCCAAGTGTTAAGTCATAATTATTTTTAATCCTGCAATAAATATGGTGCTAAGGTCAAGGATAACATATTTTTTATATTAAAAATAACTTAAATAAAATATAAAAATAGTATACTACTTACTGACATAAATGACTTTTCTTTATAAAATAAATCATTAAAAGGCTTTTACATTGTAGATATTGCTGATAAATTTTTGCCTTATCAAGGTAATAATAATGAAAGAAGAATGAGTTAAACATATTGTATACTACTATTACTAAATCAAGCCCTACCAATAGATAAAATAATTAATAATAATAATAAATAGAGAGCGGATAAAAAAGCTTAAAAAATGTGAAAAAAAGCACTTAAAAAGGCACAAAATTTAGAGAAAAAAAGCATTAAAAAAGCATAAAAACAGGAAAAAAAGCATAAAAACACTAAAAAAGCATTAAAAGGCACAAAGTTTAGAGAAAAAAAGCATTAAAAAAGCATAAAAACAGGAAAAAAGCATAAAAACACGAAAAAAGCACTAAAGAAAACTATATTTTCTTAATATGTTACACGTTTATCAACATATTTTACATAGAAATTCTGCTTAAAATTAAAATAAACATACTTTCTTTACGCAATATATAATATCATGTAAGTATTTAAAAATTAAATTGTAATTTTTTATACATTTCAAAATAACTAAAATCTATTCATGAAAACAGTAGATCATTAAATGTTGTTCAAGGGGTTCAATTGTAAAAATTATTACTTCTGACGTTCAATAAATTTTTGAAAGTGGAAAAGCTTCTCTTTATTTTAAATTATAGCTGGATCCATTTGAAAATTGCCATTCAAAATCAAGTTTAATTTATTTAATATTAAAAATCCTTCATTTTCACCAAATACTTCTTTCGATATTATTTTGATTTCTTGGCCAATGCGTCCAGGTATTTTCTAAAATGAATCTGCTTTTATAAAGATTTGATTGTGTTGCTCACAAAATTTAAACGCGATTTTATGTAACTAAATTATTTTGAAGGAAGCTCTTGTTTCTTAAGAACTGTTTAACAGTCTTTAACTGATTTGCTTGTCGTTTCGGGAAAGTTGTATATAACCTTATTAAATTCTTCAAAATTGTTCGCATAGTACATTGTAGCATATAGCCAAATTCCCCATTTTGTTAGCACTGGTTTATGGGGCAGTGAGATATCAGATAATGACTTCTTGAATTTTTCCATATTTAATTAAATCTACAAATGGAAATTTCATTCTTATAGTTTCAGAAATTCGTTTCTATTCATGTGCTAAACTTGTACAATGCACAAAATGCATTATTAGTAAAATTTTGTAACTTGGTATTGTCTACGGCAAAAATAAGTTTGTCAGTCCATTATTTATGAATTTTGCTATAATGTTATTATCAGTTTTCTTCAATTCTTTTGTATATATCAAAATACTGTTGGTCGGATGTCTTCATGTTAAACTCATATTATTAAATTAAACAAGTCTGTGGTTTCATCCACACCAAACCACATATAATTATTGTTAATAATATCTTTAATTTTTTGTATGGTTTCATAGTATCTAAGAGCTACATAATTTTTTCTCGGGAATGCGTATTTTACAATATTTTCCCAAGAAAGATTTAAATGCATTATTTTGTAATTTTCTTAAAGGGATATTAGAATGTAAAAGTATTTTGCACAAATGTGAATTTAATTGAATATGATGCTAAAGATTGTGAAATTGTGCTGTTTTGTTAGTTCAGCTTTGAACTTTTTCAAACGTTCTTGACGTAGTGTTGTTATAACATGTTTTACATACAAGTCTTGACTAGTTAGGATGCAGTTGGGAACTAAAATAAAACTTACTATTTTTAAACATGCCTTACAAAATAATGTATAATTTTCACTTATTAATTCTGGATAGCCTCTAATTAATTCTTGTATTGTGGTTTTCACCTTTTGCATTATGGGTTAAATATACATGTGAATTATATAATATAATTTATCTGTGATTCTCCAGGTTAATACGATTCACGCATATAGTAATTTTTGATAAATAAGCAAAGTTTTTGGAATGTCAATTCAATAGTTTATGAATGCGAGTTTGAATATGAAAATTAACGAAAACGGTAAATATGCGCATCGGTACTTTTGCCGAGAGAAGGAAATTGCTACGGTTGCAGAACACCTAATTATTAGCTATCACTTAAATTTGTTTACATTTAATACTTACTGGGGCCCCTATTTATTTTTTAACGACGTTTACATCCGGAATATCATAGGAGTGATTCCTATGAAGCGTTCGTCTGTATTATCTGAATAATGAGACGGTCTATTATATCTACTTATTTATAAACGAATCCATTGTAAATTGGTAATTTATACTAATATTTATTAATAATAAAATTCATTATAATTATTGTATCATATTATGAAGATTTTTAACAATTATGTTGTCAAAAGACACGAAGAAAATATGTAATACAAATATAATCTATAAATGATGGGATACAGATTTTTACGAAAATTCTCTATATTAGCACATTAATTTAATATCAGCGTGAAATTATTATTAAATGTTTTTTAAATGTTTAAGAAAATGCTCCAAATAAGCATCAAAATCTAAAAAAAGCATGAAAATAAGCATAAAAAGTCAAAATAAGCACAAAAACTCAAAATAAGCAAAAAAGCCCAAAAAAACTTAGCGCTAAGTAATCACATTCTTCAAGATTCGTATAGATATTAAGAAATTTTTTCGATGCTATTAATATTATGGATAAGCATAATGCTAGAAATCCGCTCTCTAATAATAAATAATTCAAATAAGCACTAGACTGTCCCAAAACCTACGTCGGTCAAACAGGACGAGCTTTCACTGAAATAATTAAAGAACATCGTACGGTATATATCATCAACAAAAGGATATCCACCCACGCCAATCACCTCCTACGCGAAGGACATTCTTTTAATGAAGATTTCAAAATACCCCCCCAAGAAGGAAAAGGCAAGAAACTAAACTTCATAGTATATAGTATAGTATAGAAATCAATAAAAGAAAAAACACAGGCCTTCTCCTGAATGACCAAATGGATATCAAACGCTCACCACTTTAATTTTAAAAATAAAAATCCCTCATCCCCCTTTCCACCGCAGTAATTACTATTTAAAGCATGTACAAACCTGTAATTATACCATTTCTTCGCCTTAATAAAAAAAAGTGTTCTGGAAATTTAATTGTTGTTTTTTACTTTGGCAATTAAACAAGTAAATATGAATTTTCAACGTATAACAGCCATCAACTAATATAAGTAATCATGTATGTGAAGATTAGAACTATGGGCTGTTCCATTTTTAATATAATATTTATTATATTATTCTTTCAATATTTCATTTTAATACTTCTCTCTCAACAATTTGAGGTTATTGGCTTCTGTCAGAACCTCGCATTTATCCGGCCTTGTTTTATGATTAGAATTTATGCGCATAGCTTAATGTAAATAGTTTGTAATTCATATTTTCGAATTGGCTGATGCATACAGTATCTATAAAAATTACTTTTAATAATTTTGGTCTTCACAATGCCATGCGGGAGTTTATGAGATCTATTTTTAACGTGAATTATGTATAGGGTTTAAAGACACTAACCTACCTCTTGGAATGTCATTTAAACACCTGTGGTCAGAAATAATGTTGTTGTTTTGGTTTTATTTATTTTAAAATAGGAATTTGGCAACTACTTTTTTTCTGTTTCCTGTAACTTTAAGATTTATTATTTTGTATTATATACATTATATCTCTAAATAAACCTTTAGAGAGCCTTGTTTATTAAAACATCTATGTAATCATGAGAGGATAAAAAGATATTTATATTCTCTCTTACTTATTGAAATATTAAATCAGCTATAAAAATGATAAGGGCTTGTAATAATAAATAATATCACAGTAATTCTCTCACAGAATTTTATTTCAGATGTTATTTAATGCTGTAAATAAGTCGATGGGGATGGTTTAGAATCGTTGGTTCATAACTGTGTATAAATGCGGCTAAGACCACGCTTGTTACTTTAAAGGATCGCCCCCGTCACTCTAAAGCACCATTAATTGTATCACAATGGTGAATATGGTACCGGTCACCCATCCAACTGCTGACCCGAACTAACGTTGTTTGCCTCTCGCTAACGCTAGTTCGGTCGCAACCGAATGCGCCACCACCGGCGTCTTTAGAAATATTTTTACGTGTTAAGACTTTTTTGGGCTCGTTATCCGCTTCATCAGGTTTGGGATGATGTAGAAGTCCTTGCTAAAAAAGGTAATCTTTATTGATCCAATAAATTGTATCTTCAGTACCTGAATATATCTTAAGGGTGCTGTGATTATCTTTAATTTAGTATCAATCTCTTGATCAGCTCGCATTTCAGAGGTAAAAACAAACTCGATAAGCAACTTAATATATTTGATTTTTCAATCTGCTCAGTCCTGAGATCATCTGTATGTTATCAGGTACCGGACCATCTAGGAAGAGTGGTATGCCTCATTCCCTTTTAGTAGTGCCATGCCTTTTTATGCACCTCTGCTAGCTTGCGTTCGATTATTTCTTTTCAGGTTTCATGGGGTTTACCGAAAGCGGATTCAGTTCCTATGAATTCACCTGCTGCCCCTTGTTTGGCCAGAAAGTCGGCCACCCAAGTATCCAATAATTCCTTGGTCCTTGGATATCCAAACTAGATGTGTTTTTTTTGTTCAGGCTGGACTGAACTATCGGCGACGCTAGCGCTTTTAGGGCTACCTGGCTGTCCGACATAATGGTAATTGGCTCTATTTCGGCCTGGACGATGGTGGCAGGTTTCCCCAGAACAACCGCGAATTGTTTGCTTCGGTTGCACTCCCAAAAGATACCAGCCCCGGTTCCTTTAGTATTTTTGGCCACGTCCGTGTACTAGATGGTTTCTTTACTCGTTCCTGGGTATATCACATTTATTCATTCATTCTGATGTGGTATGATTGTTTTAAATCTGTGGGATGGGTGTACAATTTTAGTGAAGTCTGACCTCATTTTTAGGAACTCTTCTTCTTGAGCAGTACTTTAAATGTAGCTGGTCTTCATGACCCCATATTTAACGTGTGTTCATTTATATGCATCCTATAGGCTGCCTGTCTAGCTTTCATAATAACATATAGATGTAGTGGTAGTAGCGCTAATATGTATTCCATGGCTGCTGTGGGCGATGTTCTCATTGCCCCACTGATCAGCAGACACGCCTTCTTTGCATTCTTTCAAGTTTTACTGCTGCGTTTTTGGTTTGGGTTTTTTCTCCCCAAACGAGCGCCGCGTATGTGTATAGCCATTTTTCTGGTGGCAAAAGGTCCCCTCATAGGCCTTTTGCTAATGCTCTTCAAATGGAAATTTGTTGAAATTCAATCTGATATCAAGTATAACCCCTAGATATATCACTTCATTTTTGATTGGGATTCCATTTCATACATACATAGAGATTTTATGTCATCGGTTTTTTGTCTCCTAGTGAAGGGGACTCCTAGTGAAAGGGTCAACTGTAAACCCGTTTTGGCCGGGTTTACAGTTGACCCTTTATTTCTGCACCATCTTTCTACGGTACTTAGTGCCCTTTGCATCAAGTTTAATACAGTGGTCGCAAACATCCCGCTTACTAGAATGGTCAGGTTATCTATATACTCTAGTGCATAGATGCTTTGGTTTTCGAGTAGTAGCAGAAGGTCCATGTTGAGGAACAGGAGCGGTGAGAGAACACCTCCATGCGGACATCCGCTTCTCTTGTTATTCCATATATGGTAGTCGTTACAGTCTTGTTCACCTATTGTCGTACTTGCGGCTTAATGCCTCTTTTCTTCATAGCTGTTGCTATGGAGTTGAAGGTTGAGTTGTCAAACGCCCCTATAATGTATAGAAAGGCCCCTAATGCAATGTCTTTGCACTGTACGGTCCTTTCGCATCTGCTCACTAGCTAGTTCACATGACTTTCCCGCTTGGTAGGCATATTGCTGACTGTGTAGTGGTGAGTCCTTTAGGACTTCTTCCCGTATGTGCCTATGTGTAATGATGACAAGCTGATTGGTCTGTAGGATTTAGCCTGGGCGTATAAAGCACGTCCTGGCTTGGGTATAAATACCACCTTTACAATCCTCCAGCTGCTTGCTAGCTATCCCCTTTTGTAGCATAACAGGATAAGTGACAGTGACAGCACATGTCATTAAAATAAGTCTTATAAAATACTAAAATATGCTATATTTAAGCATTAAAAATGTAGAAATATACTACTGAAGGTTTTCAGTATTGATACATCATTATGGGTTTGAGTGGAAGATCTTTCGTTGAAGAGAACTGCGCCCGTCCTTCTTTTGACTAAAATTTTGAATATATTTATGTTTTATATTATAAATTTTATGTTATTTTGTTTAAAAGGAGTACAAAGATGTTAATAATAATAATAATAATATATCCTATCAGGATCTGACGATTTGAATGTTATGAACAGAGTCTCTCTTGGCTTTTTAATGGCATTATTACATGCCGTGAGGGCCGTTTTGTACCGTTTTCGTTTCTCTTGGCTATGTTAAATAGCCTTCTGGTGCATGCTTTTGCTCTATCAAGATCCTTGTTCCACCAGGTGACCCTAGTTTAGGTAGTTTTGGTAGTTATTGGCAGTTTACTTCAAACGTCGTATTGATGGAGTACGTGATGAATTGCACCATGAACTTCAACTCATGCGTTGTTCTCGCTACTGTTGAGTCCCTGAAATCGGCTGGCTAGTACCTCTTTGTACTCTGGTTTCTGTTTTGGATTTCCGATGGTTTTCTGATTCGATATCGAATCGTATGGATCGATGGTCGAGGAGTGATGATTCTTCAGATACACGCCAAAATTATATCAATTCACTTTCCTTGCTAGTGACAAGTGCGGTGGTCCTGGTTGGTCGTAGGGAAGGTTACTAGATCCAAGTATAAACCTCCTCGTTCTCCTTTCCACTACTTCCAACCATGCTGCTACTAGGTCTCTGCAACATATGACCCACAATGGTAGTTCATGCTTTACTATTATACATGTACGCAGGTTACACATAGGTTCCGCCACAATCAGTGGTCTGCCCTGTATGTTTAATCCATCTACTATTTTCTTGTGAAGCCATGGCTTTTGTACAAGTGAAATATCAATATTCTCTCTTATGATATATGCACTAAGGGGAACAGATGCCGCCCTACAGTGTATGTTTATTAATTTGCAGTAATTTAAACCCGGTTTTCGCCGGTCTCTTATGGAGTCCCGGGGTGTGCTGCGCTTAATAGGTTTCTTGCGTTCCTGTCGAGCCAGGTGTTGACGTTGGTGTAGGATATCGTGGGTGCACTCCCTCCCCCTAACGCTTGCTCACCCCGTGGTAGGTTTCGTCTAGGCGTCCCTGCCCACTGGGCGAGTTTCTCTACCCTCTGGTGTCATTTGGTCGTTGGATGACCCCATTGCCAACTGACTTTCTTTTACTTACTTTCCAAGTAAAGACTGGTTAATCCTTATTAGACATATTGTTGGAATTCTGAAAGACATTGTTTATTCGTAGGCATTCGTCCTTTTAAAATGAGGTCATTCGTCTTGTTAGAGATTAACTTGAACTAGGCGAACGTGATACTTCTGACTATAGGAGGATATCGAGCCATAATTATAAATCTTTGAAGTCCTTAAAAATTATTTTTATGTTTTTTGAAAGTTCCGTGAATAATTCGGGTATATTCTAGTGTCCAATCCTAGCATTCTAGAAGTCGTATGAGCGGCTGTATTGTGGATATTCCATGTACATTAGGCTATGTCTAGATTCAGATATGTCTTAGGAAATCTATTCCTAAGATGGTTTATGTTTTCTGGAATCGGGAAAAATTTGTGATTTCCAAGAATGCAAGACTCAATTTAGATTTGTATAAATATATATTTGTATTATTATCTCGATTTTAAAATCTTTCATTTTCTGCAATTTTGTGTGGTGCAGTTTGAGTACGCTAGAATGCATATCATATCGTATCATTTTCATTGTTTGGTAAAGGCGATTTTTTTAATATTTTTCTTCTACTGGTACGGCACAAACTCCGATATATCAATAATGTGCTCTTTTTCAATAGTATTCGATTCGAAGTTTGCTTTATTAGCTCTACTTCCACATATCAGTTCCTCCTTGTTTATAGAAAATTATGTACTTTATGAAACTACTCCTTGCGGTTTCTTTCTACCTTGCATAATAATTATTTTATTTATTGCAGATTTGTATCGTTAGCAAGACTATATATGTTTAAATGTAACACCTAAAAAAATCCATCGTCTCCTTAACTTAATTGATTTATCCAATCGACTTCTACAAGTTAAAATCCGAAACACTCTATCACGCGCCTTTATTCAACAACAAGTTGTTCCATAAGGATCTCCTCTTTCACCAATCCTTTACAACATTTATGTTTATTATAGTTAAATCCCTGACGCACATTACATCAATCCTTCATCCTACCTTCTCCTATCCGCAAACGGTACTGCCTTAATAGTGCCCATCTTACAAAAAGCAGTTACCATCTTACAAGGACTGATCGATATCATACAATTATGATTCGCAAAATTGAGAATAACTATTAATCCTAATAAATCTTATCTAATTTCTTATCATCGTCCACAGAAATCACCGTTCCATATGATCATTAATAATCATTCTATGTCTTGCAATTATCTTGGAAAAACTTTTGACTCCAAATTAATATTTAAAACACATGGCCAAAACCTCAAAGTCAAGAAGAGAACTTGGCATTTCAGAAATTTCACCTATAATAATAAGGGCATATCAACCAAAACAGTCATACAGTAAATAGATCTGCCGACCTCGTTTCTACTACCCCGATATCCTTTTTCCATAAACCTCATTCTTCCTCCTATTGAATATATAGATACCAACGACATGTGGTTTTAGGTGCCACATTGGACATTCTGCACGAGCGATCTGAGGACATGGTCATTTCACATGGAGGTAATGTGAACTGGCCACTGAGATCGTGCGATTTGACCCCGTTAGACATTTCCTTGTGGGGTTTTCTTAAGTCGCAGGTCTATGTAAATAAGCCACTAACCACAGTGGCCCTCAAAGCTAACATAACACATGTCATTGGTCAAATTCAGCCTGAATTATGCGTCATGGAAAATTGGACATATAGAATGAGCGCCACAAGTAAAGCCGCAGAGGACATTTGCACGATGTTATATTCCATACATAATGTCATAGATTGGTCTTTCAAACGAATGAAAAATTTCCATATGTTACAGAAACTTTGTTTTATATAAATTTAAATATATAAAGCGCTTAATGAACGACCCTAATAATTCCCACATTATGGGCAAAAATGTCTGAATATAAAGCAAACACATGGTTCATTGGTTTTGGTGGGTTCCTGTTCGACATGGGCGTCAGCAGAAGAATTTACGACTTCTGGGTGTGTGTGCTTAATTCTCGTTTTGTTTAAATTATGTATGAATATTATTTATATTATTTTTGCAAGCATTAGGTTTTTGTTGACACAGAATTAAAACATATAAATAGATAAATTCATTACCGCGAATCAAAACAGGACTCAAAGACCAAAAAGTCGATAGCCCAAACGCTTATCTAAATAAAAATGTTATTCTCTCTCTATTAAAAAAACAAAATATTATACACACTCAAATTCGTTCCTATTTAAGCCTAGTCTAAAAATATAAGTACTATTACTACCACTGCTACGATTATCTGAATATCTTAAATGTAAATTTAAAATTGAAAAAAGTTTGAATTTAATTTAAGTAACTAACAACTAACCAACAACATGTCAAAATATTCCCCCACTTATGTGAAGTAAGGAATAAACTGCTATTTTCAAGATGATGAGAATTTATTTATTTTAAGTGAGTTTCATGAAAAACATTAGGTTCAAATTTATTAGGCTATTAATGTCTGTGGTAGAGTTTATTATTTTATTACTATATTGTACTGTCCGTAACAAAATGAGCTATTTTTCAGCGCACCACGCTGCTCTATTCTTAGGGAGAGAACCAGGTCCCCAAACTATTTTTATCTGGAATGAATCAAGAAATCAAGGAATAAAGTTGTTTTGTCTTAGTATCCTGCCTATTGTGAAGATAAAAATATCTTATCGGTACAGCTTATTCATTACAAATTATTATTCTTGTTAATGGATATATCATGTTGGTATAAATAAAAGATTTTTCATTTACAAAAAAAGGCAAGTCTAAGACAATACTGTTTTCGGTGATAAAATACCTATGAATAGATTAAATATGCATTTCGTTCAAAAAATAGCCTTGTAATTATATATGATATTCCCTAACTCTAATGGATTTTTTGTATGGCCATGTTAATAACACTGCTATGATCGATAATTTTTTTATTAATTTAATTTTGTAACAATTTTTATTTAAATATTCATTTTGTGATAGTACATAATGTAATAAACCGAAAGTTTATTATTAGCATAAATTTTTCAGTCCATATTATTATTAATAAAAATGTAAGAAAGCCCTTTACGTTGTAGAAAATTAACTAATAATTAGAAAAAACACAAAAATATTTCGTAAATCTACAACAAATGAGTAACAAAAATTATTACTGGCTTAATTAATTATAATCTTCTATCGTTCCAAAACGAATTTTATTTATTTAAAAAAATGTATTTAGTTAACAGTAACACCTTTTATACAAATAACTTACACTTATAAATTGATAAATTGATCTTAACCTAAATCTATTAACTAATATTAACTAAATCAAACATTCAATAACATAAATTATTTAAATTATCTCTAAATAGACATATTTAAAGACCGTACAAATAAATCAAAATTAGGATTAGTGTTAAGGATGTTTGCACATTTCATTAGTCTTTGAATAGGATTGTTGGAACTATAATTATTAGTTACAGCGTTTAATCTGATAAGTGGTTTCGACCTTAGATGTTTGAATGAAGTATAAAAGAAATATGAAAATTGACAATTTTTTTCATAATTTACTAAACCTGATACAATCTTGAATAATATGAATAAAATTAATAAGTTTAATTTAATTCTACGAACTTTTAAGGACTCAACATTAAGTGTGCAAAAAACAATGCCATAATTAAAAGAGGTGAAATTAAACTGAAAATTAAAATTAAAAACTACGTGTGAAGAGATATAAAGAATAATAAAGCGAATTATTGCTTTTGCACGCGCTTTACTTGCTCACACTGTACACTTTATAATACGGCGACCAAATAACCGACGCATTGTCGACATTGGACCTGATTAGACTATAATACAAAATTTTTATAGTAGCAAAACTAAACTTATTACAATTACGAAATAAAAACCCATTAATTTGAAGGCCTTTTTAGTAATGATTTAAATGTGGTCAGTAAATGTTAGTTTATTATCAAAATAGACGCCTATTTCTTTAATATATTTTTATATTATATATATATTTTTTCCGATATTATATAGTTAATCTCAAATTATGACATCCACTGAAAGTAATAACTTAATTTGTTGATATTTAGATTTCTACATCAGGAAGACAGGTTATCTAAATCTGATTGGATTTTATGGCAATCAGAAGTATCACCAACAGAATGAAATATCTTTAAATCATCCCCGAATAATAAACATTTAGAATTATTCAAGTATTCACTAATATCATTAATAAAAATAATGAACAATATCGGACAAATATGAGACCCCTCTGAAACCCCAGAAGATACCTACCTTAAAAACTTAAAATCTGTTTGATAAGAAACTACTACTTAATTCACTATTTGTTCAGAGAACCCCAATAATTCAAGTTTTCTAGATAAGAAATTATGCTATACACGATCAAAGGCTTTAGAAAAGTCTGTATAAATAGTATCTACTTGGCTGTGCCCATTAAAAGCATCCAATAAGAAAGTTTCGAATTCTAACAAATTAGTTATTGTAGATTTCCCCTCCATAAAACAATGTTGTTTTGTATTAATTACATTTTTCGATACCCATGCTAGCTGACGAGACACTAATTTATCCAGAACTTTAAGTAAGATCAACTGCAGTGAAATACTCCGATAATTTCGAACGTCTTTACGAGCCCCACTTTTAAAAATAGCTTTAATATAGCTTTTCTTTCAGACAGACAGACAGAACTATTAATTGATGATTGAAATAAAGTGATAATCGGATTAGTTAGTGAACATACACAATTTGCCAGAAAGTGTCCAGGGATTCCATCAGGGCCTACATTGAAATTGTTATTAAATGATACCAATTCTGCTTATACATCTTGTGAAGAAACAACTAACTTCGAATAATTAAAATTTTTAGACGCTTCAAAATTAGCACTGAAAACATTACCAGGAATCATATTGGTGTAGGCTTCCGAAAATAATTCACCGAAAGAGTTCACAATATTGGTACCGTTTGATAAAGCATTACCTCTAAAGGTCATTGAAGAAGGTGAACCCGACTCATTTTTCTTATCACTAATTAATTTCCAAACAAGCGAATGATTATGTTGACAGTAATACTCGTGAAGCTCTTTACTTAACAACGCGCACTGTTCTCGAAGATTACAAAATATGGTGTAGTTATTATTATTTTTATATTTCGCGTGAGTAATTTTTTTGTTCTTAATTAATGAAATTAAATTTTTGTCACACTACATAGGGTAACTGGATGTCCTAATTTGTTTGAATGGGATATGCATAGCAATTACATTATTCAATATATTGTAAAAAGAAATTACCATTACATTATAATAATTATTACAGACAATTGATTACACTTTGAAAAATCATAAACTATTTCAGTGAAGCTTAAATTAGACTCGGTAGAAATTACACAAATATAACGTGCATACCCAGTGATGAAGAAGATTGTAGCAGATATTATCACATGCTAATTTCATTGAGATATTGTGCATGGTAGAAAAGCAAAGGTCCAAAAAGGAACCTCTATTATTAGGAATGGAGTTAATTTGAAATAAATTTAAGTACGAAACCGACTTAATAATTGTATTAGCAAATACATTATTATATATGGATGTATAACCACCCTCATTCCACGTCTATAATCCTAATGAGAAAGTACTAGATATTCAACTGTCTCAGTATGTTTTATATATTTATCCAAATTAATGTTAGGAGGTATATAAACTCCACAGATCTTTCCTGTAAAGATATTTCATAGAAATTAATAGAAACACCAACAGCAATAAGGACACCTTCGCCCCGAGATATATCGCTAGTGATATTGGAACGGTCTTGAAGAAACAAAACTAAATTCTTATGCTTGAAATAAACTTGATGTCAGTAGAAAAACAGAATAATAAATAGTGAAGAACATGACAAGAAAAATATATGTAACTGGTCATAAAGCATACAAAAGCATTTATGATTCATCATCATAATTTTAACACCTGACAAATTGCCAATGATTATGTTATCTATCAGAGAGCAATGTGGAATCATAGAGCTTTCTATATAAGTCCATATATCTATTACAAAAGTGTATTGTAATTGAAACACGATAACTTTCTTATACCACTATATTAAAAAAATACACAGTTACTATAATTTAGACTATAAGCTAGTAATTATCAAACTAAATGTAACTTAAATTAGAAACTATTTTATATTTATATAACAGCGTTGAAAAGGGGGGTCTGGTCGTTTAATAAGGAAATTCCGGGATTAGTTTTGGCTTTGTAAGTCTCGACCACTTCCAGTTAATCCATTTTTTGGCCTTCCGCTAAGTGAATTACTGACAGTACATCTCTGTCAAAATGATGATGAGAATCTAATAAATGGTTTAAAATGTAGAATTATTATTTTTTGACTGATATGATACAAAAAAGAACTAATTGATGAACAAATTACAACTACAAAAATATTTATATGCTCGCTGATTCAATATTTCAAATTCCATTGATACATTAATTTAGGGGAAATATTTTGGCAGCTACTCTGTGTATGTAAAATAAAATTAAGTTAGGGGAAAACCTGCCGACTCTGCAAAAAACTAAACTAAACTGGGTTGGATTGTAGCTAGAGATTTTTCAACACATCATCAAATTAAATCAACAATTTGTAACTTAACTACAACGCAAATGATAGATAATTAGAGTTAGAAAAAGTATCAAATGAAGTTACGCACTTGCGAAAATCATTATCAAGATAACACAATATAATAGCTAATGGACGTTTTATGGTTAAAATACCAATAAATAATTTAAGTTATCACCCTTCAGAAATATTTCATTAATGAAATGAATGAAGATATAGATAAATTCAATACAAGGGGTAGGCCCAATCATTCAAAAGGATATATTCTCAACTTTAATTAGATTTAGGCCTCATCCAATAGCATTAACAGCAGACATTGAAGAAGTGTATGGGCAGGTTTTAGTACATCCAAGCGATAGGCAGTTGCAGAGATATTTTTGGCGGTCTGATAGGTTATAGGTTATAGGTTAACATAGGGTACTAATGAGGTGTGTTAACCTCTCTTGAACTGCGACCTAAAAGATCTATTGTTTTACCCTAACCAATCACTTCCCAATCAGTCCCAGGTCCTCCATTAACCTGGTAACTTTCTTGGGGGTGATATTGCTCACCTCTTCGTGGGATAATCGGTCCCTACCGAAGTGTGAAAAACGCTTGTGAGCAATTGCGACACAAATGCATAGTATGTGCTCGGTCGTTTCATATGCCGAATCACATAATCTGGAGTTTCCACTTTCCTCTTTTCCCATTTTCCACAAATGTTATCGGAGGGCACAGTGCCCTGTCATGAGTCCGGTGAAAGTTCTTAGCTCGTTCCTTGTTAGTTCAAGCACCTTGTGGCTGTGATCGAGTATCATGAGTCGCTTTGATTGACGTAGACCTGGTACATTGTTCCAATGCTTGCGTCTTCTCTCCTCTTCTCATTTTTTTGCCTCTCTTCGGTGCGTGAGTCCACAAAACGGCTCTGGTCCTATAGGAGTGGCATTTGTACCTCTTTTTGTGAGTTCATCGGCCACTTCGTTTCCTTTGATATCGCCATGCCCTGGGACCTACATGAGGGTCAGCTGTTGTTCTTCGCCAGTTGCGAGAGGGATCGACATTCCCAGACAGTCCGTGAGCCGAGACGATAGGCTCGAATGGCCATTAATGCGGCTTGGCTGTCTGAGCAGATGTATATATGTGCGCCATTTAAGTGCCTGTCCATGCATTCTCTAGCGCACATATCAATTGCAATCGCTTCCGCTTGAAAAATCGTGGGCGTCGTATCCAGAGCCATGAAGCTCCTGTGGTTTTGGTTAGGGCCATAAATGCCTATTCCAGTACCTTTCATATTCTTGGCACAATCCGTGTACCAGGCTGATATTCCTCGTCCAAACTCCTTGACTCTCATCAAAGCCGTTTTGGGATCCTCGATTGACACCCTAAATGGTAATTAGAATTCGAGCTTCCTGGGCATGATGTCCGTCGGTTTGGACAGAAGGACCAGGTCGATTTGCTGCAGTATTTCTAAGTGTCCTGTCCAGTCCCCCGGCAGTGTTTTCTTCCACTCGTGTAGTCGGAGGGCTGCCAAAAGTCCCTCTTTCTGTATCACTAGATGGAACGGTGTGAGACCAATGATTGCCTCCATTCCCGCGGTTGGGGTCGTTTGCATAGTCCCTGTGATGCTTAGACATGCTAAACGTTGAAGCCTACTCAGCTTCTTTTGCGTGTCTAGTTTTTGGGTCTTTGGCCACCACACAAGGGCAGCATAGGTGACAATGGGTATCACCGCCGTTCTATTCAGCCAATACGTGATCTTGGGCTTTAATCCCCAGGTTTTCCCCATAAGCCGCCGACAGGTCCAATGCGACGTCGTTGCCTTCGCAATGATTTTATCGACATGCTGATTCCAAGTCAGTTTGGTATCCAGAATTAAACGCAGGTACTTTACTTCTTTGGAGAGATTTATCTCTATTCCATTCAGCGAGGGAGCCCTTATGTGCAGCTTCCTTCTACGCGTGAATGGAACTATGATCGTTTTATTCGGGCTGATACTTAGTCCTTCCCGAACACACCAGTTACTGATGCTATTCAGTGCTTTTTGCATTAGGATTGTAAGAATGCCTTCATGCTTGCCCCTGATTATTACGGCGATGTCATCTGCATAGCCTTGGGTTATAAAACCCTTTCCTTGCAGTTCATCCAGGAGTCCATCCACCACTATTGATCATAGTGTGGGGGACAAAACTCACCCCTGAGAACACCCCTTTGTTACAGACATGGATACTGTAGATCTTGCTAGAGAAGCCGTTACTAGTCGGCTTTGAAGCATTGCCTCCACCCATCTTATCGTGGAAGGATATAGTCCTTTATTTATAGCCGCTCGTTTTATTCCAGAAAATGAGGTGTTATCAAAGGCCCCCTCTATGTCAACAAATATTCCGATTGATATTTCCTTGTGTAGGATGGCTCGTTCTGCCTCTTTGACGAGGTGATGTAGAGCATCGACGGTAGATTTGCCAGCTTGAAATGCGAATTGCTTGGCATTTAAGCGTGTTCTTATAAGTGAGTCACCCTTTATGTGCTCGTCGATTATTTTCTCCATAGCCTTTAGGAGAAAAGAGGTTAGGCTGATGGGTCGATATGATTTAGGTTCATCTAGAGGCCTGTTGCCCATTTTAGGTATAAATACCACTTTTGCCTCCCTCCACAACCGGGGTATATACCCTAGTGCATAGCTTGCTTTATATATCTCCCTGAGTCCTGGAGAAATTGTATCCAATCCGCGCTGCAGTAGCGCGGGGAAGATACCGTCCATTCCTGGGGATTTATATGGCTTGAAACTGGAACTTTATCAAATGATAAATAAAACTTACTTTGTTAATATCACACACGGAATTTATTTCGTAACTATACTTTCAACCTTACAAGGCCATTATCAAACGTACAGTACAGTACGCAAAGTGATAATGGCCTTGTAAGGTTGAAACTATAGTTACGCAATAAATTCCGTGTGTGATATTAACAAAGTAAGTTTTATTTATCATTTGATAAAGTTCCTGATTCAATATGTATCACAAAGTTATGTCTTCAAGCATGCAACATATTGGCTTGAAACTGTTTATGGCCTAAGTCATTTTGCTGAGCGTGAATATTTAGTGAGGCTTGCTTGGCGATCTGATAGCAATAGTAAAATCAAAGTTGAACACGGTAACCTAAGCCAACGCCTGTAAGAACGTTAGATGAAGTCGCTAATATCAGTGGAAACATTTAACCATTTGCAAGTTCGGTTAGAAAAAAATGGTTTTTACGTGAATGACTTGCTTACAGAGGGAGTATGTGATAATGAAGTAATTAAACTTAAAGATGATGTTACTAATATTTTAGCAGTTGCAGGATTTCACTTACATAAGTGGATTTCAAATAATAAATCAATCGTTAACAATAATTATAGCCCTACTGACATTTAATTAGGCGAAACAAAAAATGAAATCTGGGATGCACTGATAAACAAATGATTTCTTGTTAGCAAGAATTGTTTGACAGTGAACGTCAAATAAAATTTGTTAACATGTCGGTAATATTGAGTGTGGAAGAAAAAGTAGAAATTGTTTTAATGGTTGGTGAAAATTATAAAATCAAAATATAAAAACATCCAGGGAAAATATACACCATACATCAGTAATGAAAATTATGGAATAATTCAAATCATGTGGAGATGTTAAATATAAATTACAAACAAACGTCGAAAACCTGTTGCAAGTGAGGAGATGAAGTTAAATGTAATGTTATCTGCAGTGGAAAAACTTCTAAGTTACAATGTCACAAATTTTTAAAGAGCACAAGTTATATCTATATAAACCACAATATATCCATACTTTAAAACCTGAGGACTACGACAGACGACTAGATTTTTGTTTTCCTGTCCAAGGAAAGCTAGAAGTCGATCCTTTTTTTGCTAGGAAAATATTTTTTTCTGATGAAGCTACATTTACGTCTAATGGAACAGTATCTTCGCAAAATTGTCGATGGTGGTCTGACTCCAACCCTCACTTTAGGATTCAAACTCGCAATCAATATTTTTTTATAACTAACGTTTGGTGCGCCATTTTCAAGGATAAAATAATTGGCCCGTTTTTCTTTCGACAATCTATGACTTTTCAACGATATCTAAATTTGTTAGAAAATCTTTTGCATGATTTTCTTGGTGACCTTCCAAGACATAAACGGCAACAGTTATGGTACCAGCAGGGCGGCGCAACATGTCATAGTACGATGGAAGTAAGACAATACCTTGAAAATATCTTTTATGAAAAGTTAATTCATAGATATTCCGACATTTCTTGGCCAGCTAGGTCGCCAGATTTAATCCCATTAGATTTTTTCTTATGGGGTTACTTAAAAGAAAGGGTATATCAACATAGGACATTAACAGACGTAGATCATTTGGAAACAATTATTATGGAAACAATTCAGGGCATAACTCCGAAAATAATTAGAAATGTATTGAGGGAATTTTCTTCTACAACGGAAACCTGCATTGTAAGAGAAGGCGAATATGTTGAAGCAATAGTTAATTGATGAAAAGTTTTACACGCTTGTTACAGAATTAACATGATCAGTACTGTATTCTAATATTTAGTTGATAATTATTGTAAAATAAAATATTGTTGTTATATATCAACTTTAATGAATCATTAAAATAATGCAACATAGAGGTTTCCGACTTTTGTTTGTGAATCTACACATGATTTTAATTTTTCCATAATTCTCATTACTGATGTATGGTGTATATTTTTCCCTGGATCTCTGTTATTAAAAATTTCAGCTGCTTCATGATAAAGTTTTATAATTTTCACCAACGAGTAAACCAATTGCTACTTTTCTACTTTTTCTTCCACACTATCAAACAATTCTTGACATCAAGAAATCATTTGTTTATCAATGCATCCTAGACTACAGATTGTTATATAGATTTTAAAAAAAGAAGTTGTTTTCCATGTAATTGGATATAATTGCATATTAGAACATAGTTTTTCATTCCAAACAACTTTTCATAATTATAATTTTCGATATTTTCACAAATAAAGGTACTTTACTCTTGAGAAGAATTAATATTTTTGACATTACTCGTATACGGCTTAAACAATTGATACCTGATGATTGTATTTTAAGTTTTGGACTAAGCAGAACTTTATATAAAGAATAACTTTTTTTCGTAAAATTAATAATAAAAAAGTTTTCCATATGGTGCGAACTTAAGCAGACACACTGTATATAGTATCACACTAGCTTTAACCCAAGGGAAAATGAAGAAAACAAATTTGTGAACTCCCTGGAGATGACAACACGAAACGAATGGTATCAGCTTCTGGCGTGTATTATTAAATTTCGATATTGTCCATAGGCTATACTGCGGATAATCACGATCTTTGAAATATTGTTTTTGGCACCTCACATATATTAGTTATTATGTTCACTTATCATTCTGATCAAGAATACATCAATTTTAAACAATTTGCATATTGGTAATTGTCAAATAGTTCATTCATATACAATAGGTTTATTATACAATAGGGCCAGGGGCGGTTTCAAGGGGGGTAATTGGGTAATTACCCCCCCTAAGAATTATTTATTCGCTTATTTTGTTTATTTTTAAAAATTACTAATATTTCAAACAAACAAGTTAACTGTTGGTAATTCTAGTCAGCGATCTATGACAGTGCATTTTTCCAAAACAGGCAGGCCATGTACACAAATTAAAGTTACCTGCGCAAGCACCGTTAGAAAAGTGATTACTTTCTTTGCATCACTAATAATACCCATATGTTGATACTATTCGCCTCTTTGGTATCGTAAATCGTTAATTTTACATTAAAAGAGCGCGATCTACATTTCTTAGTTCAATTTAAAATATTTCTTGTCTTACTTGGTTTAAATGTAAAAGATAGAAACCGAAACTGTTTACAAGTCGCATGTAAATTCTAAATTTTTAGTGGTTGCTGATAAATTACCAATTTATTATAATTCGATCAATTATACATAAGGTATTTTTTTTGATTTTAGGAATAATATATGTTCTTTTCTTTTAAATTAATTTTATTAATAATAAAATCGATAATCCACGTTGGATTCATTTGTTCAGAAAATTTAAAAAAACTGACGATTTTTCAACAAACAATGATCAATCTATGTCAACAGTCAATTTATATCATCCATCTACATCTTCATTGACATTTACCGAATACAGTATAATATTTATTAGGTTGATCCCAGCAAGAGAAACAGGAGCATACAACATGTACATATAGTAATGTTGAAATTTACATTCATATAGTTAAATGTTAATGAAATTGAGAAATTTCGAATTTTAAATTGTAAAAGAAAACCAAATGATACTTTTGTGTTACCCTATTCTGTACATAAAAAGGAGGAAGGATGTTAAATATTACTTGTCTGGAAAACATTTTAGACAATTTAATTGGTTAATGTTTTCTAATAATTTAAACGGATTCTTTTGCAAATATTGCTTCTTTTTTACAAAATTTGGTG
Source organism: Ontholestes murinus (assembly GCA_963969525.1). Taxonomy (NCBI): domain Eukaryota; kingdom Metazoa; phylum Arthropoda; class Insecta; order Coleoptera; family Staphylinidae; genus Ontholestes; species Ontholestes murinus. Next base: position 48,259,725 of record OZ018390.1, on the reverse strand, counting down.
AAATAAGTATCTCAGTCAGTATCTCAATATTCTAAATTATCAGGTAAAAATGTTGTGTTATAAAAATATTACCATAAAAATTCAATTGTTTATTCGAAATTGTTTTATAAAATCACGAGATATAAGAAATAAATTAAATATGGAAAGACTTCGACAAATTGAAAAAAATAGACATAGATTAAAACCAATAATCAAAAGTATAATTTTTAGGAGAAACAAAATATTCCCTTACGAGGTCATCGTGACGCTGGTTCTCTCTTAAATACAAAATCTATTACAAACGAGGGCAATTTTTGTAAAATTTTACATTTCGAATTGCATCTGGTGACAATTTTAAAAAATCAATTTGGAAAACCGCTAAACATATTTCACAAATGTCTCTTGAAATACGATAATTATAATGATGTTACTCATGAGCCTATACTTGAATTGGAACAGATGGATGTTCCGTTATGATGGAAGAATTGAAGGGTGCTGTATCTATATTGCAGTCAACCTTGTGAAACGTTTTTAGAACACCATATTTCAACCATGCTTTAAATTTTTCCATATCAAAATATATGCAAGTACCGGCTACCCGCAATGCCGTTGGTACCATTAAAGAAGTCATTTAATGCCTCGTCCAAAAGATACCATGTGATAAACATGCTGTTTAAACATTGTGGAGTTATTGGAATTAATCTTGCAATGGGAAGATAATCTTCTAATAAAGCTAAATTGCTAATTGATTCGATTTCTACCCCAATTTTCACAGTTACCCTATGCTCTTTGTCCGATAATTTTAGAAATACAGTGACTTTAAGTAAATAGATGAATCTTACTCTAATAACTTGATAAATAACACTATTGATGTTTTATCCAACAAGAGGAAAAATACTGCCATATCTTTTAAACAATTTATAATGAGGCTGTCAATATTTTAAACGAATTACAAATTGAAATGACAAAACCGCGAATTACCAAATGCCAGAGAAATAGACCAAACCTGGATCAACCTATTATAGCAGATTATTTTTATTTATCTTTTCCCCTTTTATCTATTATGGGTGTCAGACTTATTCTCTACAACATGTATCAGTTAATTTCTTTTACACTTCTTTACCACTGTTGTGTAGCTTGTGCTATTTTCTTATTTCTTTTCATTATATTCCTTTTCTTTCCGCTGCTTGATGTACTTGCTCGTTCCAACCTTTCCTTGGTCTTCCTAATTCCCTCTATCTTTCTTAGATATCTCATTTCTAGTGCATTGGTTTTGGTGTTATTACTCTCTGTGGTTACTCACGATTCACTACTATATAGCAGTTAATGTCTTTTATATATTTCGGTTTTTATTGTTTTTGTAATCTCTTTTTTCTCTAAGAATCCGTGTTGTTCTTCTCCCAGCTGTTGATCTAATTTTCCTTTTATTCTTGCTTCTATTAACCTAGTAAAATTTTTTCCTGATTTGATTATGAGTGTAATACCTGTGTAGTTATCACATATTTTTGTCTCCTTTTTTGTGTATGGATATTATAATTCCCTTGTTCCATTTCTCGGGTATCTTGTGATTTTTGATAATGTCATTTACTATTTCCAAGAATTCTTCCTTCCCCTTTCCCCCATATATTTCATCATTTCGGCTGTGATTTCATTTGTACCTGGAGATTTTCCTAGTTTTATTTTTTGATTGCTGCCTCCAGTTCTTCGATTCTTATTTCATTGATTTCTCCATTTGTTTCACCTTCTACATCTCTGTGATGGTCGGTTTCGGTTATTTCATTAAATAATTCTTTCCATCTTTCTAATATCTTCTTTTCTTCTGTTATTATATTTACGTTTTTGTCTTTTATACTTGGCTGGATTAATGTATTTTAATTGATCATTTGTTTAAGAGTGCTGTAAAACATCTTTTGGTTTTCTGTGAACGTTTATTTCAGTTTTTTTACCGAACTGCTCCCAGGATTGCTTTTTTGCTAACTTGGATTTTTGTTCCACTATTTTATTTGCTATTATATATCTTCTATAATCTTATTCGTTCCTTGTTTTTATGTAAGTTTTCCAATTGTCTTCTTTTGTTTTTACAAATTGTTTTACCTCTTCTGACTATCGCCTGATTTTCTTCCTCTGTTTGTTTGATATAGTGATTGTTTCACAGCTTTCTTGGGCTGCTTCACTTATGATTACTTTGAACTTTTTCTATTTGCTTTCTGCTCCTTCTATTTTGTTTGTCTTTTTCTCTATTTTTGGTTGGTATTCATTCCTAGTTTCTTTCTTTTCAATTTTTGGCTTTATGTGTTTCTTCAAGTTTTCTGCTTCTGTGTTAATTTATATTTTTACCAAGTAGTGGTCGCTCCCTATTCTTTTTTGCTCTGACTTTTCTTTTAGTTCTTCTGAGTTTTTTTGCCATTTCTCTCATCGAGTCTTTAAATATGCTCTTTAATTCCTCCATTTTCACATCGTTCTTAGCTATATTTAGATTTTCCTTCTCCGTGAGTTTTGTCTTTGTTTTTATCTTCCTTTGTTTTATTTTTGTAAACTGTTGTTGTTACAACGTTTTGTTTCACTGCTTCGTTCTTCTATCCTTTTCTATTCTCCATTGCTCATTTGGAAACCTTGGAATCCATATTTAGTGCTGTCGATATCTCTTTCTCTTTTTGTACTCATTTGTTCCTTTATTTCCCACTTCCTTTTAGTTTTATATATTTTAACACTATTTATTTACTTTTTTATGGACTTTTGCATCTACGTGGTTCGCTGTTTTAAGTTCCTCCGAACTGAACAGAGGATTATTATCGAATTTATATATATTTACCTCTCCTGAATAATATTATTACAGATCTGCAATACAGATTTAATAAAGACACGATAAATTTGTTCAAATTTAACACAACAATACCTAGTGTTTTATTGATAACAAACTAGCGAAAATTTAGATGCCACTTCAAAATCGATTGCAACATATTTAAATAAAATTTTACCTGAAAACGCAACATGTGCAATAGCAATTAAGTCTGAATTGGTATTTTGGAAATTACAATGGCAAAAGAAAAAGAAAATCAAAGAACAATTACCAGAAAATGCTTTAGATGATTACAGAAAATATAAAAATAATTTTACAAATATTATGTACTCTTCCTGTTAGCGTTGCTTCTGCAGAAAGAAGTTTTTCTGCACTGAAAAGATTCAAATCGTGGCTGCGACTATGTCTCAAGAAAGACTAACCGACTTAGCTGTATTACATATTCATAGATATATGGATATTAATATTGACAATATTATGAAAAAGCAAGAAAATCGTTTTTTTAATAAATTTTATTACAAAAGTTTATTTTGTTTATTTATTTTACAAAATATTTTATAATGATTTTATATGTGCTATATTTATTTTGGGTGTGATATTACTTTGTTTGTATTTAAAAATAATAGAATTATATTTTATTTATTTATGGAATTAATTTTTTTTTTTAAATTACCCCCCCTAAGCCAGTTGACTGGAAACGCCCTTGAATAGGGCGACACTATATATTAAACTGTTGTAATATTAAACCGAACCTTGTCAACAATGGCGAGTTCTCGATGTTTCGAGGAATTTAAGACAATTAGAATACATCTGTGAATGGTCAAGAATCTGGCCCTTCTTATTCAAAGACCCTTCATAAGGAGAGGAATGAAAATAATACTATAAATATTAAAACTATAAATAACGGTTATATATTATTGGTTACAACAGAATCTGTAATAATTTTTGTGTCTTTGATACGTAATTTTAGCCTTATTGAAACCACTTGGTCATTTGATACTGACGACAGCGGTTTTTCCAAATTTTTTGAAAACTATACAGGGTGTCCCGTTAATGTGGGGAAATGGCTGGACCATATATTCCTGGGGTCAAAATATGATGATTTAACACAACTTATCTATATCCAAAAATTTATGGTTAAGCCGGAATTTGTCTTGAAAGTTTCAAAATTTTTTATTTCTTTTGTTTATAACAATTGAACGCTTTATTCGATTTGAATGAAATTTATTATTAATAACTACCATAATATAATACATCATTTCAATTATTATGGTCATTAGTGATTGACCGGAAGTATAAAAAACAGTAGTACCACCACTTAAAATATTGTTTTATTGGTGCATCCAATAAAAGCTAAAAAAAATATTTCTTGAAAGACCAATTAATTCTAAAACTTTTTTGTATCTTAATAATATTTTATATCTTTTACGGTTTTGGCACAAAAAATAAAATATGAATATAGTATGCAGATTTGCACTCATTAATAAGTAAATCAACTTATTCAGTTGAACAAAAATTAAATAATATCAATTAATACAATAAACCAAAACAACATCGAACACTTTTTAAACAATTTTCTTCGCAAAATCCTAATACAAGCAAGAAATCTGTTTGCTGCAAATGTGAATATTTATGAACTATAATAAAGTTACCAATAAATGATTTAAAGATACTCAGTAATTATTATTTTACATAATTTACATTTTTTAAAGAAGGACGGCCACGAAAAACATATATTTTCGATTTGATAGAAAAGTAGATTTTGTTTTTACAAGATAAAAAAAATATATTTTATTTTTTTGTGCAAAAACCGTACGAGATATCAAATTTTATTAAGAGACAAAAAAGTTTTAAAATCAAATTCTCTTTTAAGCAGTATTTTTTTAGATTTTATTGGATGCACTAATAAAAAAATATTTTAGTTTTTAAGTGATGGTACTATTGTTTTCTATATTTTCTGTTAATCACTAATGTCCATAACAACTAAAATGATGTATTATACTAAGGTAGTTATTAACAATTAATTTCATTCAAATCGAATAAAGCGTTCAATTGTTATAAACAAAAGAAATGAAAAATTTTGAAACTTTGAAGACAAATTGCGGCTTAACCGTAAATTTTTGGATATAGATAAGTTGTGTTTTGACCCCAGGAATCTATGGTCCAGCCATTTCCCCGCTTAACGGGACACCCTGTACATATTATTATACTAAAGTCAAGCAATAAACAAGTTATTACTAATTATTGTACAATATCTCTTGAAATTGTTGATTTACACAGATTTTAAAGAAAGAAAGAAATCATTTATTTCTCATAAGATGTACATACAATAGTGATTATACATAAAAGAGAAATTGTCAAAAATTAATTAATTAATACATATAACTAAATGTGTATGCGGGTACATTAATTTTTTTATATTAAAATATTGATAATAATCATTTATTACATAAGGCTCCATCTCTATCAACAGTAGCTTTAATTTTCGTTTATATTCAATGATGTTATTTATTTGCTTATAAGAATTTGGTTAAGTATTGTATAGTTTTATGATTGAATACAATGGTGATTTCCCATATTTAATTAAGTTGTGAACAGGAAAATTATATATATATATATATATATATATATATATATATATATATATATATATATATATATATATAATTACAATGTCTTGTGGAATATTCCGTTTGATTTTTGAATCGCAAAAAGAGATTTTTATGATGGTATAGAAATATTAAGGAATCATATATACGTTGTCCCCTGAAATTTTGAATATGGGCATTTAAATGCGTTACTTGTTACTTAGTTACCACGGTTGTGACGTATTTTAATGGACTGACCAACGGGAAATAATCAGTAATTTCTAATTTGTAATAAAATAGGGAATTAAAGTGAAACATATTTAAACAATTCTGACGTAACGAATAATAAATAACTACATTAGTCATCTTATTCAATGTTCTAAAACATATCTTTATTGAGCCAGACAATATCCCAGACTATTATAAAATTCCTGTTAACATTTTGAAGCTATGTAAGTCAAATTGACATGCATATTGTAGCAACAACCATGGCAACCAATAATAATACAAACACATTACATTACTCATATTCAAAATTTCAGGGGACAACGTGTATATAAAATCCTATTATTGTTAGTAAGTTATTTTTCATAAAAATACTTCTACATGAATCAGTGTATTTTATGTTAAACATTATACGTACTGCTATTTTCTGAGCTATAATATTTCTTGAATATCTACTGAAACCCCCCAGCAGATGATACCATACCGAGCTAAAGAACAAAAATTGGAAAAATAAACAATTTTTAATGTTGCATTGTTAACATACGGTTTTAGGGTGCGCAATGCGAATAAAATACTACTCAATTTTCCTCTTAGATTGTGTATATGTTGTGTCCAGTCCAGATGTTCATCCAAGTAGAGACCCAAGCATTTTACATTATTTACATATTCAACTTCACTCATACTTAGGTTTATTTTTCTGTCGTGAGTAATGTTTGACTGTTTTGTTGAAAATAACACACAGTTAGTTTTATTCTTATTTAAAAGTAATTTGTTCCGATTCAGCCAGTTGTTGGTTTCTTCAAAAATTTGGTTATTTTCTATAAGTAGTTGATTATAAGACTTATTTGAGATTATAACCGTAGTATCATCAACATAATTGGTTATTGTGCCTTTACCTTTACAATAAAATATATCATTAATATAGATAATACATAAGAATGGGCCCAAGATACTTCCTTGAGGTATTCCCACGTCTACATCTTGGAAATCTGATTCCGATTGAATGTTATTTATACTTAAAAATACTTTTTGTTTGCGATTTGTAAGGTATGATTTCATTAATTTATTACAAGTGCCTCGTACTCCATATTTATCCAATTTATGCAATAAAATTGAATGTTCGACGCAATCGAACGCCCTGGACTAATCGAGAAATATTCCTAGGGGAATTTCACGTCCGTCCAAAGCTTTCTACACGTAATCAACCATTTCCACAATTGCCGTAGTTGTAGATTGTTAAATAGCCATGCTGTGAATTATTGAATAAATTATTTCTGATAAAAAAATTAAAAACTCTGTTTTTAATAACGGTTTCAAAAATTTTGGAAAAATGCGTAAGGATTGATATAGGCCTATAGTTTTGGCAATCTGACGTATCACCACTTTTAAAAACTGTATGTATTCGGGATTGCTTGAGTTTATCGGGGAAAAATTCCCGTTTCAATAACCTGATTTATAATATGACATAAAGGATCAACTATGTCAGCTATACAATATTTAATGACCTTTATTGCTACATTATCAATGCCTACTGCTATAGTTTCTTTAAGAGAATAAACTATCCTATAGATTTCAATTTTATTAGTAGGTTCCATGAATAGTGAATTATTTTGAGCATTTATTTTATCTTCATATTTAATGACTGGAATTTTTGTTAAAATATTTTTTGGGACATCTATGAAATGGGAATTAAATTTATTTGCCATATAATTTCCATTTATATTTGTATTGACTATCGATTTGTGTTTAGTATATTTTAATTGTCTTATAATATCCCAGATAGTTTTTATGATATTTTGACTGCTTTCAAACTTTTGTTGTAGAATTTTTTTCTTCTCGTTTTTTAAGCAATTATGATACTCCTTTTTTAGCTCTTTATATTGTTTATTAAAAACGTTACTGTAATTTCTAATAATATCCAAAGCGTCCAGTTGATTTTTCAATTCTTGCAGTTTGCAGTCATTATAAATTAAATGTGACTTGTTTTTATTACCACCCCTTATAAGTTTATATGGAAATGTTTCTTTGTAAAGTGAAATAAATATATTCATAAAAATGTCCCATTGCTCATTTGGATCTGTTTTGTTATATATCGAAACCCAACTCTGGCTTTGTAACTTATTTCGAAACTCTAACAAATTACTTTCATTTATTGTGTATTTATATTTTAAGCGCTGTTTATTTTTAACTATAAAATTATTAAATTTAACCATTTGTCCATAGTGATCGGATATATGACCATTTAATATATTTACAGTTAGCATGTGATTAGTTGGTATATTAGTCACAATGTTATCGATGAAAGTTTTACTATAAGCCGTTACTCTCGTTATGAATTTATAAGTGCCTCTGCGCCATAACTAGTTAATAAGTTTTTGAAATTCATTTTGTCCTTATTACTCCGAAAATCTATATTATAGTCACCCGCGATTATAAAATAAGCATTACCGTTATTAAAAATGCGCAATAGATAGTCCATTTTGTGAAGAAACGTATCCATGCTTCCAGAGGGTGGTCGGTAAATGGCAACAATTACGATTCGTCTCCCTTTGATGTTGATATCCAATCCTGTACATTCGAAAACATACACCTCAGAAATGTTTGTGATGTCATCTCGTGGTGTGAGCTCCAAGTCCTCTCTACCATAGATTGATACTCCTCCAGGGCAATTTAATGGTCTACAAAATGAAGATATTAAATTGTAACCTTTTATTACATAATGTTTTAGTTCCTCTTCTGTTCTCCAGTGTTCCGTTAACGTTATAAACATACAGACTGAATGTCTTGAGATTAAACTATTTAATAGATCTATTGATGTACTTATTGATTGTATATTTTGATTTATAATTGACAAAAAATAGCTCGCTGTACTTTCCTTATTAGTTTGTTTTTCTATGGGATTATTTTTCTTCTCATTAGTTTGGGAAAAAATCGATTTATTAAGACCCCCTTTTGGCCATGTGTTTGGGTTTCATCCGGATGCTTAGATTGAAGTTTTTCACAAGTTATATTTGTAATATTCTTTTTTTCTAGGTACTCTATAATTTCCTTTTCAGTTGTTTCCGTGCTAAGTCTATATATATGAAGATTTAGAATGCCCTTGGACGCCATGGTCTTATTAAATAAGAGTTTAGGGGTTTATTGAACATGATTACATCTTATATGTCTGAAAGGTGTGAATACAAATAATTTTTGGCCTACTAGTGTCATTATTTTAGGACCGCTGTTGTTCGTTATGTTCATTAATGACATTTATTGTGTATCAAATAATTATCAGTTTTTATTTATGTAAATGATGTTAAAGTTAACATATGCGTTCAGTAAGAGGATTGTTATAAACTACACAATAATTTATTACGAACACTTGAGTGAATCATTTTAAATATAGCTAAATGAAAATATATCTTTTTTTTGAATAAATAATGTAAATAATTGTCTTTTATTTCAAATTCTTGTATGATGTCGGCGTTCACTTGGTGGTGCATTTTGATAAAAAGTTTAAATAAAACACTTTATAACTTTGTTTTACCACTATATTTTGTATAACTGTGACTAGTTTCGATCATAAGCTGATCATTATCAAACTTTATGTTGTGACTAGTTTCGATCATAAGCTGAAACTAGTCACAGTTATACAAAATATAGTGGTAAAACAAAGTTATAAAGTGTTTTATTTAAAAGTCTTTTATTTCACCTTACAATCAAATAATTAAAGATTAATGATTGAGGCGTTATTTCGTGATACATACTGGAAATTTAAATAAAACAGTTCCTTTGCTTATATCACACTTTATTTTTAAGTGACTCAAGTATCAATCTTAACGGATCCTTTTCAATCTTAAAGTAAATTAAAATACAATAAAACACATATTTATACAGAGTGAAATAAGGAGGAGAATACTAGATCTATCTGGTCAATAATGAATGAGATTTCCTGATTGCTCTTTGCTTTGTGAATTTCTAAGGACTCGATTACGTTAAAATGCAAACATTGAAAAAGAATTTCCGTAGATTAAACTGGTCGCAACTTCATTGATTTCACCTAATCATCTAATCGAAAACCGACATTCTTTTGATGAAGATATACTTAAGGTTCAAAATGGATTTACTCGAGTCTTTAGAAATTCACAAAGCAAAGAGTAATCCGTAAATTCCAATAATTAATGACCATGTAGACTTAGTATTCTCCTTCTTATTTCACTCTGTACAAATATATGTTTCATTGTATTTTAAGTTTGAAAATGATCAGTTAATGATCGAAACTAAAGTCGAAATAAAGTGTGATATATATTATAAATGTAACCAGATTCGGTAATTAAAAACAATGTGACTGTTTAGATTTGCCTTAAAATTAAATCACTTGTTTAATACCATTTAAAAATTTAAATCTTTATGTGCACTACAGAGGAAACTTATTTAGGCTGCTCAAGAAAGATAATTAAAACAATCAATATCGATAATTCTTTTCTTAAAAATAGTTTAATACCTCATATAATGAAATATTAAAACTAATTGAAAGTTAATTTTACATAGCATATGAATATTTATAAGGATATATTTATACAAATATTGTATACACATACCTGGTGTAGACTGTGGTATTAAAATTTTTTTTTTTCAATTTAATTCCAAATTATTGAAACTTTCTCACCATTATATAATCTACTTAATATGTTGCACAAAAATACTTCTTCTGACAAGAAAATTGCAGTTTCACGTTTTAATACATAACCATTTATCTATGATGGTATCATTTTATATTACTTTTTATTTATTTATATCTACACTGTTGTTAATGAATCTTCAAAACTAATAACACATTTTATCAAAGTGCAATGCGTAATGCGATATTTACTTGTTACATTATCTTATATAAATACGCCTTTATCTCTTCACTTGCAGTAATTCTATAGTATTGCAACGGTATTAGATAATTCAATTCTGAATCCTTTTAAATTATTATGTAACCCGGATTGTAGCAGTTATATAAATACGAATTTATATCAAACAATCTATATTATACACTCGGTGTTTTATACAAATATAATTTTATATCAAAAATCCACATTATACATCACGTATATATATAAAAATAATATTAAGATTAAAATTATATTATTATTTTTTCAGGTAGGAAAAATAAAACGATTTATTAATGCATTAGCAATTTTATTTATATCGAATATTACATGTAGACAAGTATTTGATAAAACCACAGTTTCGCGCAAGTCACGGGAAGATCAAGACATATTTTTTTTTCGGTATGTGCTTGCACTCTTGTGCTGCAGAATGTTCCGCAAGTTTAATTTAACTGTCATTATCGACGACTAGAACTATTGCAATTATCGCTTGTTAGGCCTCGATTTGATGCAATATTTTTGGGTCAAGGAATTCATCGTCATTAAAAAAATTCAACGAGTTGTTGTGAATCCAGTTGAATTTGGTAAGGAAACGCGAATATCTGAATTCCACATTATAATAAATTTTAATATCTAATCGATAATACCTACTATGGTAAATAGTTAATAGGAGTAGTTTTTAAGAACACATATCCATAAAAATTCGAAAGAAAGTGCAATAGATAGAAACAAGTCAGATTCGAAATTAATCAATCTGAGATGACATAACATGGCGGGTGAGAACGAACGGACACCTCGATATCACGTGTACATGTTTTGTTTTATTTACTAAATTAACGCAACTAGTCTATCTAAAATCTAATTCTATAATGTCATTCTCATATGCAGAAAATACCGAAGGCGTCCGTTCGTCGTGTGTAAATTTAAGCACCAAATACCATCGAGTTTAACATTGCGTTAAAATATATACCATCTACATTCAACTTCGACTCAAATCACATAAAAACTTTAAAAACAGTAACATTGAATTGATATATTTCAAGAATATACAATTTAGAATTTGCAAAAGTCATCATCATTTCGGCAGCCATTTACTGCAAGTGGCGCAGCTTTCTTTGGCTGCTGATTATAATGAAATTTTCAAAATCTGGCTGAATGTATTGATATTATATCGTAAGGTTTAAAGTTGTATAATTATAGCAGTAGATAGTTGTCACAGAACTGTATAATAATATATAATAGTATATTTCATTTGTAAACCGCTTATAACATACTTATCTTCTAACGAAATTAAATTAGGATTAAATAAAACTGTCACTAAAACTATGCGAGGGTGAGCAAAACAATCCGCGGTCCGGAAATTAAAAAGTCGTGATGTTTTTTTTTTTGGTTAGTTTAGTTGTTCCTTATATTTTAATAAAAATTCTTTAAAAACACCGGGATGTCGCAGCGAATACCTCGCGATCACACAATAGTGGTTGAAAACTAAAAATAATATAAATAGTCTATTCATTTTTTCAGTTTTCAGGCCCCGAGGCGGCTACTGAGACTGAGGGTCGCACTGCAACAACCTTACGATGGATGGGTCGCTCTTCGCTCCTTCTATGAACTCCTCCAGGCTTAACTTACCGTCCTTATTTCTATCCATTTGACGGAATATTTTATCGGTGCGCTTCTCCGGTGTACTCTCGTCTTCAGGCATTTTCATCACAGACCCTACCATTTTATAAATAGCCTAGAAGCATACAAATGTATTAATATTCAATATTATGATCATTATTAACTAGTTTTAATTTGCAGAAATAATGTAATTTAAATGGTAGGAAGGAATATTGTATGTCATATTATTCTCCCATTAGTCTAAAGTTATATACTCCATAAATTCCATTTAATTTTTACAGGGTCTATTGTGAACATAATATGCGGTACATGGGATAGTAACCGAGGGTCTGTAAATGTGCAAGGTCTATGTAACTATAATTTTTGTTGTTTTTTTAAATCTGTTTAATTATTTTCTATTTTTTCTCATTGCATATAGTCTAGTAAATGCTTTCTATGTGAATTATCTCTTAGATACTTGATATTTCGCAGTTTCTTTTAACCTTAGAAATTCATCTTATGACTAATATATGTGCCACAATATTATTCGATACCTTATTTGATAGCAGTTCTTAGTCGATAATATTTCTAATATCACCATCCATGTCCCCACCTTGAATTTTTGATTCTATTAGAAATACCCTGAGGGTACTTTTAAACCTGTCCTAACTTCGCCTTTGCATTGATGATGACATCACCGAACCGGACCCACTGTCAATTTGGTGGCAGAGTGGAAACCATTCAAAGAAAAATCTAAAGCGAACTTACAACTCGTTATAGACATCGTCGGCGTTCCCAGAGAATTTTCGTGTTTACTCTATGATCGAGTACCGGAACCTATACACGTTGTTAATTAAGTTGGCACCAGACACTCACTCCGTGGTCCACGAAACACTTTAACACTCCGTAGAATACCACTCCGAGGAAGACATTCTCTACCTACTACCTCCACAAAAGCTGCCAAAACTTTTAAGAACATTTTAAAATGCGACACATAAAAACACTACACTAAAACACAAACAATTTCCCAATGTCAAGGGCTAATTACAAAATTGTCAAAATATTAGATCAGCCAACATGTAAACCTGTCTCAGCGAAGAAATGTAGAGGGTTCTCGACATTAAAAAAGAATGCATACAGATACTGGATAAAATGTAATGTAACATTACAACATTGGGCCCTCTGGTAATATAAAAATGAGATAAAAATTGGATACCATACTCGCCTTCTAAGAAAACGTTTCTTATCTAAAGAACATATTGGGACTAATCAGTATAGCGCTAATGCCTCAAATAACATGATATTTACTAGTGTCTATCATACAGCGGATTTAGTATCAAGATCGACAGAAGATAAATAAATATCGAGGATTGTGTAAAAACTGTATGGCAAACTCGGCGAATTAACCGTGCTACACATTCTTTATATGGTGCACGTTCAATGGCTAACATCACTACACTACACATGGATCTCCGTGGTGTACAGCGTTGACCAACGTTATCAACACAGAAATTCTTATCCTAATTAGCACAGAATAGAACAACCATTTCTCATACAGTACAAGGTCTTCAGACATTTTATCCAATGCACTTGTTAAACTGACCACAAATCAGGCAACAACACTAGTAGCCAGAGTATTGCTTGATTATGTTCACAAGGCTACTGTATAAAAGAACATGCAGTTCAGGCAATTTTTGGAATTTGTAACAAAGAAAAACAAATATCCACTTTGAAAACAGAAGCTGACACAAGAAAGCTCAATTATATAATTACTTATCATGTATGAAATGAATTTAAATTATACATATACATATATTATATCTATCTTCGATGAAACATTTAATTAATCTTACTTGGAACGTGGTATTATAGTAAAATTCGACTATAGGGAATGAAGAAAAATAATGGATGGACCTTCAGAGTTGGGATGGATTCTTCTTGAGAGAAGAAATCTGATATTACAGAGGAACGACTACCAAAATCTATCGAATTTCTGGGAATTAGAGGAAAACACACTACACCATTATTAACGGAAGACGAAGAAACAAGCGAAGAATATTACAAACAAACAACGAAGTGAGGGAGAGACGGCGGATATATTGTTTCTTCGCCTGTTGTCTGGAGATTCCAGACAACACGTAATAGCCAGATTTATCCAGCGGAGAAAACGGCATTTATTCAGCGGAGAAAACGGCTGCAACGTGGATTACTCCAAATTTATGCGAGAGTATCTTGAACTGGGTCATATGAAACTATTAGAACTTCGAGCACATCAGAAACACGGAGATTATATTCCACACCATGCTGCATTTCATAGCTCCTAAGTGGCGGAGGCAGCAGCCAGCTGCAAGATGCACTGGTTCGCGAAGGAACGCAGACCGCTTCCAACGAGCGCTCCGACCGGGAGTGCTAAGGGTATGCAGGGCCTACCGCACGGCGTCCACCGACGCGGCGGAGATCCTGGCTTCATCGGTCCCACCGGACATTGACATTCGGAAACGTGCATGGGTGATCCACAGGCCGCCAAGCGTGAGGCTGAAGTGTGGGGAATGGAAAATTGGCAGGAAAGATGGGCTGTGGGCAACACCGCAGAGTGGACCCGAAAACTTATCCCGGACCTACGCCCATGGGCAGCGAGAAGGCATGGCAAATTAGACTTCTTTACCACGCAGCTACTCACGGGGCATCAGAGCTTCCGCGCCTACCTAGCGTGCATCAGTAAAGCCAGCAGTGACACGTGCTTACACTGCCCGGAAGCAAGGGATGATGTGGAACACACACTAGTAAGGTGCAGCAGATGGGCGGATGAGAGGGACGAACGCGACGGGGCGCTGGGCACACCTGTGGAACCGGTAAACCTCGTCGGCCACATGCTCGACTCGGTATCAAAGTGGGAGACAGTGGCGAGTATTACTGGCCAAGGACGAGGAGATGAGTGTGGCCATCGAACCCTTGACCTCACATATATCTGTATATAAATGTAAATAGCAAATTGACGTGTACTTGTACTGTATTTGTATTGTATATATGCATTATAAAGTTGTTTGTAAACAAAGATTGCTAAATCAACTGAGGCGAAAGGGTCGCCGGGTGAAGAATGCCTACGGTACTGCCACCCGATCCTCAGGGGCCACTGCTGTGTCACTTGCGGCCAGCACGTCCCTTACAAAAAAAACTTGCTGCATTTAAGGCAAACAACAACAATGTTAAAGGTAGTATTCGATGCATTCTACAAACATCAAACAATAAATAAATAAATCTTTTGAAACAAATACAGCCATAATTCGGAGAAAACTCATCGTTATTGACATTGAAGAGATTAAAGCACTTATTACCTGAATATAAAAACCTCTTGTTGTGGGTTTCTATTATAATCACTCTTGATAATGCTGTAACAAGCGAAACCTGTTGAGTAAATATAAAAAAATCAGTGAAACAAACCAAGTGTTTATCAATTCTTTATCCATTATTTTATAATGTTTTACCAAGACATAAGTGAGAAAATTATTCAAGAATAAATGTTTGTTATCTTTTGTATGGCGAGGCACTGGAAAAGCTGTTGGCGGTAGAGCCAGCGCGGCACAGGAGAGGACCGGAGGGTTTTCCGAGAACCAATACGGCTCCAAACGCGGCAGGTCCACCACGGACGCTACCTTTAGAGTGAAGAGCATTGTATTAGATTAGATGTTGTATGGGTGGCACCAGCGCCTATTCCACCGCGACCTTTAAAGGTCTATTGTGGATACCTGTTTATCTCAGATGACTAGCTCTATCTTTGCCTCTTTGATTAGCCCTATTAGTCCTGCCAGAGGGGCTTGGGTATAAGTCTCCGCGCTTGGGTTTGTAGTGCCTAGTGAAGTGAAGTGAAGAGCATAGTGGAACGGGCAAACAGTGGGCCAATTAAGGGGAGACAGCATTGTATGGGGATAGCGCTTGATATCAAGAACGGCTTCTACACCCTCCAGTGTCACACAATTATAAAGGCGTTGCACGGAGAAAGACTGCCAGGGTACCTCAGAAATATGTTCTTAAGTTATTTGAATGATAGGGAACTAGTGTTCACGGGAGACTCGGGGACAGAAGAAAGTGCCATGACGACCAAGGTTCGGTGCTCGGCTCCTTCATGTAGAACGCCGCGTACGATGGGGTGTTCCGTCAGCCACTCCCGGAAGGGGCCGAGGCGATTGGTTTCGCCGATAACCTACTGATAATTATCAGCAGAAAAGACCTTAAGGACCTACATGCAGTGGCGCAAAGGACGGTCTAGACAGTCGCCTAGTGGCTGGACGGAGCCGGTCTCGTCGTGGCAGTGGAGAAGACAGCGGCGGTCTGGCTCTCTCGGAGGAGGGCTGGACGTGTACCAGGCGAACGTGTGAAACGGCTGGGCTGCGAGATCGAAGTGAAGAAGAAAATGAAGTTCCAGGTACTGGAAGCGTCAGCAGGGGCTGTAAGGACGGTAAGTTCAGTGGCTCGTCTGATGGCAAACATGGGTGGCCCGACGGAGGGCACCAAGAGGCTGCTGATGGGAGCGGCTACATCGAGACTACTTGCACCAACATAGGCAAACTCTTTGTGTTCCAGGAAGAACGTCGCTAAACTCGATGTGAGACCCGCGGCACTCAGGGTGACACGCGGGTACCAAATAGTCTCGACGGCAGCGGCAGAGGTACTTGCTTCAATTGCGCCACCAGACCTAAGCATTAAAGGCCGTGCACGCATGCACGAGCGCTGGTAGTAGAGCTAGTGGCTAGCACGACAGCGAGACGTAAACTTGAGGCGGACTGGCAGAATGGGTGGAGGAAGTCCATGAAAGGAATATCTGACCCAGATTTTAACAGCACATGGCTGCTTTCGGGCGTACCTCCAGAGGATCGAGAAAGCCGAAAGTTGAAGGTGCGTCTGGTGTGTGAACGCTACCGATGACGTCAGTCACATTCTGCTCGAGTGCGGGCGGTGGAATACCGAGAGAACACAGCTAAAGATAAAACTGGGATGCCATTGTAGAGATGACCAGGACTATGATATGCCGGAAGAAGGCCTTTCTGGTAGATCTAGATATGACGGCAAGGCCATAATAGCTGGCAGAGGGTTCCGGGCAAAGAATACCTAGTGATACCACCTTTGTGGAAGAGCCGGTGCATAAGGCCTAAATGTTTGTTGTTATAACGGTAGAAACATAAAGTCGTATCCAGTGCAGACAATAAAAAATGTACTGCACTGTTCTTGGCAATCTGGGAATTCAACAAACTGGCAATAGATGACGCTGCAGTGCTTACAGTGTTGCAGACTTTAAGAAAGGACACTTGTCTAAGCAACGTGCTCTCCAGTACTAATTAATTACATACATTAAAGAACCTACGAAAATGGCGCAGCATCAACGTATCCCTAACTTCATTAGCTACATATATGGTTGAGCAAACAAATATTGAGATAACATTGGAAAACAAATTATTAGGCATCGTTTGGCATCCGATTCAAGATACTACATTACACGCTTTTATGATAATAGATGCCAACCAGCCTAGCCGGTCATAAATGTTTATTAGTCGTGCATAGAGACAATCCCATAACATATTTAAAAAAGTTATAACCGGCTAAGTTGGTTGGCACTCATTAACATAAAAGCGAAAATCCTGATCCAAGAATTATGGATAGAAGGAATTGATTGAGACGAAGCAATCTCACCAAAGTATCAAAAATTGGACTCACATTTTCAGCAAGTTTCAGCTCATTGAGTAATTAAAACTTATTCGGTGGATATACTGACGAGATTAAGCTACGTGGATTCGGTGATGCGACAAAGAAACGCAAAAGAAGGCATATGGTGCAGTCGTATAGTATAGAATCATCCATATAGCATTACAATTAAAAATATTACTTCAAGTGAAATCAAAAGTAGCACGAAAAATAAATTGACTATATATTATAATTATGTGCTGTACAATTAATTGTAAAGCTGTTAACACAAGTGCATTAAAATTGACAGGTAAAGCACGGTGAACGGACTCCACAATTATCACGGCGTGGATAAATAAAAAAAAAACATGAAATTGGTTATTTTATAAGCAATAGAGTATTCGAGATTCACTTCCTCTCAAAAGAAGTTTCACGACACCATATACAAAGCCAGGACAATCCTGCAGATTTGGTTTCCAGAGGATTGGAGCCGAGTTGAATGAAAATTATGGTGGAAGGGTCCGAAATAGCTTGGACTGAAAAAAACGTCCAGGCAGACAATACAACCAATAACAATAGAAACTGCAACACACGTCACATAGGGAAGAAATTGGTTAGATTGAAACGAGTAATATTCTACTGCTGAATGTTTGGAAGAAAACAAAGAAACCCATCACCGCCTCAGAGATGAAGACACGGTGTACACACTACAAGAAGTTCCAGAACATCGAAGCGAAAAATGCCGCTTTCTTGGTTGCCCGCAGCAAAAAAAGTCAGGACCCACAAGTACATCTCCAGATACATATATAGTAGAAAGAGCTGCTGTTATGGACGATACCATTCACACATAACAATTCTTGTTTTTTTACTATCTAAAACAATCCTGATAGTATTAGGATTATGACGTATATTACGTAAATATAAATTGTATATAAATTATGAAATAAAGCAGATTTAATAGACTTGCGTAATTTTTCACGATTAGACAGATGATCTAAGGGTTGGGTGCACCTTGAAAGGAAAAGCCAGCACTTCGTTTGAACTCGAAGACATATTTTACTCTCATTATTTAGGAATTGTGATTCTCTAAAATTAATAGGTATACATTTTTTTATCCTTTGCATTTTTTTAAATATTTTTATTATTATTTAAGTACAAGGAAGAAACTGTGAGTATGTAACTGTTAAAATAGGTGAGATTTTATAACGGCAAATATAAATCGCACAGGTTGGTTTAATATTTTAGAAAGGACAGAAAAATAATGTTTGCTTGTTTTTATTAAATATGATGTAAGATATTATTAATAATTCTAACAAATAACTTATTAACAAAGTGCTTTCATTTAGTTAATTAAGATAGCTAGATAAATACAAAATTAACATAAATTAAAAAAGATATATAAAACCAACATTGCTTCAAATTATGTTTCATAATATTAATCAGTAATTTTAATGATTTAATGGTAAGTTGTACTAAATGTATTTAGTAACAGTTTAAATTGTTTAGTAGTAGTTTAAATTGTTTCATTTATACTAATACTTAAGTGTACGTAGAAATGGACAATTTCGATGCTAGAGGGCATCGTTTCGCAAACACGTAATGTCAATTATTCATACAATACTTACCGTTACAATTTCTAACATTTCTTGCCTTGAGATATAGCCGTTTCCGTCTAGATCGTACATGGAAAAGGCCCATTTTAATTTCTGCTCTAACTTCCCCCTAGAGGTCACTGAGAGAGCGCACAGGAATTCCCGGAAATCAATCGTTCCGTCACCATTGGCGTCGAACGTGCGGAACACATGCTCCGCGAATTTGCTAGCGTCTCCGTAAGGGAAGAAATTTCCATATATCTTCTTGAACTCGTCCACGGAGAGATGGCCACTGGGACAGTCTTTAAGGAAACCTTTGTACCATTCTTGAATTTCCGCATCTGAAAGTTTAAACTTGCATAAATATTCATTTCACATTATTTAACTAATGTTTGACGTACTGACGTACTGATCTTAAAAATACTATCATCAATTTCATCAATGACAGTATTTAATTTTTTACTATATGATGAATTAGTTTCTCACTTAACCCGTGATGAAATATTTTTGTATTAATTTTATTATTGAATTAAAACACTTGCAATGATTTCACTTGTTATTTTTTTTATTCATGAGTAATAATAATCAAATTAATATTTTTTTACTATTCACTTAATAACAACAATATTTAATATGTATAATACGATATTGTATATTTCCTGGCAAATAATTATTCAATTAAAAGTATTTTGTACCATCGACTGACCATTTTAACCATACAGATTCACATTCAATTCAGTTTATAAATTAGAACTATTATATAAATGATTTACTCTTTTTCATATAATAACCGACTTGTGTGGAATTGAAACGATGCCACAGACACGTATCTCGCAGGGAAAAATAATCCCAAGAGAACCAACAAAAAGAACTATAAAGGTAGTGAAAGAAGTAAATTACAGCTCGTGTTTGATACTCGTATTAAGCAACGATATCACAAAAAGGTTTCTATCTACCACAGAAGTTCTGGGAATTCACTGAAAGGAAGATTTCACGTGAAGTTTAAGCGATATTTTTTCTCGAAAATAGTCGCCGGATTTATTTGGGAATATTTCTATTCTAAAAATTATACAAAGGCGGTCTCTTTCGGAATTGTACTGTGAAATAATTTTCACTTTAATTTTAAACAAGTGAATTTTATTAGATGTATTTAAATTGGAATTCAAGGTCCTTGGGAAAATTGCCAGCAATGCAAATTGTAGGCTACATCAAATGACAGTTAGTCATCAGCTCTTAACAAGTAATTAGATTGATCTCGATACGTTTAGAAATAGATATCATTGAAGAGTTGAGTTAATAGTTAAAAGTTTATATCATTACTCATTTATTTCAATTTTAAATATATTAGTGTGATGGCAAAATACGAACAAAGTATTATTTACGAATTTATCTAAATTATTAATAATCAATTTTTTTTTATCAATTTAGGGAAGTAAATATTATTATAGAGATTATTACTTTTATTATTAAGCTGTGATATATTGTAGTAAATATTCATTTAAATAATTATATAAAATACATCAAAAAAAATCGTATTTTGATAATACTTAAAATAAGATATATATTATAAAATATTAAAACTAATAAGTTCTCCAGGTTATTTTAAACTATTTAAACAAAAGTAAAAGCTGAATTTGGCTAGTTATAGTTATATTATAAGAATTAAGTTACACGAGAGGCGATTTAAATAGAGACTAATAACAAATTCGTTTATTTCAATATTTATAAAATTGTATGTACTGTAATACAATAAAAAGAAAATAAGTATATTATTAATAAAAAAAACTCTAGTTAGCTAACTATATATTTTCAAAAATATTGGAACATATGTACGAGGGAGAGTAGGAAAGTTGTACCCGTTTGCACCATGCATATTATCATCAGTCATCACCGATCGCAGGTTCGATTTTAATAATGCATGCTTGATTCGATGTTTCCTACAAGTTACCTTAATAATGGTTTTATTTCATTTCTCTATGGAGCCGAAATTTCTAAAGAGGTAGTGCTTTCTGGATCTTAGTATCTATCAATATTCTATTCATGAAGTCCGATTATATATATATATATATATATATATATATATATATATATATATATATAAGCAAAACAAAATGGATTCCGGATGTAGAAGATGATGCCAGCTTCTTACATGACGGTACAATATGGGTTTGAGTGGAAGAACGTATTTTGATATGAACTCCGCCCGTGCTTCTTTCGTCCAAAATTTTATGTATGTTTTTTGTAAATTATTTGTTTTGAAATGTATTTTTTTAAAAGATGTACAAAGAATTAATAAACATATATAAACATATAAACATATATATGTTTTTGGTATTCATAATATCCATTTCAACTAAATATTAACATTATATGCCACTGACTATAACTTGGTGATGAAATGATTTGCCCCTTTAGGTAATCGTAGGTTTGAATTCTTTCTGAATAGAATCAGATTCTCCTCTTGCAGTTTGTAATCTCCTAGTTGTTGGGGAAACGTGTTGTGCTTTCAGCTCCAGATAGTTCTTGTTTGCCATAAATAACTTAATATTTCGTAAAATTTAAAAATTCTATTTCATTTAGAGTATTCTCAATTTTCTGAACGAGGCCTAGACTTGTAACAGTATTTTCTAGGACCTCGATAGTTAGTGCATCTACAAATGTATTGAGCAAGTATCAACGCATAGTGTGTATCCTATCAGTCACTTGCAAGTCGTAGTAAATTATCAATGTCTGCTTTAAATTTCTGCAGAATTTTACCGAATTTTCATCAGCGGTTTTAAACCATTTTTACCATACCTCGTTTCTAGATGCCTGACTTAGTAATCATAGTCTACTAAGTATTATTTCTGCAAAACATTTTGATGCAGTGCTAGAATTAACGGGGTAGTCTATTTAAAAGAAAATATAAAAATATTCTATTCATTTGCTCATCCAACAGCCTCAACTTGCACAGGAACTTTGATCATCAAAATAAGGTGATTAAGTTTTCATTCAAAGAGCACCTCTTTCAGTAATTTAATTCTTCCTACCTTCTTTTGAATTTTTTTTTCGATGGTATAAAAGACAATCAGCGGGTTCGAGTGGAAGATCATTCGTAAGAGTGAACTCCGCCCTTCTACATGCAGTCAAAATTATTTGTATTTTTTTTTTCTTACGGTTTGTGTACAATTATATATATACCTACCTATATAAATTTATGTAATGCATGTTAGATAAAGATAAATACAATACAATACAATACAATACAATTTCTTCTAAATTTTCTTCAAACATGCAATTATTTGCGGTAATACATCTTCTAGATTTTCAGTTTTCCAATTGGTTTTCTCTTTATAAGTTTGTTTTCCACCATTTTTCCTTTTTAATTTCTAGATCCATATGAACGTTTCTTTTAAATTTTCCACAGTAAATTCTTTCTCGTATGTTCTAGAATTTTACAGTAGATTTTTTCCAGTAATCTAGATTTCCACAAGTTTGCTTCTAATCCTAGAAATATAGGCTTTTTTTCTCCAAAATTCATGAAAAACGCTTTGAAAACGCGTATAGAGTAATCACTGGATATGTGCTAACATGTTTTGTTGACTGTGCTGTTTATGTGAGGGTTTATAATGTTCAAGAACGCCACCAGTTGTGAAGTTAAGGTTGTTATTAGTTTTTTCAACACAATAACTTTGCGATATTCCTTGTCAATTGAAGGATGTGTATGGAAAAAATGTTATGGATTTAATATAGTTTGCTTTCCGTATGATACGTGTGTAACTATATACCAATTACATTAGTTGTCTCCAAAATTAGATATGGTTAGAAAGATTTGGTTAATATGTGGCAATTATAAATATATATATTAATTTTAGGAAATACATTTTTTTTTCTCCATAAATTATCTTTTCTGATAAGCACATTTTTTGTAAAACAAAATTTTTGTATTTGGGGAGAGCAGAATCCTAGAGTGATTCATGAACATTTTTTATATCCGCAACGAGTTACTGTATGGTAATTGGCATTATGGTTTGGTGGCATGATTGGATCAAATATCATTTATGCTGCTAGTAATACTGTGACAATTAATAGTGTTCGATATCATGAGATATTAACTTCTTTTTCTTGAACTGAATGATATTTATGAAGAGGGTTTCAACAGGACAGTACCTCATTTTTAATGGTACAAATACTTTATTGAGACAAGAAATCCTGGGAGAATTATTGCAACAATTGGTGATGTTATTTGGCCACCAAGATCGTGTAAATTATTTTCTTTCGGATTATATGAAAAGCTTGATTTATAAAAACAAACTAAAATTGATTCCATTATTAAATATGATAACTTACACAAGGACTTCTTAAACGTGGAAAATTCCTGGTAATATTTCTTCAAAAATAATGCTTCACGTTTTACCCCAACGATGTCATAACGAAAGATTATGATTCATTAAAGTTTTAATGAAGGGTAAAAACACCGCCCCAGGTCACGATAATGTTTCCAAATGTATCCTAAAATCCTTTCCTAACAACATCCATCAATATAAAATAAGAATTTTAAATTACATTTACTATATCCAAGATTTCCCAGGCAATGAAAGCAAGGGATTATCTGTATACTCAAATCGAACAACTATCGTTTAGCAATTGTCAATTACTGCCAAATCCTTGCTTCCTGTCCTTAGTAAAATATTTGAAACAATAATTAAATCCAAACTCCTAAATCACGTTTCCAATTTAATCCCTCATTAGCAATTCGGATTTCTTGAATATCACTCTACATCCCTCAATTCTAACCTCAAAGTATTAAACAGCCCACCTTGAGATAAAAAATCTGTCAATATTTTTCTTGGTGTACAGAAAACGTTTGATTCGGTATGACATCGGGGACTGCTAATTAAGTGTAACTCCCTGAAAATTCCCTCCCATTTCATCAACCTCCGTGACAGTTTTCTTCTGAATGGATCCTTACAAAAATCCGTAACACCCTCTCCGCGTCATTCACTCCCTTACAAGGCATGCCCCAAGGTTTCCCACTTTCTCCTCTTCTCTATAACATATATGTGCATGATATTTATAATTTCAATCCACAATTGCTGAACAAATCCTCTTACGCCTATACGCCGATGATACAGCCCTATGAAACCCACGGTCCCACATTACAAAAAGCCTTCAGCTCACTCCAATAATTAATCGATTTTAATTAACCACCACAAATCACAATTACTAATTCTATTTCATTGACACAACACCTCTCCGTTCAGAATCCACTGTTAATAACGAAATTATTTCCCCACATAGTATCTGCAAATACCTTGGCATTACTCTCGAGCCTAGATTTACCTTCGTAACATATACCCAAATCCTGAACGAAAAATAAAAAAGAGCAAGGCATTTCAGAAGCCTTACTTTTAAACAGCAAGGAATTTCAGCTCATACCGCAGAGCACATATATAGGGTCTGGCAGAGAAGTATGATGTTTTTGGAACGCGTATAACTCAGCGCAGAGGGAGCCTGACATTTTCGGAATGATTGATATGACCACCTTGCCATTTGAATGGTTTAGTGGTTATGGAACCATGGCCGCTAGAGCAACATGTTTTTGTTAACGACTACATCGAAACTGGAGGTTCTGTGGTTGCTACATAACGCATATTTCTAACACAATTCAATCTTGAAAGGCACAGACGTGTTCCTACGCAAAATAGCATCCTGAAGTGGCTGCAGAACCTTCGTACTAGAAGATCTTTAAAACATGGAGTACCTCGAGGTGAAGAAAGATGTGTCAAAACCCCTGAAAATGTGGCTTGAGTTTAGGAAGCTTTGGAAGCAAGTCACTATGTTGCGCGATTTTTCCTTCCAGAGTTGACAATGTATAATATTGATATTAAAAAGAGTTTTTTTCAGCAAGATGGGGCAACTTGCCATACCTCAAGGATGTCTATGGTATTTTGAGACAACATTTTCCAGGACAACTCATTTCGCTACGAGGAGATCGCCTGATCTTACGCCCTGAATTTTTTTTCTGTGGGTTAGATATCCCCACGTATTTGTTAAGAAACTACGGACCCAAGCGATTCTGGCCAACATGTTGGAAGGATGTATGAACAACTTCTCAACTTGACCTGAGGAGTGTGTGGAAAAGAACGGACATCACTTAGATGACATATGTTTTAACCTTTTCTTTGATATGAATACGAAATGGCAAATTTACACCTACCTATTAAACAAATAAAATTTTGATTTAATTGAAAATTCTCAGAGTTATCATTTTTTCAAAAACGTTATACTTCTCTGCCGGACACTGTATAAAATGATCTGCCGATCTCTGTTAAAATATGCTTATATCCTCTTCCACAACCACACCCCCCAATTTTTAGACAACATCCAAGTTGAAAGGCGTTCAGATCTGAGAATGCTCACTAAAATAAGACATTCCATTAGTTCACTTTATAACCCGTCGAATGCACTCCTTTATCAAAAAACGAATATTATTCCGAGCGAAAAAAAGATTTATCACACAAATTTGCCTTCAATTCCAATATTTTATATCTAATTAACTCACCAACATAATCCCAAAAATTAAATTTCCCACTAGCACGATTAATCAATTCCTAACTTCGCGACACAATTACCCTTCTGACGATACTGAAGAACAATGACAACAACACTGGCCCTTCTGATAATACCAACGAATAATGACAGCACATGACCCCGAGAGAACGATGTAACAGTTTAATTAGACATTTTTTAAATATATTCCATTTCTCTAAAAACAGGCTGAAAGATATATAGTCGATTGTGCCTATTATTGGTAAGATAAAGTCACAATTATGTTAAAATTTCATCCACTAAGTGAAATTATTCAACTTAAGAATAATGTCAGTTATTACGTTCCGGGCGTCCTGTCAGTGCCACCATTCCAGACATGGTAAGGCGCGTAGAAATCATTATTCGTACGGACCGCCGCATCATAGTGAAACAATTGGACTCACAGCTGTCATCCAGCAGTGGAAGTGTGTGGGCAATGATCGAGACTCTCTGATATTCAAAATTTTGCGCACAATGGGTCCCAAGAAGTCTCACAGCAGAACACAGGATGCAAAGAACAACCATGTCATCTGATTTGTTGAGGTTTGATGCTGAGGAGGAAGCGTTTCTGTCCCGGATTGTGACGGGTGATGAAACCTGGGTGCACCACTTTGAGCCGGAAACCAGTCAATGGAATGGCACCAACCTCAGTCACCAAGAACGAAAAAATTCAAGTCAACTCCCTCTGCTGGAAAAGTTATGGTTATTGTTTTTTGGGACTGTGAAGGGGTCATTCTTGTTGATGTGATGTTAAGAGGGACAACCATTAATTCCGAAGCATACATGAAGATCTTGGACAAACACAAGAAACGTTTTTGGCGTGTTAGGCATGACAAGAATCCGGCTGAAATCTTGATCCTGCACGATAATGCACGCGGGGGCGTGTGTGGGGACACAAGTCACATAACCCGGGAAAACATAACCAAATTGGGCTGGACAACATTGCCCCATCCACCATACGGCCCAGATATGGCACCGTCAGACTTCTATCTCTTCGGACCTCTTAAAGACGGTTTGCGTGGAAGACACTTCGATGATGGTGAGAGCATAATTCAAGCGGTGAATATATGGGGCATTACTTATTGAACGACCCTCGTACAATGCCAATTATAGCTTTACATATGAATTTGTTATTTCGTCTTAATACCGAATGTTTTCTGATTTATGTAATGTAAGTCAAGATTTTTTACAATTTTATGTAGAATATCAAAATAATTTATAAAATATTATTATCTTTAATATTTAATACACTAAAAGATACGACCCCTTCTGTAAAGCGAAGCAATTATCTAAGTAGTTGGAGGCTTTCACCTCATAATACATTTTGATCATTCAAAATAAATAAAACAATTAACTTTGTTGGTATCACCAAGCAATTAACGTCTTCCTGAAGAAATGAGAGTATATACTCATCATGTCAGACGGTGTCAAAAGTGGTTTTGCCAAAATTGGTTACATTAAATGAAGTATAATAAAGCAAATCCATAGACTCAGCAGCCAGAATAGAAGACGTTTTGGTGGATAGGAATATGTTTTACAGAGACGTCAAGTCGTTGGGAGATGATTAAGCGTTTGAGGAGTTTGCTTGTTGTTTTGATTAGGGAGATTGGGCAATATGAAGAAGAATTGGAGGGATTTCTTTCCTTCCTACAAATCACGATGACTCTGCCAACATTATCAGCTGTGTGATATAATTTAAAGATTAGAAAAAGGAACGAGATTATGCTCGGAGGGAGACTTTTATAATAAGGGATGCTGTTAAGGCCAGTGGCGGACTTTTTGGCAGATTTGATGAGCAATATAATGCTTTCAAGGTTAACCTCAGAGTTTTCAGTGTGGGTTGAAGATTGTAGATGCAGCAAAAGAAATCTCTTACATCAGTACGTGTTAATTATGTAGGAATTTATTACAGAAACTATTGATAAGGAAAAATACTGTACCAGGCAAACAATAAGCACATCAAGAGAGAACTTGTAGGCATACTTAGGGCAACCAAAATAATTGGTTTTAAGATTATACGAAATTATTTATATTAGGAAACCTAACTAAATTACGCTTCTGAAGACTACAAAAAGGGATGGAATGATGTATTTAGTTAAAGAGTCACAAAATCTATCATCGTAATAAATAACCTATGCAATTTTCTAGAGAAAATCTATGAAAACTTCTAACAATTTAAGATTGCATTTGCACTGACTGAACTTTGACGAGCAGACTGTTGAGCATGTACTATTGAGACTGTTCGGTTCTATAGAAAAAGCGAGAATCTACAATAAAAAAAGGGATGTTTACAGTCATCAGACAGTCCTGATGTTTGCAAATGCTTTGATATAAGAAATAAAATAACAAACGGTTCTCTATCTTTTTACTTATCTTATCCTCTATTCGATTCATTAGAATTTGCCTTAATAAATACTTTCGTTGGTGACGAGAGAAAGAAAGAACAAAACAAGATGAGGTATAGTTTTCTTACCATTTTTATTTCTAGTAGTAGTAGTGTTTGGCTATCGACTACGCGGTCCTTCCGCTGTGTGATTTGTGTGTGTGTGCAAATGAGCTTGTTACTTTAAAGGATCGTCCCCGTTTTATTTCTATTTATTTTAATCCTATTGTTTTGTTTTAATGTCGTTCTCTTGCTACTAATTAACTTCATCAATATTAAGGGATTTTTTGGTATGTTTCAGAAAATTAAAACAAAACATTTAATATTGTTGTGTCATGGTATATATGAAATTATCGTACGTTTAATTTGATAATAACCAGGTATATGTCGAAATTGCAGTTTCATTTCCTTTAGTATTTGTCAAAAAGTATATAATTTATAAAAAAAATATTTGTGAGTGAGTAATAATTAGTATTTATACATGTCTAACAAATCCGGATAGTTTTCAGTTATTTTTACAACTACTTGCGACGTTTCAATTTTGTAGAATGTCAAGAAAATTTATAGTTTAAATAAAATCTGCAAAATATACATAATTGTATTAAACTAAACTTCATAATTATAAATAAAATAAAAGCTTATAATTACAAAAATTTAAAACAGTTTTTAACTTTGAGAATGATCCGTAAGGACCGAAACACGTGTCAGTTACCTGATAATAAACAAATGGAACATAACAAGTGTATTACTCCTCCCACTATAAAAATTCTCTGTTTAAAATCAACTATGAATTAATAACAATTTCCTCTCACATTTCATTTCAATCCAAATACCACGCAATAATACAAACTAAATGGAACAACGCTAATTTGCATACACTGATACCGTTTTATTCATAAAGTTGGTACAGTTACAACATTTCCTAGTTGATGGATGGATGGAAGCACAAACATAGTTTAAAAGTGTTAGATTTTTTTGGTATTCAGTTACGTGAATAATTTAAATTAAGTAAATAAAACACTTGTTGAACTATGAAGCAAGTGATATCTATTCTATTTAATATTAGAGTAACACTTGTTTTGTTCCATAATGTTTTAATGTTCAAGGCAACTGAAAATAAAAAAAAATATGTAACAAATCAAGTGTTACACTCCACCTAATATTAATATCTATTTCCAACAATGATGTAGCGCAACAGGCATTAACTTTATCTATTCTATTTTATTTATTGTATTAGGAATTAAGATTAAAAATAAATTTAAAAAAAACTTACCCGAAAATTCCGTATTTTGTTTGAGATCCTCGAGTACCTCAGGCTTAAGTTTGCTGTTTTGTTTTCCCATGACTAGAAATGTTGTTCCTCTTCTATTCTACTGCGTGCTCTCCCTAATTTTTGCGTCCCTGTGGAAAAGCAACATGAAGAAGTGCTGGGGGCGACATATAAGAAACGAGCATCGGCAAATATGTATATCATTTAATTAATTGTAATATTTAGTGATAAAAATTCAAAGTAACTTTATATATCTGCCATCAATGTGTTTTTAAATATCCTACGATAGCTGCGACTGGCCTCAAATATCATCTACATATTTAAACTGTCTAGAAGCCGTGAGATTTCCCACTTGATTCTTTGGTCAAAGTTTAATTGACTTTTTACAAATCACAAAAAAAGAGCTGACAAGCGAAATCTCATCGCTTCCTCACAATCATGATTTACATAAGTAAATACACTTATAGAGAACGGTATAATCAATATCTTACAGTATGTGCAAGTAGAAAAATATGAATCATAGTTAAGATGGATTTTATAATTCGAAAACATATAATTATAAAGATTTGGACCTTTATTTCTTGGTGTGCTTGTCTTTCTCAGTTTCAGCGACTTTCTAATTATATGTTTCTCTATTTTGTTTCAATCGATTGGATTGGTTCAACGCGAAATGATAAAATTAAATGATAACGAGGTGTTACACATATTGAAGTGATTTCCGAATAAGGTGAAGAATATGTGTTTATAAAATAAATCCGAATGCAATTACATTTGCTGCTATATATTATTCTTTTATGATTGAAATTGATATTGACATTTTTGTAACATGTCAATTTTACAATTAAAAAAAAATAGTATTGGACGTTTAATGCTTTTCCATGCACATTAATTCGGATTAATCTCTTACACACTACATCCAGAAATGTGGTCTGTTGTTGGATCTAAAATAGAGCGTGTTTAATATTTTAGATAGTGCATCATTGGCAGCGGTAAATGATATAAAAATATATGCATACCACAAGCACCAATAACAAAATCTACTACAAGATTTGTAACACCATGTATATTTAGCCTCCGCGGCCTACGCATATCTTTTACATGTTGAAGTGCTGCTTCTGCGAAACGAAAACAACTAGAAACTGAAGACGCTGGTGTCCATTAGTATAATTGTGCAATATATGTATTTTAGATACAGATATGTTTAAGATGAAGGAGGCGGCTTGCTAATAATGATAACATACTCTCACGTGCTATCTTCATTCGCAAGTCAGAAATTGTCAAACGCATTCAATTCGGAAAGGTGAGCTATACACGGTAGACACATTCATGATATGCTTAAAATATGTTTAATACATTCAAATGTGAACATCTAGTTTTGAAACGCGCATATTGAGTGGCGGCGACAGCTGCCGGCTTTATAGGAAATTCCGGTCAGATAACACCGAATAATGGATTCTTCATCGTTCCTGTTTCTCTCCCTCAATGCTTTAGCGTTATACTCTACATGCAGTGATCTCAAACTGCCGCAAACTGAATCGATCATGGTTTAAACATGGATAGTAAAAAAATACGGCGTGGTTTCAGGGGACTTGTTGTTTACAACGCACACCTCAAGTTAAGCGTTTATTGATTTTGTGATAATTATAGAATTGAATAACACTAGGTTGTTCCTAATAACCCCATCATAGTTGTGTAATCAACTAAAGCAAATAGTCAAGAATATGTAGTTATATGGAAATCATTCACTTATCACTACGCGATATATTATTACCACACTATGTAATTTCGGTAGTAGAGGATGAACAATACTCCTCTGCAAATTATTCGCGATTAAGTTTTCGAGATCTCATCATTCGCATTTCTTAGGAAAAGAAATTTCATATTGCAACGTCTATTAATATTATATTTGTTCAATAAAAGATAATGTTCTTCAATCTGATTTGTTTTTATATTTTTATTTGCAATAACTATTATATTAACATATTTTTAATATTGAAAGTAGTTACCTTCAAAACGAATTTATAATGAAACACAATATAAATAATACAGAATCAACAAAATGTATATGAATTAAAAGTTCTTAATACCGATTATTGTAGGTATATAATATAATCTGTATTAGTAATAGCGTTCACATTAGTTCTCTGTACTTCAAATAAATTATTTTGTGACACATAATGACAGTTTTTGTATTATTTGTATAAATGACTTCTCCATGAATTATTTATTTGTTTATAACTTTTTTAGGCAATTACGAAAAGTATATAATAAGTAGGGTGCGGTGTGCTATTTTTATACGTTACACTTCCGATTTTGCCTGACAACTCTCACTCTCGGTCCATCATACTCATTCTCATTTTGACTAACACTTTAACCGTTTAGTATTGTAAGCCTTTTCCAGGAAAACGTATATATTATATACATTCTTAATAGACTTTTTAGAATACTAATTGGGTTAAAAAAATAAATTTATTTCAAGATATTATTGTAGGAAATTTTCAAGATCAACTGTAAGCGATATTTTAAAATTTATATGCAGTAAAGGAACAAAATAAAGATCACCTTAAAGCCATGCATGCACCGTTAGCGCAAACATCACCCTTTCTAGCGATCAGTAAATCCCACGCGGGCTTTAAAAGTTTCCCAATGCTTTCGTAATACTAACATATACCGATTTAATATTCACATGCTCCACACTCAATATTGTAGCATAAAATCATGCAAGAGATACGGAGCTCGCTTATTTAACGCCATTTTGATTTTTCTATAAACCTGAGTATCAAATCAGTTTTCTGTAGCTTAAGTAAACTTTTAAGTCATATTTAGAATTTGTATTAAACCCAATTGAATAAATGTAAAATATTTTACGTAATTATTAATAATTTTGATTACTAGTATGTTTAATAAACAACTTTATGTGTAGTTATTGCCGATAAAAGAAACGTACTTTTTAATGCTATTAGATAAGACTTGCGTAGTTGTACAAACTTTGAATAAATTTAAATTAATGTTATTTTATTTTAACTAAGCCGAAGAAAGTATTATTTGCTCTGAGAGGATGTGGAAGTTAATTTGACTGTGTATGAAAAACAGATTGTATTAATTAATCATAACAACTACTCCTCGTACATAGGCGTCCCCTGAGTTTTATAGTTGATTGTAACTGACGTCTGTAAGTGTAATTAATATGTTAATATTTTACGGAACAATTATTTTCATGGCAACGGTCGGTTACCAAATTTCATGCATTTGTTGTAAGTACACCGTTTGAGATCACTGCTCTAATAACATTAATAAACGCATCTACGCAGCAACTTTACTTCAGTAAATAGATAATGTTGCGTTTTCAGCAAATGAAAATCATGAGCTCAGATGCCCATTAAAAATAATTACGAAACCTGTAGTTTTGTGTTATTATTTTTATTTTCCAAAATGAAAATGAGGTCGATGTGTTCCACTCTTACCAATTATGAAAAAATGCCGGATGGTTTCGATTGGTTTTCATGACACTGATACCCAAACGGTTCCGTTCGCGCCTTCTTTGAGAACTCCCGGAAACCATTCAGGGCCCGATTTGTACCCGTGAACTAAGAATTATGTTTGGTCATAGTCTCTTTCTTTCATTACACGATTAAATCTAATAAAAATGTTAAATCTTCACTTAATTAGGTACGCATTAAGGTGCCAGCATTTTGGAGAGCTCTTCGTCCTGCAGGCATCCTTTCAAGAACTCGTCTTGCGTTAGCTGGCCGTCGTTGTTTTCGTCCATTTTCGCGAAAATGTTCTTCGCCCGTTCTTCCGCGGAGTCTGCTGGCCTGTTCGATGAGCATGCGCCTAACATGTCGTATATAGCCTAGAATTTTAAAAATAAAGTATACTAAATATCATAAATATCACGTTTACATAGAACAAGATTCTGACAATCATTTTGTGATAATCTACAACTTAAGGAATATTTATAATAATTACAATGGTCGTAAACTTGTTGAAACTGCTATTATAAAAGATTTTTTTAAATTATACTATACTTTTGAACTTGTTTACACACATACATATAATACGACAAAAAAGATGGTTGACAATCAATAATTACTACTACTACTAAACACTAAACTAAAAATTTTGGAGTTCATCATGAATTACCAAGTGTATCGTCCGCAACTATTCTTTATTTCAGTATCAATATAACTATTAAACTATTTATTAAATATTTTTATATTTTGCAATTAAAAAATAAACTGCACCTTATTTGTTGAATTTGGTTCTCGTTCTTAGATAATGATATAACAATCAAAACTAGTCGGAATAAATTGTAAAAAATTGTGAAACCAACCAAGTGCCTCATAGTATGGTAAAAAAAAAACCTAAAACTACACCTTGTTGATATCACACATAGGATTTATATGTGATACGAAAGTGCATTTTCTTTTAAAGTTCCTAATTCCAAGATGTATCACACTGTAATGGCTTCTATCATTCATAAAAAATAAACATTTATAAATAACATCTGCTAATAAATTAGTCTTAAAATCGTTATTTTATTTAAATTAACATTAATTATATTGAATACCAAACCACTGCACCAGAAAACGTTATCAATCTGTCATGTTTCTATAGTATTTATCCTATCGATTGCTTTGTGTATCTTTTATTAACGTTTTTTTGGGACTATTGTTTTTATTTTGTAAATTTATATCTCTTCTGTTACCTATTTATGTGCCCATTCCTGTCTTTTGCCTGCATTTTAATTGATTTTATTAATCCACATTATATCGTTATTTCCTCATATTTTGTACCTTAGCCATTTTGTAATGCATCAGTTTTTGTCAACATTATTCTACGTTTGTTCGCATCTATCTCATCTTTTCTTGTCTTTTGTATTTTTAATCGCTTTTCTTTTGGTATTTAGCCTTTATTGTACAACTTTAAGTTTATATTTTTGGCTTCAAGCTATGTTTTTGCTGCTTTTAATAATGCATCAGTTTTTTTTTATGTTTTGCGATTTTGTCATTAGTGAAAGTGTGGCAAGTACCAGTGTTATCTGTATATGTTCTGTTTTATTTGTTTATTTCCTGTTTCTTTTTGACAATACTAAGTATGCTACTTTTTTATTTGCCTTTTTTCCGATTCATGTATGTCCTTTTAAAGTCTTTTCGAGCGGTTTAGTCTCTTCTCAGTGCGGTTTTTTTAACGATTTGATCTGTATTTTTATATATTGAAGATTATACTTCCTTAGTTTTATTTGATTTTTTATAAATCGTTAAATTTTGCCTGTAGTAAATGTTTACTTTGTCAATTGTTTGTAATTATCTGTAATTAGCCTATTTTATTTTTTAATTATAGGTCTATTTTTATCTGTCCATTGCTAATATTGAGTCTATCTCTTATTTTCTATTTATCTTTAACTACCCTCTTTAGTCTCCTTTTGGCTATTTCATTTGTTGGTATTTCTCTTATTTTATATTATCTTTTGGAAGGACTTTATCTCTCAGTTCCCTGCTTTTATCTATGATTTTTTTCTTATTAGGTCACTTAACTGAATTTATTTAGTCACCATTTTGGCTACTTATGTTTCATCTTGCCTACCAGTTTGTTATTTTGTGTCTGATATTTATGAGTGGTTTGTTTTAATATTAGCAATAATATTTTATTGGCTTCACTTTTGTTTTTTATCCTAAATGTTTGAAGGGTCAAGTTTAGTGGTTTAGTTTTGTAAATAACTTGAAATATTTACTTTACGCGTTAAGTTTTATCTGCATCTATATTATCAATATTTTATCTTTGTTCTTTCTCTTGCTG
The DNA here is from genome assembly GCA_963969525.1 of Ontholestes murinus. Lineage (NCBI taxonomy): Eukaryota > Metazoa > Arthropoda > Insecta > Coleoptera > Staphylinidae > Ontholestes > Ontholestes murinus. The sequence goes on along the minus strand of OZ018390.1, from coordinate 48,224,385 downwards.
TCTTCTACATGTGTTTTCAATCTTGTTGGCCGTACTTTAATATTTAATATTTATCAGTTTTTGGACTTCCTTTTTTTACTACACGTATTGTGATATTTTTATGATTTGTCTTTTATCTGCGATATGTATGTGTACTCCGTCATATTGGTTGTATTTTTTCCTTTTTTTTGTATGGCTTTTACCTCTGTTATTTATGTACGTGTTCTGTGTTTTTTTCATATTTTGTCTGCCTCTTGTTTCTTTTTGACTATTTTTAGTCTGCTACGTTTTTTGTAAGTTCCTTATCCAATTTTTGTATTTTGCTCCCTGTGGTTGGTTTGAATATTGGAATTGATATTTTTGGCTCGACTTTTGTTTATTTTTGACTTAATAAAGGATTTCAATTTATTATTGATTGTACTTTATTATTTGGTCTTCTGTATGTTTTTTTACAGTCCATTGTCCGCATTGACTCACCTTTTTTTCCCTCTGATTTTTATGTCTTGCATGTTCTGATTTTTATCATATAGCTTTTATTTTTTTGTTCGGTCTGCCATTTATCCATCTTTAATATGTTTTTTTACAGTTTGTCTCCTTTTTTAAATCTCATGCTACTTTTCTTATGCGTTTCTTGTTCATTTTATGTATCTTGCTGGTTTGTTTTTCGTTTTTTATTTAGTTTGTTTGCATTTTTTAAGTCTACTCTGTTCTTAGTATGTGTGTCTTTTGATATGTTTTAATTTATATTTATCTTATTATTATTATATTCTCTTTTGGTACTTTCTGTTTACCTATAGTTTTTAGATCAATTTTTTTCTGTATATTGCTTAAGAATTTTTGGTCTTTTGTCTACATTTATCAGGTTTGAGTTTTGTCTTTTAGATCTTTTATTATTTAATATTTCTTATTATGTCTGGAGTTTGTTAGAATATTAATATCTTTGACTTGACTTATGTTTATTTTTAGTTTAGTATTTTCAATATTATATCTATCTTTGTTCCTCTTTTTTTTCTAACTTCTACATGTATATTTGATTTTATTGGCTATACTTTATTACTATGTTTTGTTTGTACCGAGTCCGCTTTTTAGTACAATTATTCTTCTAGTTTCCTATGTTATGTCTTTTTATATTATCAATTTGCTTTATTTTTCCATTCTCTTTTGTGATCTGTCACATGTCTAATTTTAGTATATTTTTTTAAATATTTTTTTCTTTTCGTATGTGATTTTGTTTGTATTCCTTATATTTTTAGTCAGTTCCTAGTGTCTCTTATACTTTTTTCTTTTCATTTATTTCGTCTTTTTGAGCTCACATTTGACGTTTGAATACTAACGTAGGTATTTGTTAGCTCAACTATTGTTTGTTTTGAGTTTAGTAAAAAAAGTTAATTATTTAATTTTTTACACGTTGACTTTTATAAGTGTCTGTATATGTTTTATATTTTGTTTGACCTTCGTCGTTTTTGTTGTATTACGTTTAGTTTATCTTTGTTTTGGACCAAAAGTTTAATATTACAATCTAGTAAAATATTAACATTTCATTCATATGATCTAAAAATTTTGTCACATGTATATTTTGCAAAATTTGGTTTCGTTGTTACAGTTTTTGCTTCGTCATTTCTTTTGAACATCTGGTTATGCCTAGAATGTACCAACGTGTAATTTAATGAATGATACCAATGCGATCGACATCTTATAAAGAACTGATGACAGTCACACCAAGGATAAATAGGAAAGCTTAGAGCTACTCCTAGGTACTTACTTTCCGGAATCAAAGGAGGCTAAAGACTCAGTTGCTCAGCCGCTGCTTAGCGGGAAAAATATTCACGCTTAGCAAAATGACTTGGGCCATAAATGGCTTCAAGCCAGGACAAGACACTCAGCAAATCAACCCTATCTTCCTGTTTAAACCAAAACGGCTTCGAAGAGAGTCAAGGAGTTTGGTCGAGGAATATCAGCCTGGTACACGGATGGTGCCAAGAATAACAGAGGTATTGGAATATGCATTTACGGCCCTAACCAAAACCACAGGAGCTTCATGGCTCTCGGTACGATACTCACGTTTCTGCAAGCGAAAAAAATTGCAATTGATATGTGCGCCAGAAAATGCCTGGATATGTATATATTTATTTAAATATGTTAGCAGGAAAAGCGAAGCTAATAGAGAATAAAGAATGTCGACGATCCTTCTCGCAATTGGCGACAAACAACTCGTTGATTCTCATGTGGGTCCCAGGGCTCGGGGGTATCGAAGGCAACGATGTGGCAGATGAACTCGCTAAAAAAAGCACAAATGCCACTCCCATAAAACCAGAGCCATTTTACGGACTCCTTATGGCGCACAGAAGAGAGGTGTTGCAAAAATGGGACCAGAAGAAGAAGAGAACAGAAGACTGGAACGATGTCCCAGCCCTACGTCAATCAAAACGACTTATCAAATTTGTCCACAGCCATAAGGTGCTTTAACTCACAAGGAATGTGCTGAAAACATTCACGGGACACATGACATTAGGCATTATGCTCTACGGTACTATTTGTGGAGAATGGGAAAAGAGGAAAGGGGAAATTGCAGACTATGTAATTCGGCAAATGAGACGACCCAATATATAATATGCTAGTTAACAGGTTCATAGAGGACACGGGACTGCTTGATTAAGGGCAGAACAATAGATTTGTTAGGTCGCAGTTCACGAGAGGTTAATTCACCTCTCAATGACGCTATGTAACCTGTAACCGAAACCAAGAAACCAATCCCCCGATATGCGCTACTATCAGGCATGAACTAGAGAGGGTCAGGAATGTCACAGAAGAGGAACCGGGTTCAAGATCTTCATCTTCTAATTATGGCATCAAAAATCCGATTCTCTGGTATCAGATCAATTACCTATCTATGTTTTTTGAATAATTTTCATTGTCTCTTGATAATGCTGTGACAAGAGAAACTTGTTGAGGAAATATACAAAATCAGTGAAACAAATCAAGTGTTCATCAATTCTATTTATTTTTATTTTTATTGACATTTTTGTACTCCTTTCTAATAAAATAATACAAAATGTATAATGTAAAATATGTAAATATACTCAATATTTTAGTCGGAAGGAGTACGGGTGGAGTTATCTTCGTCGAACGATCTTCCACTCATTATGCTTATCTAGTAAACTAAGGTTATTCTGTAACCCTTCAAACGGTTTACTTTCGGCTTGGAATCCTAACGACCACATGTTCTGTTACCACTAACAGCTCAACATCGACAGCAACCTACACCACGGTTACGACTGCACTGGAAAGTATGTAGGTATAGGATAATGTTTCGTGATGAATACCGATCCTGTTTAATGATTTCTTCAGCAGTTGTAAGTCCCGCAAATCCATTAAGACAATTCCTGTCTAAATATTCTAATACTTGACAATATGTTGATGCTGCGAACACTTCAGTACGAATTACAGGTTGCTTGGGATCCAATACCTCAAGAGATTATCAGCCAACTCTTTGAATCGATGTCACGAAGTGTAAGAGAGTGTAAAAAAATAGAGGCAGAGCAACTCATTATTGTTTTTCTTTAAAATTTTAATCAAATCCTTTAGTCCTTATTTTGCCAATACATTGCTAGTTTTTAGATTATTTTATTTCCTGTATTTTGTCGACTAAATTTAAGACACGGGTCTTAAATCCATCTTTGTTGCGTTTTATAAAAAGTTATTTTTTTCTGATTTCAGGATTATACATTTTTATGTCCATTTTTAAATCTTTTGAGATTTCTTTATATTTGAGCAAATAAGGATTTTATATTTTTAATATTTGCATGAATATCATGAAAATTCAAAACAAAATAGTATTTGAATCAGGAAACACTAATTCAGATCTGATAGTTTTGTGCCAATTTAAAATCAAGTTAAACATAGGAAAAAAAGGCTGTCTTCATTAATATTAGTTATTCCAGATTGTCTTACAAGTGATTATTAAACATTCCTCTAGTTTCAAGTCTGTATCTCTTGTGATAAACGAAACCGAAGTGACAACAATGATATGCGTATAAGTTTAATGTATAATTTTTATATTATCTTTACTATGATTATTATTAATATAGATGGAAGTTGAGATTACATTGTTTGTAAACAAATAATAAGTGTATCCAATTTATTTGTTCTAATTTTTTCTTATAGCTTTTATTTTCTAGATAAAAATAGAAATAACGGACTTAATTACTTCATTTTTATTTTAAATTTACAAAAAAATATAGAAATATTAAATTCATTAAGTTGTATCTCTAAACATAATAATCCATTTAATAATCATTTAAGCTAGAAGCGTTCCTGAAGATATTTTGAAGGGATTATAATTTTTAGAGTAGTTAATTTCAATATTTATTTAATTATTTAATACTACAACCGTGCAAATTCGATTTTCATAGTTGCAAATATTTATCATAAATGTAATATTTAAAAATTTGGATTTTCTATATAATGAAAAAATAATAAGTATAATTAATTATGTGTAAACATATAATTGATTAACACTACTGTATCAAATTGATTACAGACCGTGTGAACCAACAAACTCTTAGGTTAATGATTTATGTTAGTAAATTAAGCTAAGGTAATCGCAACCATTACTCTGAATTCTACACCATGGTGAATTAAATTTGGTATTATCTGTAAACATGTGACAGTTTATTATAAACTGAATTAATATTTTATTGAGCAATATATAAAAATATTACATAGGTTTTACATAATAAACGCTCATTAGCCATAACTTTCGGTGTAAGAACTATTTCAATTACCCATTTTAAACTATTTTAATTATAAAAGATATTCCTTTTAAATTTTATACATTATATTGATTTCAGTGATTCGTCTGAATAATAAATTATTCAATAACGGTAAATAGAAAATAGAAGTAAGGGTTCATACGTTCATTTCGCATGTTTTAAGTAAAACCGATAGCACAGTATATTGTCTGCTAGAAATTTTATCTGACCATTACCTACCTATGTGAGGTCTTTTTCCGGCATCTAATTTTGACTTGACACGTATGCCTGCGTACCTTCAGGCGATAACTCCATTATTCTCTAGCTCCATTATTTGTATTACAATAGGGTATGAAATCGATCATCCACTCAGCTATAGACATTGTCAGTTGATGGATGAAATTGCTGATAAATTCACGAAGACTTCTGACATACTCTGACAGCTTATTTCTTATAAAAGTAAATTATTTATTATAGCTAGTAGTTTAAAATTTCGTTTTAATAATCAACAAAAAATTTACTTTCTTAGAAATGAATAATATTGAACTATATTTTCTGAGTTATATAATTTGTAAATCTATCAATTTATTTTATTACATTCTGAAATAAATAATTAGTAATGTTACGATAAATATGAAATTATATATAAGGTATAAATAAAAATATAAAATAAGGTAAAAAACTATTTACAGTTAAAAAATTTGTAATTTATTATTGTTTAAACAGTGAATACAAATGTATCATCCTAATGTGAAAAATAAATTATATTCTCACAATTTGTCTTTTATTTATATTAAAAACAAGATAGTATAAATAACTTACTCAGGACTGTATCACGCGTATCACTAGACTGCCTTATTTTTTTATGAACTTGATCTTTTATACCTCAAGAATGAATGCTCCCGATAAAATTAATTGCACTGTAGCACGCAAATGACTTTCGTATAATTCAATATTGGTTAAAAAAAGAAAGAAGTATATTTCAGCACGCAACTTCAAAAGGCATATTTTATTGCGTTATTGCGAAATCGTTGTTATTGTATTTTTACACTCACATAATAATTGTTAAATTTGTTAAAGGAAAGAAACGCTAATCAATTTCAGTTAAAAGAGACTAAATTGATTTACACCACGATCTCAAATTAAGAGGATTAACTATCAATAACTAAAGCAATAATAATTACTATTGTATCAAATTTATTATCGATCGTGTGAACAGATTCTTAGGTTAATGATTTATGTTAGTTGTTGAGCTGAGATAATCACATTCATTACTTATTAACCTTCAATAACTAAAGAGGAATAATAATTTGATTATTTATTAAAAAGTACGCACAATAAATGATACTTTTATGTCGTATATTAACAAAGATTTTTTTGGCTTTTAAGATCTTTTCACTTTTAATAATATTTTACATTCGGCTAAAAAGTTTAAGAATAGAAGTGTAGGTAAAATTTAAGAGAAACCAATGTTGCAATTGAAAACTATAATCGTCACATTCGGTAGGATATTCCGAAAAAATCATTGCATACATTCTGAATGTAATATTACAACGATAGGTTTCTTCTCTTTAATTTCTAGCAGTCCTATGGACAGTTGAAGTATAATTTATGGTAAGTGCTAAACTTGTTAGAGGTATTTCATGTAGGATTAATAAAGTTTGCAATTAAACGTAAATATTCAGACTTAGTTATCTCAATCTAAAATTAAAAATCAATAATGCTTCATTAAATTCAAATAATATTCGTTTAATTGAGTTTTAAAACCTGAATATTTATTAATGGCTGCAGGGTTCGATTGATAACCTCAATAACCCTATTGATTTTTAAAATATCGAAATAATAGTTAATAATGGTAATAGTCTTTATAGTAAGTATATTAGGAAAAAACTAAAGGTTCCACTATACGAACTGTTTAATGGTGTATTACTATTTGCAATTGCCCTAATTAATAAAATAAATAGGTATGTTTCAATACCAGCGAAAGCAATTAATTAAACATAAAACGAACAATAGATTTTAGTTAAATGAATAAAAACTTCAATAACAATGATAATAATTACCTTTCCTTTCTAATTAACCTGAGTCGCCATTTATGTATTATCGGTAATGCAAGAACACAAAAAAATACATAAATATTATTTAAAAATATTTAAAGGCAAAAATACTCTTTTTTAGATCAAATTTACTTAACTGAATTAGAGCTTATTAATTAATAATTAATTAATCCAGTAGCACTAACAAAATCAAATATAAGAATTAAAACAAACTCATTTAATCACTTTAGAAAATTTTCGTAAATGAAATACGATAAAACTTTCAAATATTTATTTTGCCGTTCGCGACAATTGTTTCGACACACTGTGTCTTCTTCAGGCGAAGAAATGAATGAACTTTCAACAACTAACAGCCTCAACTATTCAGTTATTAAAACTCATTTAATATTAAGTACATCATTTGTTCCGCTACGACTAAATACAAAATCAAATTAAATTTGCTTCTAATTCAAAGTTTATTTTTATTCCGCCCGTGCCTCTTTCGCCCAAAATTTGAAGTACGTTTTTTTTAAATTGATTTGTTGTATTTATAATTTTTTAAGAAAGTCCAAAGTTCTATAAATAAATAAATATAATAAAATGATAACATTAAATGATTTTATTCATTTAAAAACTGGCATATATTTTGAATGCAATAATTGAATCGCGGTAAAAGTAAAATATCATGGCTTAAAAACTAAAGAACATGATTCTCAAAAACCACCACTGTACTAATCAGAACAACCGCGAACAAAGTAATCATATCCAAGATGGTCGCAAATATTGGGAACGAATAGGCACCCGAATGAGAAGTTGGGAGGATGTGTAATTTATGGTAGTACCCACAATTACAAAGGTAAACATAGATAACATAAAGAATGAAAAAAATATTATATTTCCAGTAATAAAATTGAAATTGAATGCGAAACTTATGTTAAAAATTATCGAGCTTTGTCAATACCACAGAGGATTGCATCAATGTAGAAGACTATTCAGTTTCAAAATGGTGGATTGAACATAAATTCGATATATCCATAATATGACAGGTATATGAACGTAGAGAAAACGCAATTCATAAATTAATCATTGAATATGCTGACAGTTTCTACTAAAATAGTAATACGTTAACGCTAACTATTAAATTAGAAACTAGTAAAGGTATTCTAGTATGTGTTGAGTCTTATACATATCCTAAACTAGTAGTACTAAACTCCAAGAATACTATTTAACTATCTTGGATGTAGTGTCATTCGATTAAACCCCAACAATTAGTCATTAGAAACTACTTAATTCCTAAATAAACGCTATAACTAAATAAATTCCGAAATAGATTTTCTAAAAATTTATATTGATCCAAGATATAACTAATTGTATTATCGGTGCTGTTGTTTCCTAGTATTTTTGATCTGATATAACCATATAAATCTGATCAATATTAGGAAATATTTGAGTCATGCTCTAGTAGAAAGTTCAAAGGATTAGAAGTAAATTATTCCACTATGAAAAAAGTCCTAATTGTATAGACAGTAAAATATATAACACCCAGTGGAATCATTTTATTTTTATAAAATTTTAATTTAGGCTCATCTTGTTGAAAAGAACAAACGATTAAAAATACAGCTGTATCAGATAAAGTTTTCGTTTTTTATTCAACTTGTTTGGTGCACACGATGAAATTTAACATTTTTGACGTAGTAAAGATTTTAATTTTATTGAGTGCGGTTCTAACCTCTTGTTGTTATCTTTTACAATGCCTAGGGTGCAAAGACGCGCAAATTTTCATCAACTTTCTGTGTTTGATTAAGGGCGGATAGTTGAACTTTTTCCGAGAAATTAGGGACAGGGTGCACAGAAGTTTAAATAATATAGTGAGATTTTGTCGGGTATGGGATCAAGAGTTGAACACTAATAGCTAGAGATACAGGACCACAGAGCGTACAGATGGGCGTTTGAGACTGTTGGCTTCCTTCAACCACTGAGCATGGACGAAATCATTTAGAGTGGTGTAGAGAACGATTGTTGTGGTACCGGGAATGGATGATATTATGTTAATCTTGATTCTGTTTAGAGATGAATGGTGGCCGGGCCAAAGTCAGAAGACGACATGGTGGGGTGGCATTGCTTATAGCTCTAGGTCATCTTTAATCTTCGTTAGAGGCAACATGACCGCACAGCGTTACATCGAAGAAATTCTGGAACCTCATCTCCTATCCTATCTTCAAACATTGGCAAATCTAACTTTTTACTAGGATAACGCTCGCCCACACATTGCAAGAGGCACAATGAACTTCTTTGAGCACGCTGATATCAATTCGTTACCCTGGCCACCGAGGTCACCGGATGTATCTCCAATTGAGCATGTGTGGGATATCATGGGCCGAAGATTCCTTAATTTGCAACATCCCTCTCATATTCAAACTCTAGAAGCACTTCTAAATGCGTAAGTAATTGCTTGGAATGAGATACCACAGGATGACATCAATAACCTAATTAGAAGTGAATCAAGGCGCCTTAGAGAGGTGCATTGACACATTATTAATGTTTTTTTTTTCATACAGTTAGTTGAATAGAAGAGAAAATTTCTTCATTTGTTTACTGGATTCCCTTCCAATTGTAGAAAATATTATGAAAACACAATGATTTATACTGGGTGTTCGGATTTCTATGTCACTTTGTATAATTAAGACTTTATTAATTTAGATTTCTTTTTGTTTCAGATAATGCGTTATTACACTGGGTAATTAGAATCAAAGAAACAAATTCGACATTAGTTAAGTGGCCCTTCGAGTATATTTAGGAAATTATTATTATACAAAATGGGTACATCAAATGAAAACGCAGTTTTTCTACCCAGATTAGAGGTACATAACAAAATATGTAGGATGATTGACTATTAGCACCGAAACACGATATAACTGCTGATAGCTAAAATCGTTGGCCTCGAACGGTTCTAATTTGTACCGAATTAGGCCCCTCAAATCCTTGAGCTATGGTAATGCGCTCGGTGGCGCTGCTTCTTTCGAGGAGAGCGCCACTTAGGACGACCGGATTCCTTCAAATCCTATCGATCATTAACTAGAAAAGACTTATGGTCCTGAACTTCAACACAAGAGAAATCCTACCTGTATAGTACCCTTATAGGGTACTATAACAAAGGTTTTAATGAATGATTTCCTCCCGTTTTATAAAAACATGGATATTACTAATAGTTTTTAATTGTGAAATTATGAATTCTTAAGATTATTAAAACATGATGGTGAAAATATTCATATTATTCAATAATAAAAATTGCACTTTATAAACCAGTTGTGAAGAAATAATTTGAACAAGATGTTATAAAATTCGAGAGAGTATATGATACTAAAAATAAAATATAGTCTATTCTTAATCAAAACATGGGAGAGTGATATAATATTTGTGAATCAAACGATGATCTGATCACAACACCAGAGGATGAGGATTTTTCGTTAGTACATTTGGTTAGCAAACATTTTAAAATGAACAAAAATATTGCATTAATTTAAAAAAAAAGTATATATCATGTGGCTCATTAAAAATTAAATCGCTTTGATACGACTTTATACAAACATTTATTTAAAGCTATAATCCAACTAAAAATAAATTCAATTATACCAAAGCTCAAAAGTAATACAACAACCCTTAGGTGAGATTTAATCCAGCAACAAATACGCACGTTTTATTCGCCTTAGAAAGAAAACTTTTTTACTGCTTTAACTCAATTTTTTGTGTACCATTTTTACACTTATTCGAAAAATAAATCAAATTTAATAATGTTAATAACCAGTCACCTCTTCTACTCTGATCCTTTCTGAGCTCTTCAGTATATTTAAAAACCTTGATAAAATGCCTAGAATTCGTGCACCACGTCGATTTCATCAATTAAGTGATTTTCAAAGAGGTCGCATTGTTGGTATGAGAGAGGCGGGCTTCACTTTGAGGGAAATAGACCTATAATGCGAGTATGGAAAAGATGGTCTGAAGAAAATGACTATCAGCGACAGAGACGTTCTGGTAGGCCTAAGATTATACAGGGTTGTCAAGAAAGGTACTTAAGACTGCTTGCGATTCGTATTCGTCATGACACTTTGCGGCAAGTTCGAGATGCCTTTGTTGCAGCAACAAGACATGTGGTTTCTAGACAAACCATGGCCTTTATGTGTTCCGTCCGTTTTGGGTGCTACCGATGACTCTGCTGCTCAAAGCTCGTCGCTTGGAATGGTATTAAGCCAGATTCAACAGGGATGTAGAGTTCATTGGCTTTAGTGATGAGTTCAAATTCCCCCAAGCAGAATCTGATGATAGACGTAGACGTGTCCAATGATTTTGCGGTGAAAAGCAAAATGTAGTTTGCCTTAGAATACCACATAGCCAATAAGCATCATGGTATGGGGCGCTATATATCTTGAAAGGCCCCACCTGGTGTTTATTAGGGGCAGACTAACAGCCCAACGGTACATCACTAAAGTTCTACTACCTGTTGCAATTCAATACATTGAGACTATCCGAAACGCCATTTTTCAGCAAGACAACGCCAGGCCGCAAAGAGCCCGTCAAACCATGGACTTTATATAAAATTTTGTTCAACCTGCACCAAATTGTAATCGTTTGTTCTGACACGAAAACTGAACATAAATTTAATACAAAAATATTAAACATTTTTCTTTCTGGGCATTGCATTACTTTTGAGCTCCAATGTATGTGTTAAGTATGAATATGCTATGACTATGTCAAATTTGAAATATTAAGGACTGAAAAGCAGGCCAAATATTACTTTTTAGATATTATCAGTATCTCAATGCAACAGTTAATAAGTAAGGAAAGTTATCTTCCGTGGAGCCCCTAAACAATTTGCATATATTTACTGAAACAAGTGAAAATCGCCTAGTGTAAATTAAATTCATACACCAATAAATTGCAATTGAAGTACTCCAAGCAAATTAAAAATGGCTATAAAATTAAATATAGAAAAAAACTAATATTGTTCAAAAGTAGCTATTATTAGGCAAACTTCATGAATTAAAAATCAACTCTGATAAAACCGTTTCTTATAAACTAAGCATCCGAAAACTTTTATTGTGCTTACATTCGGTTATCATATTTTGTTATATCTTATTTAAAGGAATTAGGCGACACAAGATCTAGCTTCATCGAGGAATCACCATTCAGAAGATGCCAATAACTAGAAGCTAGAGGGGAAGAATTACCTCAAGACCATATGCCGGAGCCAGACAGCCGTTATGAATTAATTATAATATTATATCATGCATAAACCTGAGTTTGATAGTCTAGCATATATTATAAGTATATTAAATAAACTAAAACTTTATTGTCACAAGTGTATATACTAATGCATATGCATAGTTTAAATAAAATTATTATGGATTTCAATTGTCTGTAATGTTTTAAGACACCTTGAAATAAACAATATTCGACTTGACTTATAAAATTGCTTCAATTTATATTTACATACGTAAATTATTGAGGTTCATAAATAAAATCTAAGCTTGGCTATCAACTTTATAACTATAAAACGTCGATACTCGAGTCGTGCTGTGTTGTTTAGATTTATATACTCGTAACTGTCTCTACACGCTATATAATATTTTTATAATAATTATTTAAGATTAAAACATAGTTAATTTTTCAATTCAGTGTAAGTATGGATTACTAATGTCGTAACCATTATCTTCTCTGATACTACTTAACCATAAGATATACTATATTTAGTGATTTTAATATGTGCCATTTTTATAATTTAGTTCAACTTTATTTTATTATTTGCATTAATTCTTTTTATATACTTTATTATAAATAATGTTTATTGTTAGAGTTGTGTTATTTAAAACTCAACTAATGTATCTATTTTGAAAATGACACTTAATTTCAAGCCAAGTTTTTTGTTTAGTATTTTATATATTATTGTATTTATATTTCTATATTTGTATTGCCAACTTATATTGTTAGAAAAAATACCTTTATTGACATAATGGTGAATTGATTTTCTTCTTTCTTTGTTTTCTCACCTTAAATTCGCCAGAGCACCATATTCCCTGATCCATTCAGTCCCATATTTGTTTCATCCCACCCATACATATTCCTTTACACTTCTCTTTACTTGAGGTGACCTTTTCCTCTCCACTGAGCTGAATATTACTCCAGTACATAGGCAATCTTCCGTGCACTTGGCATCTTTCAACAATCCATTTTTTTAATACATCCCAGCCTTTCGTGAAATTCCCACCCATCCCTTATATTGTTATGTATTTATGAAAAACGTAGAACCGTAGATAAATCAAATAAAACAAAATTCCAGATTGATTCTATAATTATTGACTTTTTCGAGGTATTTCATTATCATAATTACTTAAAATTAAAATAAATTGCAGAGATTATTAACTATTCCAATATTTTTCCTTCACATCTGTTCTTTTAAGTTTTTTGTTATTAAAATATTTAAAAAAATAGGTATCCAACACAATTAATTAATCTTATAATGCAAATTATAAAGCAGAGGCGTCTTAACTACGATATAACTTGTACTCGCAAATTTTTAAATGGTTTAATAAATCCGGTAAAATGAGTTGTTTGCGTGTATACATGTTTATCTTCCTGTTAACTCAAACTTTTTTTTCTTCCTATGTTTCTTGTGGTAATAAAATACAGCGATTACATCGGTTTGGTATATCTCGCCTGCTTCCAAATTGCAGTGCTATTCTGTTTATATTAAAATCGCACCACCCAGAATTAACTTCAGAGAAACAAGTGCTTAAAATTACTTTCATAAAAAATTACTAATGAACTTTCAGATAAAGTACCTGTACAACATAATATTACCCGGCAGCATGACGATAATCAAGTTGAAAACATCGAGAGGGTTGCATTTCTACTCAAATATTTCTTTAAAATGAACCCCTAAATTTACTAAAAAAAGTAGTAAATTTTGCCAAAGTGCCGGGTCAGTTTTTTAATATAAAACCACAGTTTTAAGAACCATTGTTAAAAATTAAATACTGGGTAAACTACATAAGCTAAAAAATAAAAGTTACATGGTTTTGACATTCCAAACATTTTAGTAAAATATCTATTTATACAACACCTCTTACATATCTCATAAATCAATCCCTTAAAAGAGGAATTTTTTTACAGAAACATTAAAGGAATCATTAATTACCCCGGTTATCAAAAAGGCCGACTGATCGAAATGAAAAATTACATATCCACAGCTTTAGCTTTTTTTTAAATATTTGAAATATGTATCCAAAAAAACTTAATGAAAATTTGAATAAGAACTCTTTAATAACACATTCTCGGCATGGATTCTAAAAAAAATCCACTACGACATTGCACATTTTTATATTAAAGTTATTGAACCCCTCGAATTATGGAATAGGTATTTTTATAGATTTAAGGCATGCTTTAGATAGCATGGACACTCTTAGATAAACTGTATGACTATGGCTTAAGGGCCTAGAGCAAATAGCACCATATGAGACAATTTATATTGGGGTTTCGAAGGGATCAATTTTATTTATAAATTATTAATGTACGCTGAATGTACCCTAAACATTATTCGTAATAAAATAAACTCCGAATTGGAAACGTACTCTAAAATTACTCTAAATAAATTATTCGCATGGTTTTCATATAACAAATTTCACTAAACATTCCAAAAACAGTTTATTACAGGTTTCATACGAGACAAACCACACTTTACAAAAGTGAGCATGCCGACATTTCTTTACTTATAAAAGTGTAATTCCGATTTTCTCTTAGCCGGACAAATGTATAATCCACCAGAATGAATTAAAATATAAATATAAGTTAAACGAAACACATCACTTAACACAAGTACTTGAATCACTAATATTTAATCGATTACCAACTATTGGATTGATGAGGCTGTTACTGGAGAAACTTCATTATTTATTTAAATTTATAAAACACGAATGTTTTGCTTTATTGTATAGAGAAAAAGCTTTCACCACACCGTAGCTTCATCATGTAGATGAATTATCATTACTCATCTGCCTGATATAGCCACGGTGTAGTGAAACAATTATAACAGTTTCTCTACATAATGAAGCAAAACTTTTTAAATATGTTTTATTAATTTAAATGAATAATGTAGTTTCGCCAAGCAACAGCCTCATCAATCTAATATTTGGATAGGTAACCGATTAAACATATATAATAAAGTAACTGTGATTTATTGAATAAAACCCATTAAAATTGAATATACCAGCATGATCTTTTTCCATTAATTTAACGTATATTTTCTGTATTATACTTTATTTGCAGAATTTTATACTAAATACATATGTAGTAGATATAGTAGCAGTGTCAACAATTTACCATAGTTCAAAAAACGTAACTCAAGGTGCATGCACTATAAGTAAATAGAGAAAAATATCTTACCTGTACTATTTTAGTCATCTCTTGTATATCTATGACGCCGTTGCCATCAACATCATACATACGGAATGCCCACTTAAGTTTTTCCTCGGGTGTGCCGCTCGACGTCACATCGATCGCGAGTAGAAACTCCTGCGTATAAATGGGCCATGTTAATAATTTATCGCCAGCCGACGGCGAAAAACCTACATTTTTTGTTTATTTCCCATTTTCAGTACGACTGGCCGTCTTTAAGGAAGAAAACGACGGCCATGAATAAGCGGCAATTAACGCTATCTGAAGAATGGCGGAGGCGCCGGGTGCAAATTACCACTCGCTAATCGTGTAGTTAATAAACGGTCGAAAAAGCCATTGTTTAGATTTAAAGATTATAAAATTAATTGATTTACAATGCTAATTTGTAACCACTTCAATTCGTTGATTAGATACGCAAAGAAAATTATAATATACCTTAGGCGTCGATAATATTTATTTTCCCTTTATTTTAAATCACCACTTAGTAATATTAATTTTGAAAGCTAAAAGGTAGCAATTAAGTAACAACTCAGAAATATTAATTATGAAAGTTAAAGAGTAACAATTAATTTGAAGTTTCATTTATCTGAGAAGTTTTAGTAAAAGGAGGCATTTTACGATATTAAAGTTGGCATAGTTAGTGTTTAAACACGATGTTTGTTTTTACTAACATCGTGCTCTGTATTAAGGATTTAATATTGCATTTTTAAAAATGTTTACTAGCACGAATAATTAAATAGTTAATGAGAAGTGGACGTTTATCCATAAATGTCCTATTGTATAACTTTAAATAAAATAAAATAAACTTTGTTTATATCACACACTTTATTATTTTTAGTGACTATAGTTTCGATACAATTTAGCTGGTCATTATCAATAAATAACGACTAATATTTAGTTGAATTCATTTAGTCGTTTGTTGATAATGTTGTCTATATAAAAAATCTACTATATATTTTGTATATTTATTATAATTTTATTTTAGAAAAGGGATTATAATTAATCAGTTCGCTCTGTATTATATTATAGATATATAATACATCGGTTTTTTTCATTGTTCAAAAATAGGGAAGCCTTTCAATAAATATGTCATATGTATATAAATGTATATATTATAATAGCTGTATAATACTAATTCGACATTTAGAGGAAATATTGGTATTAATCATTTATGAAACAAATGTGAGCATCTATATTTAGAAATTGGCGCTGGTGGATGAAAGAGAATAATAGTATGATCAATATGTAATCCCATAAATGTTAACTATCAATGAGGGAATGTGTCTGCGTTTTAATAACAAGCTATAAAAGCAAGGCCTTGTCGTAATTGGAACCTACAATGTATTCGCATACAAACAGTTATGTATGTGTGCGAATACCAACATTCATCAACTTTTTTATAGTGTTGCAAAGGTATGAAAGCGTTAAATGGTGAAGTTTTATAAATATTTTCACCAAATCTATATAATTTGTTAGAAAAATAAATAAATGTAGCAATGTACGTCGAATGCATTAATATTTAATTTTTAGAGCTTCGATAAACATAAATTAGACCAATAAATCTTAATAGACTATAGCAATGTCACAATAAATTTATAAGAAAAGAGCATGCTTACATAAAAGCGATAAACAACCTAGTATAAGGTATTGAGTAATATCTTTTGTTACGAAGCACATTAGGAATCCATAAAAAACTCTTTATGCGAATAAAGGTTTTACATAAAAATGAATCGGATCGTAATAAAAAATATAATATTAAATATAATGCTAATTCAGTATTATTTTCTACGTATCCATAATAAACGTCGAAAAGTTTTATTGTCTTTCCTAGCGGTGCTATTTCAAATGCAAATTAAAACAACATGAAAGTTTTTTTATCGAATTCTAACTAATCAATATTAGAACCTATTGTTGACACATTGATTAAATAGAGCTGAGCGTGAGGTGTGTATTACTTTTTTTACATAAAAAATCTCCGTAGGGATTTTCAATACCTTTAGTAATGTTAATTTCAAATAATTTGTCATAAACACGCCTCATCGATAAAATAATTTTTAGCTAAAATTGGTGTCTATGTTTAAAGGTTCTAAGGCCCAAAGATTGAACAAAATGCGTTGTATGTAATCACTTATTTTAAGTTCCTGAATCAGTTAGATCTTATTCGGGAACAGGTCTAAGTCCTGACGTAACCTGTTGGGACGGACTAACGTTCCTTGAGTATTGCTTGCAGAATCAGTCATGTCGAATTTGCTATATATTGGAGAGATGGATTTGAAAGGCCCCCGCAAATACCGTAAAATGGGCCGAACGTCTGCACACATTTTGATAATAAACATGCTCTTTAAGGGTGAAACCTGCCTTAGTAATTTAGCCTTTTTTTCGAAAACATGTTATAAAATACACAGGCCGACAAGATTTTTGGTGTAAAAACAGTCCTGATATATTTTATTACGTGTGTGGTGATTTAACGATAGCAAAGCATCAACGAAACATAACAGAATTTATCAAGAAAGCTTATCACGCTTACTTCGGTGTAAAGCTTGGTGACCAAGACAAACCTTGGACTCCACACAAAGTGTGCTTTCAGTGTGTACACGTAGCTCTTTACCCTTTGACATTCCTATGGTATGGAGGGAACAAAAAAACCATGGAGACGACTGTTACTTTTGCTCCTGCGATGTCAAGGGTTTCAATTCGAAAAATAATCATACTATTCAGAATCCTGAATTATCGTCTACTAAACGACCTGTACCTCATGGTCCAGGAATTCCCATTCCTCCACTTTTTCTTCTCACCATCCAACAGCAATCATCAGATGAAAGTTCAAACGAAAAAAACCGATGAAGACGAATTCAATCCTGATATAGACCAACCTCAACAGTTTATCCAAGCTGAATTGAATGACTTAATGAGAGACTTGAAAGACAAAAATCTGTTGGCTGTAGGCATCGTGAAAGAGTTCGCGGAATATTTCTCTCAAGAGGGTTCACTGTTGTATTGTAATAATATTCCTGAAGTAATCATGAAACTGGGAGCTGACAATTACGATTCCACATCATGGAAGTTATTTATTGATTTTTCTAAAATTTTTCTAAAGTCTGAAGGGTGTCTTGTTCTACAATGGTAATACTTATGCATCGGTGCCTATTTCTCACTCCGTGCATCTCAAAAAAACGTAAGACCTCAAAATAATATCCATGTTTTTGGGTCAGCAGTCTGGATTCACCAAGTATCCATGTTTTTTTTATGCGAGTGGGACAGTCGAGCACGAAATTTACATTACGTTAAGAAAGAATGGCCACTCAGAGAAAGTACCGGGACGAAAAAATGTGCTGCGTGATGCATTAGTTGACGCAAAATTGGGGTGCAATATGAGTGTCAATCTTCATTTTCTGAATTCCCACGTTGACTCTTTTGCCGAAAATCTTGGAGCTGTCAGCGAGGAACAGGGAGAGAAGTTCCATCAAGACATAAAGGAGATGGAGAGACGTTACCAAAGAAGACGGGATATTAGAATGATGGCTAATTACTGCTGGACCTTGATGAGGGACTCGATCACAAAAATCCACAAAAAGAAAGCTACCAAATGCAGTTTTGAGGGAAAAGAGAACGATTTTATTCAAAAAGAACCAATGGTTGTCTAACGCAGATTAAATTGCATTGTTTTTTTTAATGAACAACTCAATTTTGTAGCGTAATTTTCTATTAAATATAGTTTCAATAAATATTTTCTCAGTATTTTTGGCAGTTTCTATGAAAAATTTCAAACAAACTTTTCCTGAAAACCTGACGCGCTGGAAAAAAACTAAGCACAGATTCGTAATCAGCACACCCCATTTGCTATAGGACACTTATTAAACTTGAAACACTTCTTCATGAAAAAAAAAGTAGGCCTGTGATATAGATAAATAAATTTGCTGAGATTCTAGAATACAATTAGAAATTTGGCTAAGGCACAAATACAAAAGGAAACGGATGGCTATTTACTGTCTTTTTTGGAACGTTATAAGGAAAGATAAAATTTCTTGAACCAGATTATAAAACGTGATGTAACAGTCTCGAGTGGCATCTAGTTTATAGTCTAACAAAATCAAGAAAATTTAAAGTTATAGCTACATTTATCTGGGCCAGGAAAGACATATTGCTCGTATTACAAAATATTGAAGAAGCTTCAGCGTGTAATACAGAATCGTTAACGATTAAGGCTTACTTACTTAAATTAGCGAACTGTATTTTCTCTACAATTTTGCTGTTAGAGCGCAAACGTTTCTAGAGAAGTTTTAATTGGTTAAGTGTCTGAATCGTCAACGGTTAGTTAAATATACAATAAGTCGACATCTAAGATAATGGGATATCCAAATTTATCTCCCGTTTGGCACGGGGATTCATATGTTAATATGTTTCGACATAACTAAAGAATTTATATGAAATAGAAATAAAAACTTTGCTGAAGAAAGAAAACAGGATCACTTTGTTTTACCACTTTTATTTAACAAAATACATGTGACTATAGTTTCGACCATCAACTAGTCATTATCAAACATTATTTCGGAATGGTAAGCACTAAAATTAAAAAAGTCCTTGAAAGATGTAACGTAAATATTTGTTTAAAACCCTATAGTAAATTAAGTTCAACTATTTTTAATTGTAAAACTGAAATTGACATCATGAACAAATCCGGAATTTACAAGCTCACTTGTTCCCATTGTAAAAGCGTGTACATCGGCCAATCTGGTCGTAATTTTCGAATTAGATTGAACGAACATAAAAAATCATTTTGTCAGAAAAATAATAATTCAACTTTTGCTAATCACTTGCTAGAAACGAATCACCCTTTTCAAAATGACATTCTTTCGGTAATCCACTTAACGGATAAAGGACGCAAAATGGATTTACTAGAAGCCATGAAATTTTCAAAGCTAAGAATAATCCGGGAATTTCCCTTCTTAACGACCAGGTAGACCTGATGTACACGCCTCTATTCAACTGCTTAATATAAATATGTTAGACTCCGTAATATTAAACACTTTATGTTTGATAATGACTAGTTGATAGTCGAAACTATAGTCACATGTATTTTGTTAAATAAAAGTGGTAAAACAAAGTGATCCTGTTTTCTTTCTTCAGTATATTCAAGATGTACCACAAAGTAAACGCCTCCACAATTAAACATTTAAAAACTTTGCATTTCTATAATCGATATTGTTCTAGTACTCTCTTGATGGAATCAAACTTTCAAATTGGGAGAAGTAAAACTCTTTCTATATTCCATTTCTTTATTTTCAGATAACTGACACGTGTTTCGGTCGTAATATAAAGACAAAATTCCTTTGTCAAACCTAATAGGCAGAGACCTTAGGAAATCATCGAAACCGAAACTAGAAATAGGGAAGAAGAAACTATTAAACAAATAAAACAAAAGTGCAAGAACCACAATCTCATAATATCTAAAGCAAATAAAGAAAATACAATTACAATACTCCACAGAAAGGAATACGTAGAAGAGATAGAAATGTTCATAACGCAAAACAATTTTCAAGATGTAGGTTTTAGGTAAAATTAAATTCACGTGGCTTGTTTCACCAATTAATAATTTATTCGACTAGTTTTAGCTCAAGGCCATTATCAAGAATGAATTTTCAAGAATTTAAAAAAGATCCTACGACAAAATTCCAAAAACAAATTACCGAATTTATAAAACAAGTTTCAAATATTTCAGATCAAGAAAAATTCAAACTTAAGGAAATGAACCCAAAAGCACCGACCTTATATGGAATGCCAAAAATTAATCTATAAAAAACTTTCGATTTCGTCAATAGTACAAAAAATTAAACAAAACAGTCATTTTGGTATTATTTGACGAAAAAAGTTTATTTACGTCAATACCCGTTCCAGAATTAAACGGTATAATCAAGATTTCATTAGAACTTCACTGCCTCGAAGAAACAAATATATATATAAAATTATCGATAGTTGACTAGAACAGAATTATTTTCGTTTTAACAACAAATTTTATCTACAGAACGATGGTCTGCCAATGGGGTGCCCGTCGCCACCACTATTTACACCAATAAACATATAAGGAAGAACATAATACATTGGTATCGATACGTGGATGATGTGTTCTGCATGTGGGGAGGTTCGGATTGACAACTGGATATGTTTTACAGTCACTTAAGCTGCGTTTTATCACAGGTATCCTTACGGGTCACTGTCAGCTAAGGAAACACTTGTTTACTATGGGACTGGTGGAAACACCCATATGTAGAGTATGTGAAAAAGAGGACGAGACAGTGAACATGTGTTAACCACCTGCCCGGCTCTCGCCCACCTTAGAGAGTCCATGACCAAACATGGCCAACATAAGGGATAACCCTCCAGCGTTGTGCTGTCCTTTGCTCGCCACCTTGGGTGGCTAAATGAGTAATAGAACAACGCAGGGCTGTCCCAGTCAGGGGGGCACAACGGGCCTAGTGAGGCCTAAGTGCTCTGGTCAATGATTTGATCACCCTTGGCAAACTCAATCCAGATCCATATCCAGACTGTCACTTAACAATATCAACAAACATATTCAGTTCACAATAGAGAAAGAAGAGAACGGTAGGATCAACTTCCTGGATCGTACAATAAGTATTCAAAATAACAAATTGCAGTATAAAATATATAGAAAACCAACAATCACAAATTCCATAACACCAAACGATTCGTTTCAGTCACACCAAATTAAAAAGTCAGCACTCAATACTTTCACCGCATTTTAGCTCCAATACCGGTGCAAGCGTACAAAGATAAATTAAAAACAATAATACAAATCGCCAACAACAACGGATATGACCAAAACCTTATATTTAAGCTATTAAAAAAACAGAAACGTTTATTATTGAAAAAATACTATATAACGAAGGGGACAAAAGAGACAACGAAGGAAGCATATTAGCAGCTATATCATTTATAAACAACACCAGCACAAAAATCAAGAGAAAGTTATTATGACACAACATAAAAGCAACAATAGTAAACAGAAGAAATTTAGGACAGAAAATCATCAATAACAAAATAGAAAATACAGACCCACTAAAAAGGTCAGGTGTATACAAAATAGGGTGTTTAAATTGCGAAGGTTATTACATAGGGCAAACAGGAAGACATTTTTAAACAAGGGACCGCGAACACAGAATATCAATTATAAACGAATCAAAAAGTACTGGATTAGCCGACCATTGCATAACCACAGGACACCACACGGCCAAAATTACACCTAGCAATATTTGCCAAAAAGGTCGGAAGCTTAACTTATTAGGGGGATTGGAGATTTAGCGGGCCATCAGTAGCCCCCTACTTACCTTCTTAATAATCAGCACGAAATTGTCAGTACCGATAATATCATTAACGCCGGAATTTTCTACAATTAGACTCATTTGTATGTATATTACGACATTTTTCATTTACAGTTTAGTTTTAGCTTTGATAATGATCCGCAAGGACCAAAATACGTGTCAGTTATCTGAAAATAAAGAAATGGAACATAACAAGAGTTTTACTTCTTCCACTTTACGATAAACGAATGGGTTTTGCTAATTTTCACCATTCAACCAAAATGATTATCTAAACATCTGATTGTTTGGGCAAAGTAACTTGAGATAGTATTTGTATCATCATAAAAAAAAATTGGAGTTGAAATATATTTTAAAGAAACGGTAGTGCCGATAGAATACATAAGTGATATAACTTTACTATTCTGTAATAAATTTCCACATTCTCCGTTTATCCCTGCTTGTTGTTTTGTATATAAGCATTACTTCTTTTATTATAATTTCTCATGAATTGTTTTATCTGTCTCTTATTATTGGTCACTTTAGTTTATATTCAAATGACAATACCATTCCAATTTCCTTCTTTTCTATTACTTTGTTGGTGTATTTTATATCTATACTTGTTCTTATTGAATGGGAAAATTGAGACACTTTTAAATATTTTATACCAGAAATAATTTTGTAATATAAATAAATGAAAATCTCAACAACATGAAGGGGTAGGAATTTTTTTGGCAGTAATTTTCATGCTAGAACGATAAAAGCCAACACAGCAAAAAGTCGAACATAATTTCACAAAATATACTTGACACAATTTCAAGAAAAAACTAAAACACATGTCAAATAAGCTATTAGCTCTATTAGACCCCTATGAATGAATTTTTGTAAATTATTATCTTTCAACCGCTAAAAGTTTGTATCAAAATAGGTCAAAAAGTTCCTACTCCTTGGTGGAATCAATTCATATTTTTCCTGTTTTGCTTGACTTTCCCGAGATGTTTTGTTGATGTTAATTTGATTATGTTTTGAGCAACTTTAAATAATCTTGATTTGTAGTCCTTTCTCGGCAAACCTAGCCTAAATATCTCATCCAACTTTAATCCAATTTAGATTTTTTATTAAGAACTTTTAGCGCATCTTCAATTTCTTCTGCTTCACTTGTTTTTTTTCTTTCTGGTAGATACTGTAACATTATCTGTGCATTTATTCTTTTAACTCGTTTAAAACGTGATCGATTATCTCGGGTATTAATTGTTGCTGATTTTAATTATATGTACTATTCGGATGTGCAAAAAGTTATGTTCAAGTTTAGTAACTATATCCTTTAGACTAAAAATTTGGCCAGTGCACTTCATCTACTTTATATTCATTGCAGAGCGAAGAACATAAAATGGAGAATTTAATTGCAATTTCCACATCGTCAAATCGGAATTACCATCATTCGTGCAAAGTATACATTGAATCATTGTAACATTTATCATACAGGGTTAGGAGAAATTACCAGAACAGTATTTCAAAAGATATAGGAGTTAGCAATTACGACATTTTTGAAAACCTATTTATCTGAAATAAATTGCAATATACAGGGTGCCCCACAAAATCTGGTAAATTAAGATTACAATTTTTAAATGGAACACTCCGTATATTACTATTTATTTTGAAAGTCTTGTCAATTTTAAACATTTTTACTTTTCCTATATAGAATATATAGGGAAAGTATTGTTTTCGTGCATGAGCATATATCTCAAAAACATATGATCCGTTTGAGATTAAACTTTAAACTTAAGATTTTCTCGTTAAAAACTGGAAAAACTGAAAAACTTTTGGTGAACATTCATACATCGGAAGTGGAGTTTTTTTTTTGTTTTTCTCGATATTTTTCTAAATTCGAAAAATATTACATAACTTTCCAAACAAACGTTAAAGGCAATGAGAAACTGAACAAGTTTTATTCAAACATGTTTTTCATGAAGTTCTTATCTTGCGAGATACGTAAACCTCATAGTTTTCGTAAAAATGTAAGAAATGTACTATGATGGCCACATCACCAGTTTTTATATTTCTTTACATTTTACAACTTTTAATTAAAACCCTCGCTTATGATTTACTGATTGGAGGGTGGGTTAGAGGCCACCCACCAACCCTACATATACAAGACAACTTTAAATACTAATTGTTAATGATTTTGCCGCAAAAAACAATAAAACCTTGTATGTAATAAAAAATAAAGCATAATTCAAATTGAAGTTTAAATATAAATGACCTTCTATAGCTAATCTTATCTAATTTAGATTCATCGTACACAAAAATTTTATTATTTTCCTCACTCAAAAAGTTTAACTTTTGAATTTTTATTTTTATTCAAAAAGTTTTGTAATTAATTTTACTCCAAACTGCGAGACTAACAGTAATCGAAATTTATATGTATATGTAGGGTGGGTGGGTGGCCTCTATCACAACCTTCAATCAGTAAAACATCATCAAAAAATATTTGGACAATTAGTATTAATAAATATCTAAAAATTGAAATTATTTTGTGTTTATTTATATTTTATAACTTTTAATTAAAACCCTTGCTTATGTTTTACTTATTGGAGGGTGGAATAGAGGCCACCCACCCATCCTACATATACATGATAACTTTAATTGCTAATTGTTGATGATTTTCTTGCTAAAAACAATCAAACCCTTTATGTAATAAAAATAAAACAAAATCAAAATTTAAGTTTAAATATAAAGACTTTAACTAGCTAATATTATCTAATTTAGATATAAAGTCTGCTCAACCATCGTGAATAATTATTTGACTAATTTACTCATTCAAAAATTTTACCTTTTTTATTTAAAAAGTTTTGTAATTAATTTATTGAAAACGCGCGACGATAAGAAATTAAAGTTTATATGTATATGTAGGGTGGGTGCATGGCCTCTATCTCACTCTTCACTCAGTAAAACATCAACAAAAATTATTTGAAAAATTTGTTTGAATAAATCCATTAAATTTTGCAATAATAAATGTATTTAAATCCTTTACGTTGTAATTTTAATAAGACTCATTTGATGTGGATTTACGAAATGTTTTCGTGTTTTTTTCTAATTATTTTGCAATAATTTTATGTTTTACAACTTTTAATTAAAACCTTAGTGTATGTTTTACTGATTGGAGAGTAGGTTAGAGGACACCCACCCTCCCTACATATTCATAATAACTTTAAATACTAATTGTTGATGATTTTTCTGATTACAAAACAATAAAACCTTGTATGTAATAAAAATAATGCAGAATGCAAATTTAAATTTAAATATAAATGACCTTCTATAGCTAATCTTATTTAAGCTTGATTTATAGCTTTTCCACAAATCATGTATGTAATTTTTATTAATTTACACACTCAAAAATTGATTCTATCAATTTTCTTTTATTCAAATTTTATAGTTAAAGTTATTGCAAACCCAGAGGCGATCAGTAATTGAAGTTAACATGTATATGTAGGGTGGGTGGGTGGCCTCTACCCCAGTAATTCATAAGCGAGGGTTTTAATTAAAAGTTATAAAATGTAAACATAACATTATTGCAAAATTTAATAGATTTATTCAAACAAATTCTGAAATTTGAAAATTTTTGAAATACAAGACATAACTTTTCAAACAAAAGTTAAAGAGAATGAAAAATTGAACAAGTTTTATTAAAACATGTTTTTCATAAAGTTCTTAACTTAATAATTTTTACATTCTTTACCTATTGCCAATAAACTATAGGAGATTATTGTAAAATAATCTGAAAGTTAAGTTCTGTCAAAATTAAACAAACAAGTAAATTTTATGGCCTTTTTACTTACTGAAACAGAGTGAATTGTATTTTACTTTTGAAGGTGTATAGCGATAAACAGAGATCATATCAGGAGGTATCTGATCTCAAGATCTGGAAGACATAGGAGTGCTACCACCGATGATAAAAAAATTAAACATTCTGCTTTCAATACTAGAAAATCCTAGACAATCAACCAATTACCTCCCTTCGAATTATGAAATTGATCAAAAATCTGTAAGAACCAATATACCGAAAAAATGAATCCAAAAAAGTTAATATTGTACAAGGACTTTTTGTAAACATTTTGTAAAATAATTACGAGAAATATTGAAGAGAACACGCATTTTCCAAACCATATTGTTTTTTGACCCTACACGGTCAATAATAGTAATAGTAAAAATACTGACAGTATTTGCTTCATTCTCCATCAGTATTGTTTAACCTTACACGGTAATTCCAAATCGTCATTATTTTCTTCAGTATTGTCCTAGCAGTCGGCATGAGCACTATGGATTCTCGCCAAAGTGTTTGGGCATAATTTTGGCGTGTGCTGCTAATAAGCGTGTGAAACGCAAGCGATAGATCAAAGACTGACTAAAAACGTGAACAATTCTCTCACATGGTTCTTCTTAAAGAAATTCTCAAGGCAGATGATTACAAAAACTATTTTCGAATGAGTAATAATTTAGACTACTATAATAAATTATTGTCAATGGTAAAACCGTTTTTGCAAAGGCAAGTTACAAATATGAAACAATGTATATTAGCTGAAGAAAGATTAGCTGTTGCATTACGATATCTAGCTATCGGCAGACTAAATACTGAGGTATTGACGTTCAAAGGGAACCCTGCACGGCACCAGTTTTGGGGCGTAACCTAATACTGACGCTGCCATTCCAAAATATCCGGATATTCTTCAATATTATCATCACTATATCAGTATTAACCCTACACGATCAATAACCCAAACTGGTATGAAGAACTGAATACACAGTTCCCAGAAAAAGTTAATGTCTGGGCTGAATTTTTTGCAGTAATTTTGTAATTGGACCGGACCTTTTTTATCTAGGGAAATTTGAAATTTAAATGATATCTCCTACTCCTAAAAATAGTTCCAACTATAAACAATTAAACTCCCGATATTAACTTAATCTGGTATCAGGAAGTATGTGCTCTTCGTATTTTTCTGAGGAATTTTTGGAGGTCACGTTCCCAAATATTTGAGTAGGAAGAAGAGCGCCTATCGAATCTATAGATCTATTTTATTGGGGTTACTTGAAAAATAATGTTAATTTTAAATAAAAGTGAGAAATGAATGAGGGAAATGGATTTACACACCCAAGAAAATTTTTGCCACAATTTATATCATTGTTTGTTAATAAATGGGGGTCATTTTCAACATTTATTAAAAAAATAAAGCCGTTTTTCCATCACTTATTATACCTATTGTTTTATGTTAACTGATTGAATTGAATATTTATTTTCCTTGTTTGTTTAATTTTGACAGAACTTGATTTTCGTTATTACTTGAAACGTCGATACCTAGGAAAGTAATGAATTGAGGTGTAATGCATTGTTAATAAAAATGTTCAAAATTGGCATAACTATCAAAATAAATATTAATATACTTGGTTCCATTAAAACAAATTCAACTTAATTCACCACATTTTTTGGGCTACCCTATATATTCCAATTTATTACAGATAAGTAGATTTTTTAAAGAATTACAACTTGTATCTAAGACATTTTTGCTAACTCTCGTATCTTTTGAAATAATCGACCTACTTGTTAATACCTCCTAACCCTGTATATACATTTACATATAAAACACGTCTCCCTTGATTAAGTTTATATTTTCATTTTCAAGTAATTGAAGATTTTTGTATATCCAAAATTTTTACAGGCATGCAAATCTTCAATTAGTTGAAAATGAAAAAAAACTTAATCAAGGAAGACGAGTTTGAATGTTATAAACCAAAAATCATCCAATTAATAAAATATGTAATTAAAATTTCAAACATTTTTACATTATCGTGCTACTCTACTTTTCCATGTAATTAACGTAAAAAAGTATATTCAGTATTGACTGTTAAAGAACAAATATCTTGTAACTTCAATAATCACATTAGTATTACTGGTTTTAGTAATAATTTTAGCTTAGAAGGGAAAGAGACAGAATTGAAAATTAATGCCAGAAACCTGCGAGCGATAAATTTCCCATGGAGATTATCTACCAATTAGTGGTGCTTTTGAAGTGGTTCCGTTTCGAGTGACTACTCGGGGGCTGATTGAATTAATTATCGCGGAGGCGCCTCCTCAATAAAGCGAATAATCCTACGGTATGAGATCAGTTCCCTCCCTTACCTTGAAATCGATGTATCCGTTTTTGTCCATGTCGAATGTGCGAAAGACGTGATCGCAGAACTCTTCGGCGTTGCCGGAGGGGAAGAACATCTTGTACATATCTACAAATTTGGCAGGCGTTAATCGGCCATTGGGGCAGTCTTGCTGTAACAAAAAATAATTTGCAATTAGTCGCTAATTCTTATACAATAATATAGTAAGAAACATTATTTTATGAGACAGAAAAAGAAAAACATGTATAATAATGCAATAATGCATAACTCAATATATATTTTTTGGCCCAGGTTTTTCTGCCTGGCTTTATTAGTTCAGTGGTTATTTGTCCGTTAGGTGAATCTTGAAAAGATGTTATGAATTGTAAGATTGTAGGAGAGGGATGTTTAAATCTACGAATATACGCAAAGAATTCAGATGTAAACATTAGTGTTTCAGAATGTCTTAGATATCACGGTTTATTGAAAATTGTAGCCGGGTCTAGAAGATAATCATCAATCGGAGTTGCTTAAGGGATTATTAGAATTATGGTTTTAAGGTGCGTGTAGTAAATTTTGGCCAGGTAGATAATAAATAGGATGACATCTTATTTGAAGATATGGCCTCATTTTAGGATTAATAATGGATATTTCCGTAGAACTTTCACCGAATTTCCTCATCCATTATCAACCCTATCAATTAGCTCCTAAATGACATTACTTAGCTATCCCTATTGAAGAATGTTTTCTATTGCTAACCGAAAAATTTTTCAAAAATTCCCTTTTACATATTATCTCTATACATAATTCCAAAAATCTGTAACATAACTTCCAAATAAAAGAAAAAAATGTACTTAATTCGACTCCTTTTCATTTTGCCCATGTAGTCAGTAATGCGATACAAGATCATCAAAGCCCTTTAGACGTTAACCATTTGACAAAAACCACTCTATCAAATTAAGTTAATAATTATACTGTATAAATTTATTTGTCAATAATGATTTTTTTCTTCTTAACTTAGCAATTACTTTAAAATATTTGTAATTATAACTTTAATTTATTTTGGCACCTTACCTCAAAACAAAACATAGATATTCTCTTAAATGATAAACTTTATCATTATTACTATCCCAAATTTCCAAAAATATATACTAAACTATTAAACTAATTAAATTAATTCAAATTTTATTACTGGCAAAAAATAATAGTAACATTTGTTTTCTTGTTTTATAATAGTACCACGCACTCAACTATTTAGCATTTAGAAATGTTAATTAAAATACGCTTGAAGAATCTGTTAAATAAAATTTAAACCATTTTAAGGTGATGAACAATTTGTTACAATGCTAAATTATGAATCATTTTTAATGATATTACATTTTGCCTCTTCCACAAGTATTTAGTTGTTTGAAACATAATTCAAATTGAAAACATGGAAATCCTAATTTATTCTTTAGAATATAACATTTTATCGATAATTAATTAATTATTTTTTTATACCGCTATTACTATAGACAATACATTACTTAATCGCTACTTTAAGACTTATTTTAAAATACCTTCAATTATATTTTCACTTACAAAATATGTAAAATAAATTGTAATAGTATTTTCTATTGAGGACTCCTATCTAAAAGAACTTTAACTTTAACCCCTTTACAAACGACCAATAAAAGGATATGGTTGACAATACAAATGGCAGGGGAGAGGTCCTTATCAGCTTTATGCTCTATACCATTATTGTCATGTAGTTAAGGTATCTATAACGTGAACTTGAAACAAGATCAAAGTTATCCCTAATGTTTGCTTACCAAAGAATACAAACTTGATATCATATCTCATTTACACATCACTTATCGTCGGTGTCATCTTTTTGTGTTGTCGCAACACAAGCTTTAAATTAAAAATAATTACATTCTCACAAGGCTGAGAGTTTTAGTGCTCAAACTTTCCGTAAAGTAGTAAGTTTCCGATGTCGTCAATGTTTAATACAATTAGGGTCAATAAATACATGCCTTGTTAATAGTTCTAAAGAAGATATATTGTGTAATACGATTAATAAATTATGATTTCTTCGATCATGTTATTTATAGATGTAAGTGCAAAAAATACATTTTCCCCAAAGAAATGTGAATGTCAGATGTCTGAAGTGTTCGTATAGTTATGAGTATTTATCTGTTGAGAGACACGTTCCCAAGTTATATTTAATAAAAGTTTCCACACAAAGAAACTTTCTTTTTTATCAATATCGTGCCTTGGGCGTTCTATAGTAGATCAACCTTTTGTATTTTATGTTTTTATTTTCAATTATTTGATTAATTTAATACAATTTTCAATATTTCGTATCCTACTTTGAAAATCAACTCTGTTCGTCAATAAATTAAAATATACCTATTCCATTTGAGGGGACCCCTTGAATATTTCATAGGATCAAAAGAAGCACAAGAAGCAGGGGAGACAAAAGTGGTAATGGATAAGAGACATTTCAGGCATCGCAATGGTATAGTGAAGATAAAGAAATGGGAAACGTCGCAGAAGGATGCGATGTAATCAAATATTGCTCCTTTGAGAATGCTCAGAAAATTTAATTTAAATGGCAATTCCCCATTTCGAGAGCCTTGTTATATATTGCCGAGCCGTTTAAATAAATTATCAACATCGAATGGATATATCGCGTTCGTTAATGAATTTATTATATTATGATACTTTTCGCATGAATTGCCCTTTGGAGTATTAATATAATTATATTTAAATTAGTGATCTGTATACATGTGTAGTATTAACACTTGATCAAATCAACTATTTTTAGATATTGATGTACTAGTAAGCTCCAAAAATAGCAAATCATCATTTATAAATATAAGGATAATATATACAAGTATTGCTTGCATTAAATATTAATACATATAAAAATAACCTGACGTTTTCTCAATAAAAACTTCAATTAACTTGAAGTCTACTGAGATCCAAAAAAATCAAAATCCTTTTGGACAAAAAAAGTTTATTGTTTTTTTTTTAAATTATTGGCATGTGCTGTTATGATTATTTATTTCTTAATTAATGTAAGATTTTTTAATTAATGATCTCTTAAGTAATTATAGATTTTTAAACATGACATTTACAATTTAGCTCTTTGATTGCGTAATATATTTTAAACATGTATTTTAGTTATTTTAGCAATAATTATGACAAATTAAACAATTTTACTTAATATAGAATATTTTTCCTATCCTGTAACATAACATGATAAAAATGATAATTAGCTTCTACCGTGTTATTTTACTTATTTATTATTCTATTAACTAAATGTTTCCTTTCGCGATTGTTTTTTAAATTAAAATAAATATAACCAATATAAGTCGTCAACTGCCAGCTGCGACATCACGAAATACATAGTTTATTGAAGCAAGAAAAAATAAATTTGAATGGTTTATATGTCCATACATAATGTAGCAATTAAAGAAAAAAACAGTTACTCCAAATTTATATTGCAAAATAAAGAATTATTTACCTTAAGTATGCTTTTGTTTGTATACTATATTTTATTGTATTTAATAAAAACAGAATTATATTTAATGCATTGATATGCCAACAGTTGGCAATTTTAAGATTTTTTATTGTTTGAAAAAAATAATGTTTATGAATTTTACTTATGTGACCGAAAACAGTTTACTCGAAGTTAATGTGTAAGAATTTTATTGATTTATCAGTTAATTTAATTCTCAGTTTTGAATATTATCAATTTACTAGTTAGGTGATATTCTAGCATTTATTTCTAAAACCAATAATATTAAATACAGGTCAAAATTTCACAGCAAGATTATTAGATTCATTGGGTTTGGTGGTGACTTTTAATCTAACATTTATTACAACAATCAATAAAAGCAAAAGGATTCTAGAAAAGGCGGGTAAATGGATTAAAGCTTTCTCCGCACGTATCAGTAACACTTATATTAATTGAACACCAAGATCAACTTCTAAGATTAAATAATTTTAATATCCACGATATTATTATAGCTACATTATAGCCTTATATCAATTTTTATAATTATTCAGTAATATTTTGTGACCTTGTTTTCAAATGCGCTTTGTTTTTGAGACCCGATTTGGTCGAAATAAAATCATTTTTCTAAGAGATGGCCTAAATATTTTCAATATTTAAATCCATCGGTTTCCTTAGATATTTCTACCAACATCTGTTTTAAATATTGTTTTATATACAGCTGACATACATGTGCAGATTAAAGCAGATATTAGATATTTAGCTTTTTTGATTTTTCTTTTTTTAAGATCTAGTTTGCATAAAAAGTAAAAAATTCAAGTCAATCAGTAGCGGTGATATTCAGTGAAGTCTTGGCATAAAATTGTAAATAATTTTATAAATAGACGATATTTCAATTGTTAGGTTTGGCAAATACAAAATTTTAGATGAACAATGTTGAGATTAATGGGCGGAATATATTTTTTTATTTATTTATTTCTACATTTACAAATATATAAATTTACATTGATCTATGTTATTATATTGTTGTATCGTCTCCGTGGTTAATAAGTGTGCAAACTGTTTTGATTTAAAAAGTTATGTTCTAATGTTTGATTTTCTTCGTGGTTTATAGTTGTGTATATCTTTGTTTTTTATTAGAGATATATTTGTTTTTATGGTGTTGTTTTTTGTTTTGTGTAATAATAGTATGTTATTTAGTGTTATCAGTTTCTGTATGTTTAGTTCTTTGGTTTTTGTGTAGAGTTCCTTAGTGCTAGTTCTGTGTTCTATTATTCTAGAGTCTTTAGTATTTTATTTTGTTGAATTTGTAGTTTATTTATATATTTTTTAGTTGTGTTTTCCCATATATGACATAGGTACTTAGTTTTTGAAGTAAATAAGCATGGTAAATTTGTTTTCTCGTGCTTTCCGGTACGTAATTTCGGATTTTGTACAGATCTGTTATAGTTTTTGAATTCTGGTTTAATAATGTTTCAATATGTTTTTCCTATTTTAGATTATTTTGTATTTGTATTCCCAGGTAATTTATGCCGTGCACTTGTTCTATTGATTTTCCTTTTATTGTAAATTGAAGGTTTACTTCTTCCTGTTTGTTGCAAAAAATCATATACGTTGTTTTTGATTCGTTTATTGTTAGAAGATTTTGGGTGAACCATTTTTCTAATATTTCCATCTCTGATTTTATATTATCTTCTATTTCTGTATATGATTTTCCAGAGTATAATAAGCAGGTGTCATCAGCATATAAATATATGGTTTTCCTTTAATATTGAGTTTAGTCATATCGTTTGTGTATGTAATATATAGTATTGGTGGCAGTATTCCTCCTTGAGGAATCCCATATTCCGAGTACATAGGTTAGCTGTTTTCGTTTCCAATTTTCGTTATTTGTGCTCTACGTATTAGGTATGTTTCTAATAGTATTAGGTCTTTAGTCTTCCGTATGCCAATTTTCTGCAATTTTTCAATTAGTTTTGTTTTCGAGATGGTGTCAAAAGCTTTCTTCATGTCTATGTATATTGCAATAACTTTTTCTTTCGTGTCCAGTTTAGTTTTTATGTCGAGTATCATATACGGTTTGTTATAAAGTCTTCTAATTCTTGTCCTATTGTATATGTAGTGCTGTTTTGTTGTATATCTGCCAGGTGTTTCCCTATATTTTCAAAATAAAGGTTGATTTCATTTGCTATTTCTTTAGGGTCTTTTGTAATTGTCATATTCCGTCAGTTGTTTTAATTTATCTTATAGCATTTGTTGTTTCTACTTTTCTCTTGACTTGCTTGTTTATAATATTCCACGGCGTCTTTGGATTATATTTATGTGCCTCAAATTTATTTTTGAAGTATTGTAATTTTGTATTTTTTATTAATTTAGTAATCATTTGTTTCTACTTGGAGTATTGTTCTTTTATCAGTTGGTTCAGTCTATTTTTATCATACCGTTTTTGTAATTTATTTCGTTTGTTTATTTGTTTTAGAATCTCTTCGTTTATTCATAGATTTTCTGGTTTACGCGTGATACGTTTTGTGTGTTTGTTTTTTGCTATTATTTATTCTAGGCTTTTTGGTAATTGTTCTATGTTTTCGGTTGATTCTATTTTCAAGTTATTAATATTAGATGTTATTTGTCTATGGTCTGTTTTTATAACTTCTATTGTTTCATATGTTTTTAGTTTATGTGAAGTGTTGATTTGAATTATTAAAGCTTTATGGTCAGATATATGGGTTTCTTTGGTTTTTATTTGTCTTATAGTTTTATTATCATTTGTAATAACGTGGTCTATTATTGTGTTTTCTCCTGTACTATTGTAGTGTGTGTATTCATTTTCTGATATTTTATTTTTAATCGTATAGTTATTTTCCTTTAGTATTTTGTTATAGGCTATAGATGACTATTTTTTTCTAGAATATTTATGTTTATGTCACCTATTATTATGTGGGTTTTCCTTTTTTTGAAGATATGCCTTGTTAGTGCAATTTACAGTTCATTTAGAGTTTTGTGTGGTGGTTTATATAAGAGCGTAATATATGTGTTATTTTCATTTATTAATATTGTGATAAATTGTATTTGGTTTATTGTTTTATTCGCTATTTGGGTGTATGGTGTATTATTTCTGATGTATATGGCTATTTCGCCACTTCTCGTGCTTCTAGAGTTAAATTCAGAATTGTAATTCTCCAGGTTATACAGTTGTTCGTTTGCAGGAGATATCCACGTTTCAGTTATTGCAATTATATCTGGTTTGCTTTCAGTAGTTGGGATAAATTCGATTTTTTTAAATTTGTTTCTAATGCTTCGCGCATTGAAATCGCATCGAAACTTAAACGCGACAAGAAGGTCTTACTTATCATGCAAAAGGTTAGTCTCATTTACTACGAATATATGTGTTTCAGACACTGTAAAACATTTATAAACATAGATCTGTCCTCATTTAGTTAGAAACCAAGATTTTACTCCTTGCTTTCGGAAATCCGTATCTTCAAACTAAATTGTTGGTCCTAAAAGGTATTATGGAGCTAAGGTCAAGTGATTCTAGCGCCATCTTTGATCGGCTAGCTTTTAACTTGACCTAATTGGCAAATTTTGAATAAGGAGCCAATTCCATAGATCTGTCCTCATTTAGTTAGAAACCAAGATTTTACTCCTTGCTTTCGGAAATCCGTATCTTCAAACTAAATTGTTGGTCCTAAAAGGTATTATGGAGCTAAGGTCAAGTGATTCTAGCGCCATCTTTGATCGGATGGCTTTTAACTTGACCTAATTAGCAAATTTTGAATAAGGAGCCAATTCCATTGCCATTCAAATATTGCTTACCTCATTGTAATTAATTATGTAACGAGTAGTACTAGTAGTAGTAGTACTGTCTAAACGTTTAGATGGTAGATGGCACCTTTATGGTATCATCGTAATTACTTTTATTTGCCATATGCATAACTATAGATATAACTTCTTTCTCATCAATAGGATATAACTGAAAAGAAACTGGATTAGGATTAATACCACAATTGTATGGATCAACTGAAACATTGAAAATTATATTATCAATATTTGCTTTAAATTTCTCACCAAATTGATCAGCGCATTGTTGTAGTGAGCTATATGTATAACATTTTTGTATTATTAGCATTAATATCATTTATTACATGTCATATTGCTTTGCTTTTATTTGCAGAATTATTAATTAAATCACCGTAGTAATTATTACGTGAATTACTAACTATTGAATTTTAACTTCGTTGCTTGCAGTCTATTCCTTAACTCTGTTCTTAATTTGTCTTAATGGAAAATGTTTATTAAAATACATAATAAACGTATTAAAAAAATGATACCTTTATGTCTTTGTAACCAGTATAGTTATTTTCAAAATAGTCCTTAGATATATCATGCGCAAATTCATTTAATGCATTGACTGAGTATCTACGATTGCTTATACTATGTTTACTATACAACGGACTCATAACATTATAATTTACTACTTGGGCAAAATGGTCAAAAAT
Source organism: Ontholestes murinus (assembly GCA_963969525.1). Classification (NCBI taxonomy): domain Eukaryota; kingdom Metazoa; phylum Arthropoda; class Insecta; order Coleoptera; family Staphylinidae; genus Ontholestes; species Ontholestes murinus. Next base: position 48,187,710 of record OZ018390.1, on the reverse strand, counting down.
TCCTGTAGCTAGTACAGACGTTCGATAATTATTATTACAATTTGATATGATATTATTTAGGCAAGTGGAGGTGTGCTGGTGATCCTTGTGAATACATTAAAGAAAAATGTGAACAATTTACAGCTTCAAACAGCGCTCTGAATTGTCGACGGGTTGTTGCTTCTGGCCCGGAGTGAGAAAACGCGACAACCACTTCGAAAGCAACTTGCACATGCCCAAATTCTCATATAAAATAATAAAGACACTACTTTCTAATATCTTCTATGTGTTGTCTGTATCACGGAACTTCATTTTACGGTCGCTTAAAAGTATTTTATTAACATGTTTTCCAGAACAACTACCGATTTTGGACAACACCGATGATGCTGTGTTTGTACGGCCGCGTTTAAATTCAACATAACAATCAATAATAGTTGATTTTCCTGGTGTAGAATCCCCATAATGTTTATCAAGCTACTACTTGACTACATGTTTCCTATCAAAAACAGTATTTAGTCAACAAGAAATTCCTTTTTATCCATTGTCTTGAAAATAACAAAACCGGGGGCACTAAAACGACCGTAACTTGTAAACCAACTGTCAGAATGCCATGAAATTTTGCCACGTACTGTTTCAATATTAGTACTATCCGGAAATAATATGGGTCTGTCAACTATGTTGACTTATCGCCGTGATGTGTTATATAGAATAACTAGTTTTATAGTATGAATTAAAATCCATACCATATTTTCTTTCCAAATAATGAACTTATTCAATATCTACACTTTAATAACATATTTTATGAATCTTAAATTAAATTAGAACAGTAGAATAAGTAAAAACAATAATACGAAATTAATTTCAAAAACGGATATCATGTAATAACTAAAATATAAGAAAAATATTCTACATAAATACACGGGTTCGCAAGAAAAACCTAATAACCTAAACAATTTATATAATTCTCGAAAACCCCAGCACTAAAACTGTTTACTGGCCGGGGGCCTGTATAAATCTGATGAATATTAAACCTGTATAAATCACGAGTATCAAGGTAAAGTTCCGCTGAAATATCGATTTCGTGGTGTTTTGATAAATTTCTAGACATGTTTATGAATTTATATTCTACATTACGAAATTATAGCGTGATTAAACGAGCCCACTTTTCACAGCTAGATCTTATCACACGAATATAATCCAATATAGATTTTGTGCACGCACGCCATTTTCGTCGCACGTTTAACCTGGAAAGAAATATAAGGAGTTATCCTCTTTAATTTTCCTAATTAGTTTGTTAATGGAGTGAATTAAATAGAAATTTACGAGTGACATACTGCTAATGGAAAATGAAAATGATTTCTGGCTGCGGATTTTATTTGAAAATGTGATTAAACTTGATAATATAGTTTTTACACAAGTTGGTTTTCAAATTACTGCATAGCCTGTAATGAGAAATCAAGGAAATAATGGATTGTATGAGAATGTCAAAGATATATTTGTGTAACAGATGGAAAGCAATATCAAATCGGGTTAAAAGCAGGATTTTATTATTTGACATAAAATTAAATATTACATTATATATTAAAAATGGTCAAACCACCAGCACTTGTTTTGATAGTATACCAGGTGTATGCATAACTGTTTTCCGGTTTGACCAAGAGATGACGCCAGCGAAAAGTACGCAGCTTGTTAATTTGACACATACGTCATTTTATTCGTCCGACATTAAAGTACAAATACACACAAGTTGAGTCCGCCAAAAACGAGCGTCTTTGTTTTATCGTGATCATGTCGAGTTGCATGCCTGAAAACGAACATCTGCGGCACGTATTGCTTTTCTTATTTAATCAAAAGAAAAAGGCTGCTGAGAGTCAAATTTTGCTGATAGAAAAATATGTTGCACATGCTCCATCGATTAGAACATATGAGACATTTAAACAATTAAAAAGTGATGATTTTAATGTGAAAGATAGTGAGAGCTTTGGTAGACCACAAAAATGAGAAAACGAGCAATTGCTGGAGTTATTGAATGATGACCCAACTCAAACTCAACGGCAATTAGCAGAAGCATTACATAAACTCGGTAAGCGGGTCCCACATGATTTGAATGAACGTCAAATGGAAAGTCGCAAAGTCACTTGTGTAGTGCTGCTTCAATGCTACGAAAGAACATCTTTTTACATCGAATTGTGACGGGTGACGAAAAATTGATTTATTTTGAAAACCCGAAGCGGAAAAAATCGTGGCTTTTACTTCGCGAAGCCGGTTCTTCAACACGAAGGCCAAATCGCTTCGGCAAAAAGACAATGCTCTGGGTCAGAAGACATGACAACGTGATTTTGTTACACGACAATGCGCAACAGCAAAATCAGTGAAAGAAACCTTTAAATCGCTTGGATAGGACACCCTACCGCACCCGTCATATTCGCTGGACCTGGCTCCATCTGGCTATCACCTCTTCGCATCAATGGGGCATACGCTCGCAGAGCAGCACAGCAACTTCGGGGAAGTTGGAAAATGGCTCGACGAATGGTTTGCCCCAAAAGAGAAGCAGTTTTTCTGACATGGTATTCATAAGATACCTGAAAGATGGGCGAAATGTATAGAAGCCAATGGCCAATATAAATAAATATAAATAAAACAAAAATTTATTTCGTGTTTGTTTGTACCAAAAAATCGAAAAAAACTTATGCATACGCCTGGTAATGTATTTAAAATTTAGTTTTTAAGACATAACTTTAGTAATTCCAAATTTGAAGTCAACAAGAGATAGACAGGGAATTGTTATTTATATCATTTAAAACTAAAATATAAAATAATTATTCCGAAAAAAATATGGCAATGAAGATTAGCTTGTGTTACTTTATTGAATTTTACAATACTTCTTCTTAATATAGGACACGTGGAGCTCTTCATAGTTGATGATATCAATTCTAAATTGATATTCCGTAATCGATGATGACCTTCTTGAGAATTATTTACAGGACCAAAAAACTGGTGTAGAGTTTAAAGGACTGGTGTTTTCTAAGAAAATACTTTCGAAAACTATAGACATATTCAATCAATCGACTCTATATTTATTTTCATCTATTCTAGTTACGGATCATTGCCAGCGAAATGCAATTAATATCAAAAATATAGCATATTACAACCGTTACACTACCCCATCCCAAAATCGGAATGATAAAAAGAATAAAATGGCCATAACGTTCTAAAAAGATTGGTTCGAAGAAGTGGGTTTGAGAATTGGCCATGACCGTTATATGTTAATATTTTTAACAAAAGCTGGTTTCAAGCGTTCCGATAGAACCTTTTAGCTTGTATTACCATGTAACATTTGATAAAATTTCGATTGACAATCCGAAATTTAAAGGGACCGGAGTACGTAGGCAGAAAAGGTTTTCTAATTTGATTATTTTGTATAAAACAAAGTCAAAAGTCAAAGTAGTAACGGTCACCACAATCCTTATGATTAAAGTCACTCTTATGCAGATATTTGGGAACAAAAAGGTTTATTTGATAAGCGACTTATATTAAGTTCTTTGAGTTTGATATTTGAGTGCTCGACGACATCGCCAGAGAGCTTTAGCGTTGAATTGTAAACGTACTAAGAACAAGTGCTATTTAATATGGTTCTATTATAACGTTTCCTAGTTCTAGCAATGGTTAAACTATCTACCTAATTCTGTGGAAAAGAAAGCTTTGAACCTTGTTTATTAAATCGTTCCGTTAATACTTTGGACTGCGTGTGATATGCTTAGTCTATGCGCATTAAATTTCTTTCAGAATGCAGATTGATCTGGCTTCCGCGGTCGCTAATTATAACGCAGGAAAACGCCCAAATACGAAAGCTAGATGTGAACGAAAGCTTTGGATACTGAGAGGGGCATTGCTTCCAAGCATCCTCTGAAACGGTCAATGCACGTGAGTAAATAGTGGTACCAATGACAAATAGAAAGCGATCCTATAATATCATAAATTTAAATCGCTCATCCAGCACCGGAAATTGTTGTTATGGAGTTAACGTGTGTTCACTTTTTGGCATGTTGTAATGTACAAACGAAAATAGAAACATTCTTATTAATGCCGGGCTTCATAAAACGATCTCATATTATTTTTTTGGGTAGCTGAAATTTGGTGATAGCCATATAGTAGTATAATATTTAATCGTTGCAATTGCGGAATTAAAGGTAGAAAATTGTTAAGTGAAGTACTAATTAGTACCGGTTTATGGGAATTGAGATAATCTCTTAGTTGTAATTTTAGTTTTGTGTTTATTATAATACAGGATATTGCGTCTGCTACTTGATTTTCGGAACCTTGTCTCACTTTAGAAGTAAATAGCAATCAGTATTCCAAACGGCATTATTTTCAAAGTGAGAAACTGCAGACTTTTTAGATAGGGCAGTGATGATGGATTTGTGATCAATAGTAATATAGAAATCGCGACCTTCTAGATCTTAGAAAAATGAGTGATTATTATAAAAGTTCCATCTTACATACATGATTGTATGCAGCGTAATTTGATGCATGAACCATTACATTTTGCAGGTTGTTAAAATTAGGGAAAAAAGTAACGTCTGTTGACACGAATTGCGTTTAATTAATTCAAAGGAGGTAGTAGCTTCTGAAGTAAGTCTAATCAAAATTTTTAATAAAAATTTTCCATACCTAAGAATCTTAAAAGAGCTTTTACGGAAGTTGGTTGAATTTTACCCAAGATATCTAATCTTATTGGTGAATTGTGTAACATCTGAAGAAGTGATAACATGGCTAAGAAACTCTAAGAATAGCTGTTAAATAGACAAAGCAAAAAGGAAGACCACGCGGCATTCCGTATCCAAATCGTGTCAATGAATCTACCAAGTGTTACTTCTATTTTTACTTCATAATAAGGAACGTGTGGAGTTCTTCGTTTTTGTAACAATTTCAAATATATATTCCGTAGTCGACGATATTCTCTTGATATTATTTGAAGTATCAAAAACACTTTGATGTAAATTTAGTTTAAAAAATGACTTGAAGTCGGTTGATGAGGAAGTTATTTTTATATAGAAATTCGTTCTTGAGCTAAATGAACATTTAATTAATAATAACACTTTCTTCGCAAACAATTTTTATTTGCGCTAGATGTACATTTTGGTCACAAAGTGACCATTATAAATAGCAAACTATTTAATTTAGTATTTAAAGAACTGATGTTGAGAAAATACTTCTAAAAACGATAGACACTTTAATCGATCGATCTCTATATTTATTTTTTATATTCTAGTTACGGATCAAGGCAAGCGAAATTAAATTAACATAAAAATACAACCTATTAAAAAGGAGATGAGATCCAAAAATCTACAGGGGAATATCGCTAAAAAGGATGCTACCGGAAATTCAGGGATGGTTCAGAAAGGGACTGTCGAGCAGATAGTTACACTGAACTGGTTGATTGAAAAAGAGCTGATAAAACAAGAAAAATAAATGTGTTTGTTGTTTGTAGACTTAAAGGCGACATATGACTCGGGGGGGTAGAAAGTTGATAATTGAATGGTTGCAAGGGAAGGGGGAGTCTGAGTAGGTTTTGGAGGGGATATATGAAGTATACAAGGAAACGTGATGTAGAGTTAGAATCGGTGTGCATGTATCTGGTCGTTTTCAGGGAAGAGGGGGGTGAGGCAAGGGTTCCCAATGAGCCCATTGCTGTTCAATCTGTATGTGGTAGATATGGAGAGGGTGTTGGAGCTGGAATGGGCAGGGGGAATAGTAGTGGAAGGGAAGAAAGTATGGAGTCTGCATATGCGGACGATGTGGTAGGGTTGGCGAAAAAGCTGAGTGAAATGAGAGAGGTGAAGAGGATACTTAAAAAAAACAGTTAATGGCAAATGTGAGAAAAACAAATGGATGATATGTAAGAATGCAAGGAGAGGGAAGGAGAAAGATTTGAGCGAGCTGGTCGGGAGAACAGATTGAGCGAGTGAAAGAATTCAAGTATCCTGGGTATATATTCAGCGAAACTAGGACGAATGTACGTCATATTGAGTATATTTGCAAGAAAGCGAAAGTGGCTATGGAGCGTATGCGGGGTATATGGAATGCGATGCAAATGGTCCAAATGTAGTATTTGAAAACTATATTAGGGGTGGAGAGGTCCACACCGAACTATATAGGGCTGCAGGAGTGCCAGAGAATGTTGGTAGAGTGGGAGCAGTTAGAAGAATGGTAAAATTCGAGAGGAAAATTTGGGAGTTAGTGAGAGAGGCATGGGGTGCGTGTCTGAAAGAGTGGGTGAGGAAAGATAAAGGAATAAGGTGGATGAATGATAGGAGCAAGTTTAATGTCAGGACGGGGTGGTCAGCAGCTGTTTTTGAGGAGAAGATGTCACGGGGGAGAGGATAGAGAGAGCGATGTGGCGGAAAGGTTGCGAGAGGTTGAGTTGCAGAAGAGGCAGGCCAAAATTCAGAAAAGTAACTACAACCCGAACTAACAAGAACTGCAAGTGTTCGCAGGACTGCCGCTCTACATCAAAAAGTTACAGTCAGAAGAAGTCCGGTTGCTGACAAGATTCAGATGTGGAAGTGAAGAAAGGGGTAGAAAGGGGTGATTGGGAAAGGAATATATGACATGTAACTATTGTGGAGAAGAGAAGAAGGACATTGGATGAATGAATGTAAAGAAGTGAGAGAGAAGGTAGACAGGACGAAGAAAGAGAGAGTTAGGAGGATATGTCTGGGTGAAAGGAGACATACTCCTCCTGCCTCATAGAGCAGGTACTGGCTTCCCCCGCTACGGTCCTATTCATAAGAACACCCATTGTCCTATTGTGAGTTATCAATAGTAATTGCGACCAGTAATAATGCTTTGGTGAGAACTGGTCAATTTCAACCGCAACCAGTTTTTACGATTATTCATCAGGTCATATCGAATACTCTCAAAATGTAATTATAATTTGCTATTAGTTGTGCCGTAATTCTAAAGGAGAGGAATGTTGTTTTTTATTAAGAAAAGAGGAAAAGTTATAAAATTTAAAAATAAATACATTAATTTATTAATTAATTTATTAATACATTACATAAAAATAATAATAATGCGGAAATTGACAAAAAAACTGGATGCCTTGACAAAGCCGCATTAATTTTCTTGTGGAAGCTAGCTATATCATTATTTGTACGGTGGGGAACACCCATAAAAGAGATATAAGCGTTACTCCATTGGCGATCCCAATAATTGCAAAATTGTATTGAGATTTCTGGCTACAGTACCAATGGAGTATCATCTAATAACCCATAACTTTTTTAAAGGCATCGACTGGTAATAACCGTTAAAAATCGTAAATTTAAATTCCAAATGAAGGTATATATACAATACACAAATAAACTAAATATAATACATGTATCATACAATGGATATTAGTGAGTTAGTTTGATAAATGGCTATCGACCAGCGCACAGTGTGGGATTTTACAAATCTAGCTGGAAAAAATTATAAATTATAATAAAACATCTTTTTGAATTGTATTAGTTCATTTAGGACGTAAAATAAGTTTATAAAATATAATCCACGCATATTTCTACAGAAATTTATATACATTTATACATAGTTTTTTTTATTTTGTCGTAGGGTGGATATATTTTTAGCTGCTTATCTAATGCCGATTTTCTAATAATTTCATATTTTCTGTACGTTAATTTTGTTGTACCTATCAATGCCAATGCTTCTTCTGCAGAATACTGTATGTTGGCCTGTAGTAAGAAAAGCTTTCTTCCCTTTAGTTCGTCTTTTTGGACTTAAAAGCCATTGCTGCAACATAGAAGCAGCATTTCTTTTGCCAGATTGCCTCAACTTAACTTTGAACTAAAGTCTTTTTTCCGCAGTCCGCTTTTTTAGCACTCTGGATTCCACTTGTACTGGGTGCATCCAAATTAGTTATTGTAACGATAGTATTTAATCAATTATGGAACTTGTTTAAAAACATATTTTTATTGCGATGATACGCCTTCCATCTTTGGTTGAATCTGATCGTGAACGAATGAACAGTCCGGTTTAATTCGTCTTACGTTATTTGAGAACAATGATGTATGTTAAATTTACTTTTAAGGTAATCCACAAGTCATTTTCAGTCTCAGAAGAAGTTGATCGTGGGTTATTATCGTCACTTTTTAACACTTGGATATCTTTGAAGTACGCAATTTATCGCACTCAAAATTTTATTGTATATATTCTAGATGGATCCAAAATTATAAAAAATATAAAATCATGGCGTACAAGGGTGTACAAAAATTTTGGCAGTCTAATGAAATAACCACTTCTAAGTAATTTCTGATTTTTTATCGAATACTCTTTGCTAAAATTTTATTAAAAATACATAATTAAGGAATGTTTCTTAGGCTACAATATAAACTACATACCTTGATGTTAATTATCCATGGCGAAAATGTTGTCACAAATAAATACTTTATATAATACGACCATCACAAATTACGCGTAAGGAATGACTGCGAAGCGGTTTTTAAGTGACAAATATTTAACCTCTTTTGTCGAACGATTGACAATAAGGCCGGGCATCTACAGATTTTATATTTTGCTAATGGCATATTTAGTACCTCAGCTAAGCAATTAGTGGGTTATAAGTAAATATTTTGAATGTTGGTTTTAGCACTTTTTTCCTCCTGGATTCGAAAAATCCCACACTGTGCAGCGGTCTTTCAGCCCGGATTTATCATTGCCGATGCGCTTTGTCAGTCTGCCTCTGAAGGTGATGATGATAGATAATGTGATGCGATGTATTCAAATGTAGTAAATGAAGGGGTTTTGAATTTTGGGATCACATTGGAATTTCTAGAAGGCTTGTGTAGAGGATTTTGGTTCCAGACGAAGGTTTTATGGGCAATTGCGGTTTTCTTTGTTGCGAGGGGTAAGAAGGATCGGCTGTCGATGGGGCAGAAAGAGTGATTTCGGGGTAAAAGTAGCAGTGGAATAAATGTGTGCAAGCAGTCGGTGCAATTGAGGACAGGAAAGTGTACCAAGGTGGAGGTCAGTGGAAAATGGAGAAGATTTTATTTTAGGGTGTGAACAAAACATGTGTAGTGAATTGCGAGTGTAAAATATAATGTAGGAAAATTATGCCAAACAAAGGTTTATTTATATATATTAAAAATCTAAAACGACCAAAGAAAGAAGAGAAAGGATCTGGAGAAATTATGGATAAATGCCATTTTCAGTGAGCTAACCTAAAAACTGTTTAAAAAATAAAAGTCTAGTTACGAAAACCTGATATACTAAGATATAATTTACTTAAAATCATAAATAAGTAATGGCATCTTAAATTTTATATCTTACAAAAAGTTACGAGAAAATATATTTGGGCAATAAACGAGATATATTCTATATCTCAGCTTGAGTTTTCTTTAAGTGTTTTCAATTAATATATGCAGTTTTAATTTGTTGAACAGGATATTATATACTGAAAATAAAATAGTCCCAAAGAGCATGCTAAGATAATTGACTGATTTGTTCATTATTAGAACCATTAAGAAGAAATTTAACTAAACTGTACACGTATAAATGCTTTTAATAAAATTAAAATATTAATAAAGAAAAATAAAAGTCCATAAGAGATTTTTACAGCGAAACTTCAACTCCCTAACTAAGGTGATTCAACTACTAATGCTTAGGTTCAGCTTTATTTAATGGCTATTGAATAAGAGTGACTACAGAAAAATTAGACCGTCAAAGTCTGTCAGATATGTACTATGATGCAGGTTATCACTTTTTCCGAGGTTTTCAAATATAGGAAAAATTATTTAATCTCTATCTGAATATAATGACGCTGTATAGTTTATAAGTAATAATTTATTATATGTAAATGTGGCTTACGGGCGCTAAGGAGAATAGGGTGCGGTGTTATTAGGAGATATTGAATAATGGTGAATAAATTTAATCGATCTTTTCTTTAAGTAGATTATTGTTAGAGAATTATATTTTAATGAATTGTTTCTAATGACTGTAAAAGATTAAAGCAAGTGCCTTTGCTGCAAAAATGTAAGAATTTTAATTAGTCTATAGGTGGAAATTAATGATTACATTCTAATAGGTAATTTGCAAACGAATTTATTATGTATTTAAGACGAGATGCTCTGTATTTATTTATTTATTATTATATACGGGAAACCCTTTTTATTGTTCTTTAAATATTTTTTCATAAATTCTACCTGTTTGCCCTGCATATGTACTATTACATTCGGAACATGAAATTTGGTATACTCCTGACATTTAAATGGATAATTTATTATTCCTTCTAAATATACTCAGAAGATAGAAAAAAAAAATTATTTAGATATTCACTATTTCTCTGAATGTATCTCCTATTACTAGCTGGTAAGTAATTCATATTAAACACAGATTAAAATACTTTATTTACTTGAGCTAAAAACATAGTAAATATACATAAATTTAGCAATAGTATCTATTGAAACCACTATACTTGTCCATAAAATGTAAATAAAAATAATAAATAAAATAAAATTCAATTCAAACTAAATCTTATTTAAATAACTTTCCGGACTAAACATATGCATAAAAACCAATAGCTTCAATCATTAATAATATAAATTGCAACTAAGCAAAACATTTTTGTTTTAATAGTAAGTCTTATTTTTTTTAAATGAAAATATTATTTTAAGAATATCTATATATTATCGGCAATATGTTTATTTGTGAGTATATTTAAGGCAATAGTGTATTTTCTAACATGAATTTCTGAAAGTTCATACTATGCGAAGTTTGAAGGCAACAAATCTCATTAGGAAGGCTTTGTTTAACTTTACAAGCCCTCAGCTGTATTCGTCGAGGTATTCAAAAGAAAAGTTGTTGTTTTAATAAAGGTCTTCTTCATTCTATAGTCTACAACGTTTATAATATTTAAAATATAAAATTTGTAATAATTTTTTTTTAATCAAAAAACTAATTATCTAATAATCGCATGAGTAATAAGATAGTAAACGTTTTACCATTCATTATACAAGCATTTTAAAGTTTTAACAAACGTTTTTCTTTAGACGTCATACGGAATACACAAACCTATCATTTGTATTATATTGAAAGCTGGACCAATCAGAGGAAATAATTTGTTAATCGATATGACATAAATAATGTCGTAGCTTGAATTATTGGTGGGCATCAATCGATACGACCCCTCAAAGTGTTCCATCATACATGCTTTAAATTCAGCAGGATTTTAGTGTACAAATACGAAGAACAAAGTACAACACTCCAACACTAAGAACGCGTAAGAACAAAGACAAAGTTTGTTAATTTTAATGATAGATAATTAAAAGACGCTAAATACAACCACTCATAAATATAATTTCGATTTTAAGATTATATATTGTAATCTAAAAGCTACGAAGAAAAACTTTACTCGTAAAGTTAAATTCTTCTTTTTCTCTTCATATTTAATAATCTAAACTCAAGAAACTTCACCAGTCGTTGATAAACGTTGACCTCGCAATTTATTTTTGATTTCTTGGATTTAATTAATTAATCTATTCGACTTTTTCAGTTTCTTTTTTGAGCCGATGTGTTAGAGCTCACATTGTGCTGGTGGGATTGTTTCTGAAGACTTATGATAGTAGTTCTTGGGCATTCATTTCGACCAATCGACAAAAGCCTATTTTTGAGAGATTGTAAAATTATGTGGGATCCAACATGAACAATTTTTTTAAAAGCCAAATGTTTATGCATTATTGAATGTATACTGGACCCACTAATATACAACGATGTCTCAATCTCACATGACGATGTTTCAATATTAGTTCACGCATAACTTCAAGGTTTTATGGAAGAAGAATCAATTTGGATTATCCTTCACAAAATTCATAACTCAACGAACTTCGGTTAATTGTCGTTGAAATAATCTACGTCGAAAGTTTTAAACATAATCGAACGAAAATGTTCACGACTTAATTCCATTTCCAACATCAATTTTTCAATCTATTATAAACTACAAAACACATGTGGAAATCAGGACATTCTGAGGAACTTTACTGTCTCAAGAAGTCGGACTTTATGTTGGAAATTTCGTGAAATATAAAAGACAACCTTCATACGTACTGAAACTTTTTAAAAATTTAATATTTCGATGCAATTATCAATAAGAGCCAAATCCTTATAGTATATTTAAAATAGATATAATTGTTAAATTTCTCTAATGTATAGTTTATAATAGTGTTAAAGAAGAATAAATATATTAGACAGCATCCCCATTGTTACACCAAATTAATGTGTTTCCTACATTGTACTGATAGCTTCATTGTCGCATCTGGGGAATACAGTACACATTTCCAGGATGTACACATTATCATCGGTTTTTCCTCCTCTGGGATCGCCTGGTGAAATACTTATGCTAAGACCTTTATGTCTTACTTTGTTCACGGCTCCAGTATTCATCGCAACGAACGCTCTTTTAATAATACGTCTGCTCTAAATCACAACATACACAAGTGCTTAATGGAATAATGCATGTTTAGATGTATTATGCTCGTTTCAATAATGCTGTTAGTGAGTTGTTCGAGCAGAAAATTTGACGCATACGTAGATATTCCTCTTCACTGCTCCCGCTATTGTACTTATAGCTATAATACTGATCTCAAATATTTACGTTCAGTATCTGTTTCACTTACCATTGTTAATAATAACACCATCACGAAAAAATACATCATCACACTTAAGAGTGGATTTTCTTTTCAAGAGCTTCACACATACTTTCCATGATTTATAATATTATATCCTTCATGATAAATATACTGTCAGGTCGTATATTGAAATACGTGAATGGATCAAGCTCATAAACAGCTGACGAGCTGTCATCGGAGGACAATCTTGAAGCTCGAAGCGATATTAATAAAGCGGTATTGAATGGTGTCAGTACATTATGCTTATCCTAATTTTAATATGTAAATTAAAAACATGAGAAGCTCGATATTTCTGCACGTTTACTAATTTTAAAAATATTTATCACATCTTATTAATTAATTATTGTTAATTTATGTATTAATTTTTGGATGTATGTATCAAGATTATATTTTAATGTGTAACACAAATTAGAGTTACTGTCGTGTAAACCAGAGACGGTCTATATTTTAAAATAATCCTCCATAGGAAATCTACTTCTGCTCCAGCTAACATTTTAGTAACGAGCTATTGTTTCATAAAGAGGAAGCAGTCGCGTCAAGCAGTATAAAGGGCGTCGTTTTTGAACCGCTCAGATAAAATATCAATGCCATTTAATACACCACGCCATTCTAAATATGAATACTGCAAAGGCAATCAATACACAGTATATCGAAGGGTTATTTAAAGTGGAAGAATTACCGTGCACGATAATTATTTATTTTCAAATTGTCAAAGCCAGTAGACAGTTCCACGAAGGATTTCTCATGGAATACATTCCCGCCATGCAAATCAATAATATAAATAAGGGACGAAAGGTATTTCCGCCTACAGGGGAGCAATGACCCAAGTGAGTATAAGTACAAAATTATTAAAACAAGTTGTATCTACATTAGGAAAATTCAATAACAAATATGTTATTCCAATTATTTATTTAACACTAGTTTAGCTTGAAAATAATATCAAAGCAATCATTTGTAGTCTTGTAGTACATAATGGAAGACTAATGATAAATAGCCAGGCACTTGTAAGCTCGTAGTTCCTAAAGTACGTACTACGTGAGCAATCAATACCTCTGAATTTTCGCATCATTAAAAATAGTCTAACATTTACCTCTTAGATCAGTTTAACAATAACATATTAAATGAGAAAAAATTGTGTCCTTAACACAAAATCCTCAATCATTATCAACATTAAAGACAGCTATAATTATTGATTAAATGCTATAAATGTCTAATCTAAAAATAATCCATTAAATAGGAACATTTTAGAAAATCTACTTAAATTAAATTTATTATCTCAACTCATAGCATCACTATCCAATTACCTTTTTCTTTTAAGCATAACACACCTCAAGAAAAAAATAATTTTCCAAATATTCTCCTGCATGTTAATATTACAAGAATCTAGACAAAAATTAATCGTTTTGAAACATTAGAGAACTTTTTGTCAATTAAATGACTAGTATCCGAATATCCATTAATAATTTCACGAGTAAATTTCGAATTAAAAAACATTAATATTTCGGTATAACTTCCTCTATTCTTATTATTGCATAAATAAGCTATATTAAGCGGTTGGCAATAAATAAATAACTAGAGTTAACCAAACAAGTGTGTAGATTAGAATTTTAAAATATTTTACGAAATCACACATCACAATCATTTTTGTCGATATATTTAAAGAAAGAAACGACACTTATCTGATGTGTAAAAATTGCATCACTAAAAATTATCCTTATATTCAAATACGAATCTCACTAAAAATATTTTAATTCTTCCTTATATGTGAGGACTTTGTAAAGTGTCATTGGCAGAACAATCTAATATACTTCTCGGCGTTTGTGGCCAAAACACTTTTGACTCTATTTAACGATAATAAGTACTGATGTCAATATGTAAAGAGGTCATCTAAATATTAAAAAATCGTTTTCATAAACTTTGCTTCTTCCACATATACTAATTAATATCGTCACACGAATTATTAACAATGGCATAAAATTTATATTATAAAGATACAGTTATTTGTTAATCCAAAAATGTGGTCCTTACGCAATTAAACTGTGTATATTCGGTCACGATTGATATCAAGTTTTTAAATCCTATTTTTTTGTATGTATTAAAGTTTAATACTTAAACGATTAAACGATAAAAGAATCATTTGAAATGATCCCATTAACAAAACATTAACTAAAAAATTTTAGAAAAATGAAAAGTGTTATTCGTTTTTAAGCAATTCATTCTTATATTTCTGGTAGCATGTAAAATCAACCATACTTAAATATAATGTTTCAGCGTTCAGTCCTTGAACATATTGCCATCGACCATATTTCCTTTCATTGAAGAAATTTTAGCGAGGGAAGTGAAAACCCCTAATACCAATTTTCGTTTAAAATACATATTATGAATAACTCCTGTAGTCAAAGCAACTTTCTATATTGGCTCTCATATAAACATAACAAAAATAAAATTTTGTTCTTGACCACTCCAAAATCGCTACTAGCAAAAGAATATCTTTTAAATATGTAATAATATGTGATCTCCCAGAATCACGGAGTCAGAGAGGACTGGAGAGGAATAAGAACAGATATGAAATATAAAGTAATCCGCCGTTGAGTAATGGCAAAATGCCATCAGTAAAAAAGTGACGCAAAATGAGGCAAGAAGAAGAAACCTACCGGATAGAAGAAGAAATAAGTGAAACGAGAATAACATATACCAGGTAGAAGATCTATAGAAAATTGCAACGATGACAACCTTAATGATGAAATCTCAGTGATAATCAAAATGTCTTCAAATCTGCTATAACTTTAAATATGGTAGAAGAAGCCATTATATGGAAGAACATCAATGTAACAATTCCAATGTGTAATGAACAATTCCACCTGTGATAACCCTGAATTTATTTCAAATATATAACAAGAACCTTTGGATCAAAATGATGATCCTTAAACGTAGCGTTATTTAGATGTATTTATTGACACAAATTATTATATATTCTTTAGCTCTTAAAAAGTTTTGTGATAAATAGGCAGAGGTATGCACGTAGAATTTCTAACACTTCGCAGACCTCAATGCCTTCAATATTATTCACAATGCATTAATCTCGAGTATTCCCAACCATAAGAATAAAGATTGTATTCTAAAGGACGATATTCTGTACGTGTTCGTAATGCTTACTCGTATCCCCTCAATGGAGTTAGAATCCTTCATTGGAGTTATTTAATAATAATAAAATCATCAATTTTACTAAAACATTGTTTCGTCTAAAAAAACGTAAAACTATTTTATCTATAAATAAAAAAGGCAGAAAACTAAAATAATACTTTTAATAGTTCAAAAACTATTCAGAAAACAATTATATAAATTTTGGTTATGAAATCTTTGTAACATTTTTCAGAACTATAGCAAAAATGTTATAGAAATACCAAAATTATATGTGTTTTTAAAGTCAAAAAGAGAAGAAAACTCATAAAGGAAACTAATAAATACATTAAAAATCGTAAGAAACAATACATATTAATTAATTTTAAAATCTAAAATATAAAATCATATAGAAACAAAAGACAAATATTAAATTTATTAAAATTTAATCTAAAATCGTAGTAGTATTTTGCATGAAAAGTTCTCTTCCACCTCCAGGCTTTAATGCACTGCTTTTTTTCGGGGTTTTACGCGCCAAGACCAACCATAGAGGTACTAATCGCAGACAGTAAGACATGCATTCCAGATCTCGATGGCTATCATTGACTTGATTTATTCATCAACAGATAAGCCAGTGTAAGTAATATGCAGCTTTAAAAAGAGTAAGTGACCCTATTTGGCGATAATAATTACTTATATCAATATAGAAAAAAAAATGCATTACAATTAATTTTCGTAAACTTTTCTTCTTCCACATATACTAGTTAACATCATCCCACTACTATTTAACAGGGGCCTAAACGTTGTGAGTCTAATTGTGGCGCTTATAAATAGCAATAAGAAAACTGAACTGTTGCCACTGTGCGAAAGATTGGCAAAGTTATTTATTCTTACTACACACTTTATTTTCTATGCTTAGATATATATTTCGAATGCTAGACGCTCATTATCAATACTTCATGAAGCCCAAAAAGCAAACATCAAGAAAATATCTTCTTTGCACCTTGAACAAAAACACAAATAGGCAGCAAGCACTTAATTTGAATTTCAAGATTGGAGATGAAGTCACAATTTCCACAAATGGCGAATCCCATTTTCACCTAACCTGATATATTACTGACGATATAATGATGGAAGATGAAGAAACAATGGACGAGGAAGAAGGTGATGAGGATTTGGGAAATGTCAGTCAGAGTAATATAATTTCTGGAAAAACAGGAAGAATTCTAAAGCTATTAAACTACTTGCTGAGATTAATAGTCATGATGAACATAATTTAGATTATTCGAATGTCAACTTATCTGATATCATATAAGAAGAAGATAAAGATGAAACCACTTTTTGGAAGAGGAGATTAATGAGGACATGATTACATATTTAGAATATAAATAAACTGATCTATATATAATTAAAGGAAAAACATAAATAAAATTTTGACACCATGCCGAAGGGCGGAGTTAACTCTTTTAGATGATTTTCCACTCTAACCCATAACCTCTCACTGATTTGGAGTACAACAGCTTTGGATGCATATACTTAACATTTATATGCTTATTTTCCCTTTACTTGGGCGATGAAGATGATAAGAGTATCGAAGAGGAGGAAGGTGGTGATGATGAGAAAGTGGTAGATGAAGAGGAAGAGGTTGACGAGGGAAAATGATGATTCGTGTAAAAAAGAAGCATTTAACTGGCCAGTGATGATGAAGAGGAGGAAAAATACCTATGATGAATGGAACAGCCAAGAAAGGCAACTTTTTAAGAAGGATAAAAAGCAAAAGCAGGCTAAAAAGAAAGATAAATCTGCAATGGCTGACCGACCCATATAAATCGCCAAATCAGAAAGATAAAACACAAAAGAAGGCAATAAAGAGTGGAGTTAAGTAAAAGATATTAAAGAAGGTAACGGTCAAGTTGTAAAGCCAGGTAAATGGGTTAAGGTTTACTATGAGGACAAGGTTCAAGAATAACAATAAAATGTTTGATTCATATAAAATGAGAAACGGATTCAAATTTCGTCTTGGTAAACACGAGGTAATTAAAGGTTAAGATGTTGGGAGCGTCTTCTAAAAAAGTAGGTGGCCACAGACGTATTAATTGCCCACCACATATGGCATATGGTGTTATGGGTTCACCGCCAACAATTCCGCCTAACTCAATGTTAGTCTTCAAAGTTAAATTATAGTATGTCAATTACAATCAAGCTTCTTATATGTGCATGCATTTAACTCATCCCGAATTTAATTCAAAAAAGAAAATTATAAATTTGGTAGTAGGTATATTCTGTTTATAATGTTTTCTTTAAATTACAAATATAATATAAAATACAAATATTTAAATGAACTTTGAAAATTATACATACAATATACAGGGTGTTCAATTTAGGTGAAGAATTAAAGAAAATTATAATTTAAATTTGTTCGCCTCGGAGGGGGCATTTAATGATACTACCCTCAACCCCCTAAGGGGTAGGGGGTGAAAAATAGAAAAATTGTAGGGATTGAATACTCCGGGAAAAATTAAGAAAGTTTTATCTGAAATTTTTTTTGTATTCGTGACAGACGACGCTATAATCGACAAAATTGAAAATTGGCAAAAATTGGTAGAGTAGTTGGTCGAGTTTCGTATTTCAATGTCTTCACTTAAATTTAACACCCTCTATAAGATATTCTGTACTCTATATTGTACATAACACAAAATATATAACAAAATTATAAAATGTAAATTAAATATAGATTACCAGTGCAGCATTGATGAAAATAAAAGTAATAATAATAATTAATTTCTTTGAGAGTTTCTGCACCGGTACGAGAAGTAGTTGCTTTAATTGTTAGATTGCGGTGCAGAAACGCTCTCATTATCAATACTAAAAACTGGTAAAACTTAAGGTGCAAAGTCAAAATGATACATTTTAGGATTTGTCTTTTAACTCATATTACACATATTATATAATATATCACATGGTAATAAATAAATATTTATAAACAGAATTTTTAATTAACAAATTTTCGATTTCTAGTTTATGTACTTAGGACGAGTTCAGAATAAGCATCAACCATTTCTTTTGTACGATTTTTTTAAATACAATAGTTCTTTATTTCTTGTCTATTAATAATTACAACCTAACAAATAACGACCAAAATCCGATATTGGAAAATATATTTACTTTATATTATTTAGTAACATTAAACTTATTTCTAATATTCATGCTGACTAATATTTTTGATATTATGTATATTTATAAATTTTATGTGACATCTCATAAATCAATAGAAACCGACGACAGTTCTAAAATATGTATAATGCACATCTGTCATGCAATATCTATATAATAGCTAAATGGTATTACAGTATAAATTATTACGATTACAATATTTAGATAATATAGGTTAATGAGAACGAGTAACCAAACGGTAATAATGCAATGCATTAGTTACTTAGGTACCTTGAATAACGAAAGATAAATTCGAATATATACCAATTACCCTACCCTCAAATTATTGGCAATTACCAATAATTGGAATAATCCGGCGCTTATTGCAGTAAGTATTACTTATGCACTAAATTATCTTATCGCACGTAGATATAATATATAGTCATTACATCGGACATTTATTATTTTGTTTGATGTACTATTGGTAGTAATAATACAAACTAAACATACAAGCTCAATTGTATGTGTATTTGAATATACTTCTTTTTTGAATAAAGATTTTTTACAACATAAATAAGTAAAATTATTAAGTAAATTTTAGAGTCAATCAAAATGGAGAAATATTTTTTATTTTAAAAGTAACTCGGCTAAATATTTAATTAATATTCTACAAAATTATAATTTACATCGTGCAACTAGATATCATTCATTTATATAATTTTGTATAGAAGCCTCCACTGTTAACAATTATGTATAATGTCTTTAATAATGACTATATATAATAGTCTCCATAAATAAAAAAACACCAAGAATTCGTCGCTCAATTTTTTATGAAAATTTCAGATAATACGTAAATAATCCACATTAAGAAATTATTAAAATTTCAACAAAAGATCATAACTAATGAGTTGCTCCTCTACGATTTCTGGAGCACTCAGCAACTCGCCTAGGCTTACTAGAAATCAAATTGTCAATGTCAGTATGAGGGATTACATTCCAAACTTCTTGAATTCGCATCCTAAAATTAAGTAAAGTGAGTGGGGGTGGCTGAAGATGGCCCAGTCTTCTGCCAATTGTATCCCATACGTGTTTAATAGGTGATAGGTCTGGAGAACGAGAAGGCCATGGAAGTAAATCAACATTAGCTAGTTCCAAGAATTCCATAGTAGCCCATAGGTGTAAATGGCTTTGCATTATCCTGTTGGAAAATGGGCTTTTCCGGCCTTCTCAGATAGGGCATTAATATTGGTTCTAGAACTGTGTTAATGTAGCGATTTGCGTTTAATGTTCCTGGAATGAACACAAGGGTAGACTTACTTCCATAACCGATCACCCCCTATGCCATCACTCCGCCTGAAAGAGCTGTATGGCTTTCCACTGCAAACTGTATATTTCCTCGTTCTCCTCGGTCTAACCATTTTACTATAATCATGGGTACACAAACAATATCTTGATTCATCGCTAAAGATAACCTGCCTCCATTGATCGACCCATTGTAGTCTCTCATTGCACGATTCCAGTTGGCACCTCTTATGGCGAGGAGTTAAGGGCAAACAAAGAAAAGAACGGTACGATTTGAAATCAAATTATCAAATTCTCCGGTAAACTGATCGAACGTAGTTTTCTTGGTTAGTTGAACCCCTCCAGATGTCTCCAATGGCTCTTGTTGTTGAAAATCAATCTCGGACAGCGATGAGCCGAAAAGCTCGATCTTCACGTTCTGTAGTGTTTCTAGGGCGCCCAGGTCGTAATCTCCGCCGTTGTTCCTGTCCCTCGGTCCATCTACGCCAACATCGAGATATTGTACTGACACTTCTACCAATTCGTTGGGCAATATCACGAATTGACAAACCTACTTCTCTGAGCCCGATTACTCTACCACGATCAAAATCGCTTAATTGTTGAAATACGCCACGCTGACGAACAGGAGGTTTCTTTTGATTTAAAAGGGGAACTAATTAACTGATTTGCACGATAAAATTGTAATATCACTACTCATTTAATTTAACAAAATAACAATAAAATTTCAATGAAATTTCGTTTCATCAAGAGTGCAGTGAAGAAAGTATATACAGTAATAAAATTTCTTTCATTTTTTATACTCCAAGGTAAATTGATCAAAAGTTACCATGATTTTTTGTTGAAATATTAATAATTTCTTAGTGTGGATTATTTACGTATTATCTGAAATTTTCATAAAAATTGAGCGAAGAATTCTTGGTGTTCTTTTACTTATGGCGGTCAGTATATTTCTGATGTACATAGTTAAACATTACAATGTAGAACTTTTTAGGTAACACGATATTACATATTTAAAATGATATTGTCCAACTAACTAATTCATATGAATTTGTTTCACACTTATTCGACTAGAAAGACAAGCTTTTAAATTGGGAGTTGAAATAGAGATCCGAAAATAAAATTGCATCCTTTAAATTGGCCTGAAAACATTATTTCCGTTCGCTAAAACCAAACTATGACACCGTTCAATCAAACCAAAATGACTACACCTCTCAAAACCACTAAATCAATCAACCTAAAATACCCATTCCCAAATTTAAGGTCAATAAGGACTAAATTATTACAATTAGAGTGAAATGTTATCCATGATAATATTCCATCCAATTATATTGTAATACAAGAATATTTGGAGAAATTCTAAATAAATATTCAAATAAAGTAGAGATGGTGTCTAACGCAGTGCAAATTTAGGAGATTTTTAATTAACAATAAATGTAAATTATCAACCACAAAAATAACATAGCGTAATATTTTTCTCCTTAATTTATATCATCGGATCCCACAGTAAATAGAATTAATTATATAAGCAGCAAACTTATTTCAAATAGTGACTTTAACATTCGCTTTGAAAAAATAAACAAGAACAAAGAGAGAATTCTCAATGGCTTTATGCTTAGGCTATTTTGAATTTATACAATAAAAGCGTAATAATTATTTCAACAACATATTTACTAATTTTAATAAGGATGGATTACATGTATTACTTATTCTTGGGTTTATATAATCCTACATAAATCGAATGGATAGCTCATTTACACACACACAAATACACAAATGATACATGGCGGAAGGACCACGTGGTCGATAGCCAAAATACTACTACTACCCGAATGAATATATCGGTGTGTTTTATGTGAAGTTTATACGTCAGTAGTATAAATTGTTTCTGGAGTATCTTGAAATGGTAATTGAACCTTCGTTCCAAATAAAACTTTGAGCCAAGAAACCAATGGCATGACTAGTTAAATGATTCAACACAACATTAGTTGATTAACAGTTCCTAGAAGATTAACAGTTCCTAAAAGAAGTCAGAGTCATATAAATAGTAATTGGCTCTAACATTAATTTCAGTCAGTCAGTCACAAGTGACAAATTCTTCTACTTATATCATCAATATCTCAAAAAAATGGATAAAGAATGCAAGTAATTTTAATAATATTTAAATGCTTCAAAAACGTAACTTTTCTGTTTCTATATAGGCCTTTCGGTTGTATAACTTACTTAACACCACTTCCAAAGTATAAATGTACTTATCATGCAGGAAACAATATGTACTATTTGGAAATCATCATGACATCTGCCTCTTTAATTAAAATGGGACTTTTTTATTTATCATATTATTATAATTTTTCCCATATTTTTAACACTAGTACCAATAGTTCTTATATAGATTCCTAAATAACCGGTTTGATAAAAAAATCCTACCTCTTCTCGGTGTTGCGATTTCCATGTCACTGAGTATATTTATAATTTATAGTTTTATTTTCATTGCCAATTTGGTTTTTAGTATATGAAAACTAAGGTCATTCAAACGTTTTTAGTTAGTTTTCTATTATAAAGGGTGGGCCATCGCAAGGAATCTTTTTAAAATCTTAATAAAACACAAACGGATGGAATTTCAGGATCTTGCATTTTTTTTTTGTAGCCAAGAGTATCCAGTTATACATGGAATATGACATCAGTGAAATGGCTGCCACAGCTGGCCTTATATTCTCTCGACCCAATTTTTCCGAACATTTTTCCAACGTCTGAGGCTCTATCTAAGCAATGGCATTTTGGATATTGACTTTAAGATCGTCAATCGTTGCTGGATCGTTGGCATAATAACGTTCTTTAACGGCACTCCAGAGATAAAAGTCCATGGGCGTCAAATTGCAGCTCCTTGTTGGCCAATTCACATCTCCACGACGTCTGATTACACGATTTTCGAACTTTGACAGCAAGAAGTCGATAGTTTCGTTGCTGGTGTGGCATGTCGCTCCAACTTGTTGGAACCAGATGTTGCTCACATCCAAACCAGCAATTTGCTCCCAAAAAGGATTTGCTATCATGGTCATATAGCAGTTACTATTATCCGTTTCGCAAGATTCAAAGAAAAATGGGCCGATGATGCCGCCGGCCCATAATCCGCACCATACAGTCACTTGTTGGGGATGCATTGGTGCTCAGCGATCACGTGTGGATTTTCCGATGCCCAAATCCTGCAGTTTTGCTTGTTTACATAGCCCCTGAGGTAAAAATGCGCTTCATCGGAAAAGATAATTTTTCGCCAAAATTCACCATCGGCTTCCAGCTGCTCTAAGGCCCAATCAGTTGTATCGAAGTGGATGATCAACTATCTTCAACTGCTGTGTTTTGGACCTTATAGGCGAATAAACCGATGTCTTTATGCAAAATACGCCTCATGGTAGTGTGACTAATGTTCAATTGCTGAGAGCGATGACGGCTTGCACACTACGGGCTACAGCATCAATATTCTCGGGTGTACGAACAGGACGAGCGTGTGGAGCTTTAGCACGGTCCACCAACATACCAGTTTCACGAAATTTGTGCATAAATTTCTTCAGAACACTTGCATTTGGTGCATATTGGCGACCGAATTTTGTACGCAATTTTCGCACTGATTCTGCAATACAGGAATACATTCAAAGTAAATATTTAACATTTCCCAACGTTCATCAAGCGTATAGCGTGCCATTTAGTTAACCGGGTGTTGTATACTGAAGAACGGTCATACATCAGATGTCATAACAGTAAAAATAATGTGGTAGTTCAAAAAGATTCTAAGAGATGGCCCACCCTTCATAATATCAAAGTGCAATTTTTTTATAAATTTCTGATGGAAATCGAAGTAAATTGCCTTTTTTGTTCAGCCAGTTTCGGTTTAAATGCTATTAATTTGTTGGTAGAAAAATATCAGTGATTAGATTTCTTCCATAAACAGTAAACAGTTAAGTTAATTTCAAAATGTCTTTCTTTGACCGTTTCCAATATACTACTTAAATCGGCATTTTGCTTTGGTTGTGAATAATTGTTCGTCGTTGTAATGTCTCAATGAACAATGAAGAATTTAAAACATTTGAGATCAGTGCCAAATTCAAATCGTGCACTACATTGATTTTTTTATCAATGCGGATAAATTGAAAAAGATTCATAAACTCTTTTCTACTTTTTCTAAAAAGCTCTGGTCATCCTCTCCAAAACATAAATAAAATAAACATAAAAATCATGATTATATAAAATTGCAAGGAAAACGTAAAACATTTCTTGGGATAGATTCCATTTTCACCATGAATTCGAAAAGCTTTCCACGTTGTTCATATTCTTGATCTACAATTCGACGATTAATCAATGAAAATAGCCCTTTACTATGTTTTGTTTTGCACTCCTTGTAAGTGCAATTATTCCATTGAATATGATATTTATTATTCCTTTTTCAGATATATGCAGCTTTTATTACAGTCCAGATAGTTCCAATAGTAGCAGTATTTTTTGTTGTTTTTTTTACTTGCTCTATGGACCGTTGATACGAAAAAAGTATTTATAAAGGTTTTTGCAAATTGCAAGATTATCGTGTAGTTATTTTCCGGTTGATGTTTTTACCGAAGTCTCCTCCTTGTACTATTCTTCTCGGGGTTTTAGAATTAGTCTAATTATTAATTGATGTGATAAAGTTGTGCTAATTGGAAAGTTCTTTTATATCCACTACCCACAATTGCACTGTTGCCCAAATGCCCTTCATAGTCTCAGCCTTTTGTGTACCGGCGGCCTGGATGCCGAGGATGCTTGGTTGTCTCATTCACACAACGACTATTGTTATTTAATATTTACAGTGAGACTAACTGATGTCATGAAAAGATTTTCTAGATGATCTGACCACCTTGATACCAGGTAAGAGATCTTAAAATGTAAATTGCGACAACGCAGGTAGAGGCGGATACAGTCAAAGGAATATTGACAAGTATATGGATCCAAAGTAATCTTCATAATTGAATTTAGTTATACCAAAAATATATTGTTTGGTTTGCTGCTTATTGGAAACGTAAATAGTGGTTTAAGGAAACCCTAAATTTTTAGGGCAAGAGATTCACAATTAATTTCATTATAGATATATATTTACAGTTTAAGTCTTTTTCGAAATACGATGTCACTGCTGATAGCAAACATGAAAAGCCTCGTATGTTACAAATTGGTACCTAATCCCCTTAAATCCTTAAGCCACCGTAATCCGCTCGATGGCGTAGCTCCTTTCCATGAGAGCATCACGTGCACGACGGATCTCAAATCCTAAACTAGTGACAACAGCGATCTCAGAGGAGTAGTTTTCGTAGGTAGGAGTCCTACTATAAGAGAGTCTATGATAAAGTTTCTCTCATCTCATAAAAAGTGTTCCCTTCCAATAGTGGCAGTTACTATTAATTGAATTTTAAGATAAAACTCTTGGTTTTGTTTCATTACAGTGAACTTGTGCGTTTCTTTAATCATTGTATTTTATTTGTTCTTGTCTGTGGTAGTACTAATAATTGCATCTTTAAATTATTCCTTGTCGGTTTTCGTGTTCACGTACTAAAACCGCCTGCATATAACAGCATATCGATCAGAATTAATTACGTGCTGGAGTATAGCATTTATGCGATTACCCATTTTATGTCTATAACATCATCAAGTTAATCACATGAGGTGAATAATTTAATTCAAAATTAAACAGCCCGAGACCAGAATCCAATTAAAGTCCAGCAGCCAGCGTTCGAAGCATTCGCGATAAACACAACACGGCCGGCGTGCCTTGCAATTAACACCATCATGACATCAATATTAATCAGGTAATTCGGCCACCTGTGTCGGTGGTATTTCGAGTGACCGCCCATTATGGCACCCTCCGAGTATTAATGATGGGTGAAAATTCCAGTTTCCTCCGCATAGCCGTAGACTCTATCCCTTCGGAATACAAATTAAAGCCAGGCGTATCGATTTAGAATTTTAAGTATTTGTAGAAGTAATAGGATGGGGGGCTTGAGAGTAATTGTGTTGCGGGCTCCGGAATTACGAAGTTTTAATAAATTTGTTTGCGGTGGACAAATAATTACAGAATTACGTCGTCGCTGTGAGCTTAATAAACAGTTTGTGAATTTTGGTACGACTTGTGTGTTTCTTACTCAGCCATAAGATAAATATAACTAAAATTATCGCGTGTTCAAAGATTCACACATCTTTAAATATTAAATAAGAAACTTATTTGAATTTATTAACAATAAAAATAAATTTATTAAAGCTAAAATACATTTCACCTGAAGAAACCGTCTTGTCGATATTAATAAAATATTTTGAACTTTATGAGATGATAAATAAAACTATACATGGTTAATATCACACAACAGAATTTATTTAGTGACTATAGTTTCAACCTTTGCAAGGCCATTTCCAAACTTACCGTAATTATTATTGATATTATTAATATCGACAAGATGGTTTCTTCAGGTGAAATGTATTTTAGCTTTAATAAATTTATTTTTATTGTTAATAAATTCAAAGACGTATCCTATTTAATATTTAAAGATAGATTCATACATCTTAAACAAGCGATAATTTTAGTTATATTTATCTTATATTAATAAAATATTAATTTATTATAACATAAACCAGAAAGAATAAAACATAAAACAAAATTATTCGATGAGTAAACAATTATTGTAGAAATATAGTTTATTATTTTATCAACTAGTTGATTATTTTGATTTTTACTATATATACCTTAATAGTATGAATTTTAAATAAATAATAATAATAGATATAATTCGTAATTATTTATTATTATTATTTTGTTACCAACTAAAATTGTAATCATATAAATTGCTACTTATCATACATTCTGATTAAAAAGAGCGATTTTGTAAAGGTATTCTAAGGTGTTTTTTTGCTAAGCATGGGATCGATACAGTGTCATGCTTACCATATTGATATTTATTTCTGTATTCACCATTAACATATATTTGAATTGGGAGCACGGAAATGAATAGGCGGAGGAGTGGAAGATGGATGGGGGTGCTGATGTAGGGATGTAGGGCATGGGGTGCGTCAACTCTGATGTGTGTTTGAATTAATGTGATCGATCAGCTTTTACAGCTCGCTCGAAGAGTGTCGCTCGTTTCGACGAATCCGAACAATTCATCATTATCTGTGCGATTAATGCACCGACATATTTTTGCATTTCAAATTGCAACAATGGCTTTCAAATAATATTATCAAAGGCTGTCGACATTATTTCCATATTTTTCAATGAAATTTAAACGAGGGTGCATATTGTAACTGAACTACATAAAGGCTACGTAATAAATTTGCATTCTTTAAAAAAAATACATGAGCTTTATAGATTTATAGCTTATGGAAGGAATTATTTTTAAAGTTGTAATGAATGCATGATATATGCGTTTTACAAAAAATAATACTTATTATATTTTTACTACTAAAACATGATAGGTGAACACTGAATAAAACACTTATAGTCCATCCGTTGGATCTTCCGTCCTACGTCACAAACGATCGCTTCAAGAAACGACGAAAGTTTTACAGTGCGATCTTTTTCTAACGCATTTGGTTTACTTTATCAGACTGAATGTTTTTGTGTCGTTTCTGGAAGCGATATTTTGTGACGTAGGACGGAAGATCCAACGGATGGACTACACTCTGTTTTTAACCACTATAATTGTATTATAGAGGTTAAAAACCACTATAATTGCATTATAGTGGTTAAAAACATAGTAAGTGTTTTATTCAGTGTCCATTATGAATTACCACGTAGTAACGGTCGCAACCATCATTATGACATGATAAGTGTTTTAATTTAGTGTTTATACGATGAATTATGTCATAGTAACAGTTATAACCATAATTATAACTGCATCATTTATTTTTATTTTTAAGAAAAAGCACAGCACCACATAGTTCCCGTTTAGTTTTATGTAATTTTCCTCAAGTAATTACTATAGTTCTGCTCATATAGAAGTTGTATTTGGCAATTAACTACGTAGACCTTTCGTCGTATTATTTGTGTATTTATGTGTGTGTAAATAAGCTTATAACTTTAAAGCGCCATTAATTGTCAATTGGTACTGATAACCTATCCAATTGCTGACCCTGACAATGATGTTGCATTGAAGCTCATCATCGAGGATTTTATGCATATATTTTTTCCAAAAATTCAAATAGAACCACACTTGAAATTGTCTGAACCAAAATGAAATTGTACATAATAACTATGGAAGAGTAAGCATTTGAGTTTTCTAGTTGTTGGAACATTATGCATTAACAATTGGTCAAAATCCAAAACATTTATTGTTTATCTTGTTACATAATAGCTACCACAACTAACGTGGTTGTTTTCAGATCTCTTTCATCAAAGAAAGAATAATGTTGATGATTTGTTTATATAAAACTGAAATATACATAGTTTTCAGTTTTAAAATTCAGTAAATATGGAAACTTAAGCAGCAATTGAAAATGGTACGCAATATATCCAAATAAAGAATAATAGCATGATAAATCCCCTTCTTGGAATACCACCAAAGCTAAGGACAAGCATAAATGTGCCATCAATCGAAAAGTACTACAGTTAGGTTTTGTGATGTCAAATACCTATGTAAGGTCCCTTGAAAATAACATAGTATTTATTAATAAAATGTGTATTCTTGAAATAAATGTAGACTGTAAACACTAATGCACAAAAATCAGTACAATTTCACACGAAAAACGAGTATTAATAGAAACAATATTTTATAGTAGTTTTTTATCAGTTTACGATGAGTCAAAGAATTATATGATGTTCACATTATTTTTCAACTGGACATTAAAAATATAGCATGAAAAACAAATTTTAAAAACATGATACAAAATACCCTCATAACAAGTACTTAAATATTTATGCGTTTTTAACTATAACATGTCCTAGTTTACTGTAGAAAAAGTTCTTAATATTTACATTTTCTTTTAAAGGTTACCCCATAAAAAAATAATCAAGCGGCACCAAATTAGAAGATATAACAGGTCAAATAATTGATGCAGCATGATCTCCAAATAATTTGTACATTGGCTCGTTCTAGATTTTTTTTGCTAATTGGTGATATATTTTAATAATGTTGTTTTTATACGGATAATAGTTAATATTTATTTAGTACATTATATATCACTGCGATGAGTACACTTATATAACTTAGAACTATACAAGTATTTTCCAAGTGTGCATATTGTAAACGATACATCGTAAACTCTGTCATTGGTATGTATTTATTTATTCAGAACTTTGGTCTCCTTTCTTTAAAAAATACACATACAAATAAATTACATATACTTAACTACTTTTGGGTTAGTAAATGTCTTCTTGATAATTTTATATATATTATTTCCTGGAGGATTATCATTGCTTGTATTGACGAACAATTATATCTCAAACAACATTCTGTACTGAGTAGCCAAGAGCATATTTATTTATTTATTTATTTGTTAGCTTTACAAGATCTATTAAAACATAACATACATACATACAAATTAAATCATTTCAAAATTTGATGCATAGAGCTTGAAGGCGTAGTTCATGGTTTCATGTGTTCTTCCACTCGACCCATTACTCTTGTTAGCTGGAGATGATATATCAGGCGACTATAACCAATAGGGTATGTTTTTTTGACCATTTCTGGTAATTTATCTTCAATTTTTGAAGACCTTATTTTATAGGCTTATGTCAGTGTGACGGTTGTTTAGGTAAATTTATGATATTATTTAGCTGTATTGATGGCGATACTCTAGATAGACTTAGACAAACGTTTAACTATTAAAAGGTAGCAATTGATTAAAATTGTATTCATTTGGATCAAATGGTAGTTACTTATTTGACAGGATTTTAACCGAAAGCAAGCCACCGCCATACGCTGCTATGAGGCATGGACTAAAAGGGGGAAGATAGGTCGCAGAAGAGAAACCAGAAGACGAAGAAGAACAAATGAGGTTCAAAACCGAAATATTTGAGTTATGGAAATAAGAGAACGATTTTGTAGTACCAAATCAATTGCCTATCGATGGTTAGCTAACGAAGACTATCTTGTAACCCTTTACCCTTTTTAACTGTTTACCATTAACGTTTGGAGTAGTGTAGGTTATGACCGCATTGAAATCTAGAGTGGCATAGGGTAATTTTTAATGATGAATCTCGATTCTCTTTAAGGCCGAATGAGAGTCAGGCTTAGGACTGGAAAACGTCCCAACATGGAATTTTCTATTGAAAGATTTTGGTATGAGGTAATATAACTTATGGAAGCAGGTCTCGTTTGGTATTTATCCGAGACAATATAAAGTCCAAAATGTGGATGAGGCGATAGAACTATGTTTTCGTTTCTACTTTTCCAGCCAGAATATGCCCCTGCCCATATTGCAAGAGTTTCTATGGACCAATTTGCGGAGGGTAGTGTTAATATCTTGCGATAGCCACCCCATTATGGGGAGAGGACTAAAGTATCCGCAGACACTCCAATTTCTACAGCGCGAAATACAGGTTGATTGAGATACAATATCTCAAGGGATTATCGATGACCTGCTAGAATCGATACTACAACAATTTTGAAGTTTTAATATTTTTTCGTTTCAATGTAGTACGTAAACTAATATTTATTGACTAACACGAATTTGGTTCAGATAACCGTAAAATTTAAAAATTTTGTTAGAAGGACGAAACTCTCTTTACATAAGACATTAGTTAATAATTGTTTATTGATTTGGAACTTAAAGAAAACACCGTTTTACTTTTAGTATTTAAAGAGGATAACGTAAATCATTTGGAAACAAAAAAACAGAACATCAATGAATGGCATTTGTATAAATATTAGACATTCCTCTTGTGAATGAAAAAAAAATCAATACTTTTCCATAATTCATCTTTACACTTTAGTGGCCAATCATGCAATCTCGTCCTCTGTGGAAACAAAATAGATGGAGGTTCAATGCAAACCCACCAGTTTGATTTCCAAAAGCAAATTATAAATATACTTAATATTGACACCAACTGATGTCACATACCGGAAATGTTGGCATCATAATATGCAGAATATGTATGTAATATTTTGTTTTATATTAGCTATCAAATATTTTTTCAACAAACTCATGCATCGATACTTGTTTTGCTACTCTCTTGATGGAATCCACTTTTCAAATTGGGAGAAGTAGAACTCTTATGTTCCATTTCAGTCAGTTAACTTAATATAAAGAAATGGAGAAATAACAGGAGTTTTACTTCTCCCAATTTGAAACCCATGCATATATTTAGCGGATTGAATGTTGGGATAGTGGTCAACCATCCATCCACCCATTTAAACTTCAGCTAATTTTTTTTTCAACATAAACAGTTACTATATTGTAGTTTGTCCTGTATATCAAAAGATAGGCAGTGGAAAAGGTTAAAAAATGCATGTAGGTGGGTGGCCACTCACCCTCCAATAACTAAAATATACGATTATAAAATAAAGCACTAAAAACCTTTCTTCACACAGTTTATTTGAAATATTTGGTATTTCAAATAAACTGTGTAAAGAAAGGTTTTTAGTGCTTTATTATATAATCAAGTTTATCTTCACGTAACTCATCCAATTAATTTACTAAAATATACGAGTTTATTGAAGAAATATTTAATTGTTTCTAGCAGACTATTTAGGTAATAAACGCATGCGTATGTTTAACTAATTACTAATTACATAGACATTTAAATATTAATCTACATTATTTATGTATGATCAACAGTAACACTATTTTCGTTGCATTTGCAGAAGAAAAAAATATATGTAGGTTGGGCAGGTTGCCTCGAATCTAAACCCCTCACAGTAAAACATGAATACGAATTTGTTAGAGGGATATTTAATTGGAATATTATTTTTATTCATTTTGAAAACGCTCGTAATTGGAAATATCATT
Source organism: Ontholestes murinus (assembly GCA_963969525.1). Lineage (NCBI taxonomy): Eukaryota > Metazoa > Arthropoda > Insecta > Coleoptera > Staphylinidae > Ontholestes > Ontholestes murinus. Next base: position 48,155,527 of record OZ018390.1, on the reverse strand, counting down.
GCATAGTCGAAAGATTTACGATGCTAATAAGAATGCTAAATTATATTGTAATTAATCTTTAGATAAGATATACAAATACAATCCCTGGCACTAAAGTTCGGTGAATAGTCTTGTAACATTAACGTAGGTGAAATATTAATGAAAGTTACCTAAAAAAACATATTTAGAATAGTTACTAATCATTAAAATAAATTTCAATAAATGCCAGGTAGAACGGAATGACAATATTTTAAGTTAAATAATTGAGACAGAATATTTTAACATCTTTATTGGAAAGTAGTGTTACATCTGATAATACGACAATTACTGATTATTTAGTTGCGAATATGGAACATGAATGTGTAAATATTGACTTCAATCTTTCCGATCATTATGCACAAATTATTACTTTCACATGTGAAATGCCAAACATTTCAACTAAATCAAATGATTATGTATTTTCCAGACAAATTAAAATATCAAACTTAAATGAATTGAAAAACCATTTACAAACTATTAATTGGGAAAAACTACCTTGTATGGATACAGCATATTCGGATTTTCGCGACGAACTTATTTACATTTTCAAAAAATCTTGTCCAATTATTAGAAACAAAAAAAAAAATTCTAAAAAGTTGTGGATTATCCAAGAGGTTAAGGAAATATTTCCAGAGTCTCCAGAATTAAGAGAAAAGTATAAAATCGATAAAAAAAAGGCGCATAAAAAGCTAATAGTCCAAACCAAAAAATTACATTATGACAAAATAATTCTGCACTGCGCTAATAAACCCAAAAAATATGGGAATTGGTAAGAACGAAAACTGGGAAAGTAATAACAGTTAAGCCGCTGGAAATCAAAAATTTAGATGGAAAACCCACGACTAACTCGTATGAAGCGGCAGAAATATTTGCTAAATACTTCTCTACAGTTGCCGATAAGAAATTAGATTATTGTTTTGGAAATGTTCGCTCTGAAAATGCAACAAAGTGTCCAATTAATCCACATCCATTTCTTGGATGTATTGTGGACCAACAACTTACCTGGAAACCACAAAGTAACAAAATTTGAGAAAAAATAAACAAATCTTTTTACGCTATTTTAAAACTAAGGCAAACATATTCTACCGAAATATTAATAAATATTTACTTCGCTCTGGTTCACTCACATCTGAGCTAGAATATACTAGCTTGGGGAAGGACAAACTTAAATAATTTTAACAGACTCTTCGTGTTGCAAAAGCGAATAATTTGTCTATTTTTTAACATAAAACGAATCGAATCTTGTCGTGACACTTTCAAGCAGTGTAGAATTCTTACCCTTGCTGGTATATACATTCTCAATGGAGCCATATATACACAATAATATTAAATCATTCATTCAAAATGGTACAAATCGCCACTTTCAGATGCAAGTGAGCTAAATATAAGATTGCCTAAACATCAAAGCACAATGTTCGAAAAATCACCTGGCTACTCCTGCAGTATAATTTATAATTATATCCCGGATGCTTTCAAGGCCCTAAATTGCAAACAGTTTTTTGAACATAGTTTTAAAAAAAATCTCATACATATTTGCTTTTAAATTCCGCTATTTTAAATGGTTTTTGTGTTGCTTACCTCATTTTTTGTCTATTATTTATCCTTGTAATGACATAGTCTTATTATGTGTACATTTTATTTTGCTTCTATATATTTAAAATCTAGATTTATTGTATATTGACGTTCACACCCACATCATGCAAACATTAATATGTTTTCGATGTACAACATGTGAATAAAGCATTTATTATTATTTTTTATTATTATTACTATGCTTCTTCTGTTCTTGTTTTTCCATTAGCTATCGGTGGTCTTTCAGCCTAGAGTATTTTATATACCCCGATTTGAAAATTTATATAGCTTCTTATTCAGTTTTGTTATTAGGGTCATCGTCATTTTGACTTTACAATTGTAATAAAAATATTGATTGAATTACATTAGTCACTGATTTTTATTGATGAATACAATTATGAATTATATAAGGCGGCCCTATATTACCAAATGATTGTTTCCTTGCCAAGAAAAATCTGTGGACCTCTTATAACCTATTTAGGTTATGATAGTGATCATTGAGGTTTATTAAATTTTGAACATTTTGTTGCAATAATTAACTGATATAAATTTTATTATTAAAATATAAGTTAATTGATAAAATAAATATCCCTTACATGTGGTTGTAATTTACTTGGAAATTCAATTACATACATTACAATAATTTATTGCAATTAATTTAATGTTCCACTTACTTCACTGAAGATTGCCGCCAATGTCAACCTTGCATTTTAAATTATAGGTATCGAAAGAATACGTAAGATTTTTTATTCCTTTTGAGCGAATCTAGGATAAATGCAATCAGTTCACTCTTTATATAATAAGTTTAATCGTCCTTGAAACCGTAGAGATACAACAGCATATATTTATTAGGTACAATAATTATGTCTTATTATATTTCAAATATGAACAATCACGTAAACGCATATATTATTTATATTTATAAAAATATTTTAATAATAAAATGTATTAAAATCCTTTACATCATTGTATATGGAGGTAAAGTGGTTGTTTCAATAAGCGATTTATTTTGTAGTCTAAGTGAGACTCATTGTTGTAGATTTACGAAATGTTTTCGTATTTTTAAATTATAAGTTATTTTAATGTTTTGTTTTATGTATTGTTTCAATATTATGTACACATATTAGCTTAATTGCCAATCATTATATATTGACATATATAAGGTATTTATGTTAATTGGTAATTATTCATTAGAATTACTTATATAGAGGTTAATTGTATTATTCGTCACGAAAAGGCAATTATTGGTTATAAACGTTCATCGATGAATGGCCTCGTGATCTTAACCTAAAAGTAAAACTGCAGCGATTTTTCTAAATGTAAAACTAAATGCATTTAATAATATTTAAACTTTAAAATAGACACAAATTTTAACTGAGAACAAAATACAAATCCAAATCAAGCAATAACAAATACATCACACAACATGTACAATTTTATTACATATGATTATGTATAAATAAAGTGTTATCAACTAATTTGCTTTCATATTTTAAGATAAATATTAACATTAAATATTAACACCTATTTTCAGAGTTTAAAACGTAAGTCATTATCGATTTCTCAAAAAATAAACAGGTAATAATATTAACAGATTATAAATTAATAAGTCTGCTTGTGTGATATACTATGTAACATAATCTAAAACCGAAAAGTATATAATCGGGCAATGGATATTTGACCATTTTAATCCTGACATCGCCAGACGGGTGCTGGAATATATAATCCATAGGGTATCGGCTTGCATGCTAGTTGTATTGGAAACATATTAAATTCATGTACCTGAACATCAAATACACTCACATCCCACACTCATGTAAAATCCACAATCGACCACGAAGATACGTCAATCATTTTAAAATGCAATCGCTATAAAAATATTTTATTTTTAATAACGTAATCACCATATACGCGAACCTGCTATTTTGTAAATGTTAGAGTCATATAACATTATCATATAAATGGTAAATAGTGGATAGGAAGCGATGAAGCTGTAATGCGCGTTATAAGGAATATTAAATTTAATTTATAAACTGCCTACAGTACTTAGCGAAATATTTTAAAATGCTAAGATCTTTAAGATCATTACGGACGTGTATAATTTTAATCAGATTCTGTTTGTGTTTACTTCTCTCAAAGCTTAATAATTTATTCACATACGTGTGGGTTCGTTAAGATTCTTAACGTGGCTATTCAAGCTTATAGTTTATTATCAGATTGCAATTGAAATTTACATAGTCACCCATGTGTATACATAGAATATAAACTAGATACTTACATTCTGTTTATTAATGAACTTGTAGTTAAGACCGTCGAAATCTTCGAATTTTAATTACCGAACAGTTAAATGGTATCATCATAAGGATTGTGGCGTGGTAATTCATGATAAACACTTAACTAACGCACTTACTATGTTCTAAACACAAAAAAGTGGTTAAAACATAGTAAGTGTGTTAGTTAAGTGTTTAGTTAAATGATAATATGTATTTATAAAATAGTTATTATTTACTAAAAATATAAATATTGATTTATTTAACCTACACCATAAATAATTCGTTTCACTTATTTCATTCTTTAATTAGACAATATCATTGTTGTAATAGTTACATATAATTTAATTCATTTTTAAAGTAATATAAAGTATGTAATATGTTTACATAATATACGTAAGTAATATAATTAATTTATATTGTTTAAGGTGTTTCGCTGTTGTTTACAAAGAAACAATAATTCAATGAATTTGTAAAATGAATTTTTTTAGCACAAGCTCAAATTATATCATACATCGCAAATTTAGTTCCAGTAAATCTTCCATGCCATCACATTACACTTAAACCAACAGTTGATTATATAATCACGCACGTCGCGAAACTCGCAACACTGTCTCAAACTATTTCCTTCTACTCGCCACAGACACTGCCCTAATCACTCAGGTTGCTTATCGTTCCCTTTAATTCTGGTGCTCCAAATGGCGCATGAAAATTAACCCTTCCAAATCCAAACTTCTTATTACGCACCACAAAATTACATCTCCATTAATATAAACAATTCAACTACTTTTTCTACTACCGTTTCTTTTAAACACTTAGGTGTTCTATTACTTTCGCCTAACTCTCATTTAAAGTACATGCACTATTTATAATAATCAAGGTCAAAACTAAATCTTAACACGTTGAGCATTAACATCCTCTTCAACAAAACCGTCCCTCCACTTTCCAAAACTTTACGTTGCCGAAAGCCCTACGAATCTTTGCTAAACTTAGGCACCCAATTAACCCGCACCACAATCCCTTTATAATTCTACGCATTTACCCCTATTACCCAATGTATAAATAGTCTAAACGTTAAATTTATCTTCATTCTTACTAAAAACAAAAAAAAAAGAGAAAAAAAAGAAAAGATTGATGGATAGGCACATAAGGGACGAGATACTGGGGAAAGTTCCCTCAAAAACAGGCAATTTGCATACCAGCTGGGTAAGTCAATGGACTCGGCGCTGGGCGACCTAAACAGGCTCATCACAAAATCAATGGATGGACAAAGATATAGCCATCGCCACATTTCTAGATACAGAAGGGGCGTTTAACAACGTTCCAACAACCTCTCTCGTGAAGACACAAGCAAGGAAAGGAGTTCCGCTAAGCCTTTGCCAATGGATCAAGGCCAGCCTAGAGAAAAGGACAATCATATCCATTTTGGGGGCCATACAATTAAGGATAAGACAGGGGAGACTGCCCACAAGGAGGAGTGTTGTCCCCACTGCTATGGGCAACACTAGTAGATGACCTTCTAGGAAAACTGTCTAAAGAGGATATCCACTACCTAGGGTACGCGGATAACCTAGCCATTGTCATCAGCGGCCGGTTCGCGGGATTTGTCTCGAAGCGGGCACAAACAGCGACTGGCAATCAATCCAAAAAAAAAAAAACACAAATTGTCATCTTCACAAAAAGACGAGCACTGCAAGGCCTAAAGCCACTGATACTCGGGGGTACGGAAATCCCCTTCGTAGGGGACGCAAAGTACCTGGGAATAACCTTCGACGCCAAAATGACGTGGAGACCACATAATAGCAATGGGTAGGTGTCGCAGAATGTGCGGAAAACATTGGGGACTAAACCCTAAAATGACTCTATGGATTTACACCAGGGTGATAAGACCCATGATAGCCTATGGAACAGGTGTGAAGTGGACTAGGCCAAAGCAAAAGGAGGCGATAGGACTCCTGAGCAGTACAAAAAGACTAGCATGTCTCAGTACAACAGGAGCCCTAAGCACCACCCCCACAGCAGCCCTAGAAGTCATCTTGAACATACCACCATTACACGTCTTTATTCAAGGAGAAGCCAGGTCCAATCATATAGACTAATGCAAGTACAGACGCCCGTAATCCGATCACATGAAAAAACATACCGACGGCTAGAAGACGAGCTGAAGACTAACGCGATCACAGCGATGCCAAGTGATACCATGGTGAAAAAATACAATTTGGAAAGGAAATACAAGGTACTGATACCGCAAAGAGAAGATTGGGCCGAAGGCCAACCTACCAATGCAGAATCATATTGGTTCACGGACGGCTCAAAGGCCGACAAAGGTTTAGGAGCAGATATACCGGGTGACCCATTTTAATAAATCCACTGGAATATCTATGCGTCCTACAAAAAAATGTTCCAAATAAAAGTTTGATGGTTTCGAAAGGGCCATCTAATCCTATACAAATTTTTTCACCCCCACCCTCCAGGGGCGGTGCAGGGGGTCAACTTTTATATCTTAAATGGGAACCCTTATTTTTTATTGCAGGTTCGGATTCTACATAAAAAAATATGAAGATTTCATTTGAACTTTTTTTTCGAATTCGTGATAGATGGCGCTGCAAAATAACATTAATCAAGTCAAAAACGATAAAATGACGATAAAATCGTCACTTTTAATTGTTCGCCATTGAAATGGAGTGCGTCATCTTATCTCGTAGGGTCAATGCACCAGTGAATGGCTGGTTATTCTAGCAAAATTGTTGACAAAAAGATGCTAAACCGCGCCCCGTTTACTTCCTGGAAAATGAAACAAACCGTCTGACGAAAATCATAACAAACATTCTGACAAAAATCAAAACAAGCAATTTGCCAAAAATGTTGTTTAGTTGCAATTCGTTTTCCGGACAGTTCGCACAAAAAATGCGGCGGCTCGTGATAATTGCCTTTTCTGACAATCAACCGAAATGGCCGATTATTCAACGAATGAGAAGGTGGATTGCAGCGCCATCTATCACGAATTCAAAAAAAGTTCAAATAAAATCTTCATATTTTTTTATGTAGAATCCGAACCTGCAATAAAAAATAAGGGTTCCCATTTAAGATATAAAAGTTGACCCCCTGCCCCGCCACCTGGAGGGTGGGGGTGAAAAAATTTGTATAGGATCAGATGGCCCTTTCGAAACCATTAAACTTTTATTTGGAACATTTTTTTGTAGGACGCATATGTGTCGAGATATTCCAATGGATTTATTAAAATGGGTCACCCGGTATACGGTACAAAATCCGAGACAAAGATTTCTGCCAGTCTCACCAAGGACACCAAGGTGTTCCAAGCAGAGGCGATAGCTCTTCACCACTGCACAAGAGAAATAGCAAGACAAGACACCAAAAGTAGGTCAATTGCTATATTCTCCGACACCCAGGTGCTGCTAAGAGCACTAAGCTCCACACAGGTCGAATCTAAGCTAGTGTGGGACTGTATACGTGCTCTTAATGAACTTGGCTGTCACAAAAAAGTAACAATCACATGGGTACCAGGACACAGAGTACATCCGGGGTATGACAAAGCAGACGAACTGGCCAAACAAGGCTCAACAAAAGCAGTAATTGGCCCGGAACCCTCCTACGGAATCTCCAAAACCGCAGTCAAATGATCCATAAAAAATGGGTGGAGACACAGGCCCATACCTGGTATACGAACTCACCAGGACAGAGGCAGGTGAAACAGTTCCTTAAGAAACAATCGCCAATATTCACGACCGAACTACTGAACCAAGACAGAAAAATGGTCAAAACAATAGTAGGTCTGATGACTGCAAGCTCAACAAACATATGAGCAAAATAGGCCTGGTGGAAGAAGCACCATGCAGATTCTGCTTAGAGGAAGAAGAGGACATCATATGTCAACGCGAGGGTCTAGTAAGGATTAGATATCAAAAGCTGGACACTACAAAACCCAAGTAGTTCTCCGCTATAGATAAGCCCCTCTGGCAGGGCTAATAGGACTAATCAAAGAGGCAAAGCTAGAGCAGGTCATCTGAGATAAATAGGGATCCACAATAGATCTGAAAAGGTCGCGGTGGAACAGGTGCTGATGCCACCCATATAACATCTAATCTAATCTAACTCCCGCAATCCATAATATGTATCTAGGTTAGCGAGCGCTCTTCCCTAAGAACATTAACCCCCCTCAATCCTCTACATAATCCTTCGAACAAACACCTATATAATTCTGCCTGTGTAATCCTCATCAATAAACACCTTCTGTACCTTTTCCAAATAATAATTTCACTGTTTAAGTATAAAATTGTGTTCGTACTTTAGTTTAAGGTCTCATTTTTAGGCAAACGTGAAATGTTTTTTGTTTGTTTTTGTAGAACAACGTTAATTTGAAAATAAATAATTAGCAACAATGAAAGGCAGAAAGAAAATAAGTCTTGTATAAATATTTATAAAAACGGTAACCTTAAACTTTAAATAAATGAGAGTCTAGTACTAATCGTATATAAACATTTCTAAAAATAACTTCATTGATATCTGAAATATTCAGTATTACCTGTCATAGAGAACCCAAGCAGTATGTGGCAGAGAAGAAAACGGTTCTTACCTGAAATTAAAAAAAATACAGAATTTAAAAATTTTTACTTTAAAGGCATTTAATTTTATTAACAAACAATATGATAAATACGTTGGGTTATTATGATCATTGATTCACAAAAATACTTATGTTGTATTTTCATTGGTTTTTATAAACAATTATCAAAAAAACTGCCTCGTTTTTATATAATACAATATTTAAGTCACACATTTAATCAAAGTGTTTTACACATATAAATTATCTAACCATTTACCTGAAATCCCATTATTTATTGTAATGTGGTATTTACATTCGATATATTTTATACTACCTACGGCTAATGACAAATGCCATCGTGTTCTTTTAAACCCCAAAATAAGTAGGTTAGAGAAAATATGAAACGTTTTTGTGATGTGTGTTATCAATTCAACAAATGTATATTTTTTATCATAAGTTTATCATAAATTATGTACACTTATGATAATTAAAAAAATAATATGTTAATAGTTTATTGTTATTGTCTTTTATACCATTATATTGACAGAATCAATTAATCTATCCATTTATCGATTGCCCACGCAGTAATGAAAAAGCGGGATTCTATTATTAGGATCCCGTTGTGCGATTCCACAATGAATGGGATTCTTCATCAATTTAGGAATTCATGAGTTGTTTATTGTGAGGTGTCCTTTCCTCGGGCATCTGTCTGAATATTTTATGCAAAGTAATCGATCGCGGACAGTAACTTGTTATGTGCGAAACGCCGACAGTCCTGCGGGGATTGCGCCCCGATTTGTTTATGCATGGGTGTACTTAGGGGATGCGACTACAGTCGCAAAGATGGACACGGGGTTTTCCAGATTTTCTCCAATTTCATTACAGTCGGCTGAATTTCAAATGGACCCTTCTTCGCCCCCGGCCACGATCGTTCTAGACGGATACCCTTGCGTTTTCTGGTAGACTTGAATAATAAATTATGAGGAGAAATTGTATTAGACAAATGGGATCAGACGTGTCTATGAAAAGATGACAGGGTTTTATTAATATGATTGTGTTCGGTATTTTAGGTCTCCTTTTATTTAATTTGAGATTAATCTATTAATACGTGATAAGCCCTTATGATAATACTAAATTATCAGGAATGAGTCAATGAGTTACTGGCCTATAAATATAAGCATTAGAAATAGTGACAGAAATAGCAACGTTTTATAGGAATCAAATTACGTATCCCCTTTTTATCACATTCAACGTCCAAATCGAATGTTATATTTATAGACCGCTTTTTTGATTAAAGATGGACCATTCGAATGCTTTTTACAGATAACTGAAAATACTTAGAAAAAGCAATGTTCATAGTAGCAATTACTATTGAAACGTATCAAGATAATTAAAATTATTATTATCAGTATAGGATAACCTGACAAATATATATTTGGGTACGGACTGCCCTTTAATCTTATGCTTATCAATACATAAGATTAAAGGGCAGTCCGTACCCAAATATATATATTTGGTTGAACGAGTAATACCACCTAAATGTGGCCATGGCTTTGTCTTCTATTGACTTTGTGATGAGCCTGTTTAGGTCGTCCAGCGCCGAGTCCGTTGACTTACCCGGCTGATATGCATATTGCCTGTTGTTGAGGGGATCTTTCAACAGTATCTCGTCCCTTATGTACCTATCAATCAATCTTTCCATTGTTTTTAGTAAGAATGAAGATAGGCTAAAAGGTCTGTATGACTATAGCGTTAGATCAGCTATTCTGCCTACCTTGGGCAGGTAGATTACCCTTACGCTTTGCCATGATTTTGGTATATATCCCCATGCCAGGCAGGCTTTGAAGATTTTTGACAGGTGCGGCACTAATTCCTCTATGCCCATTTGTAAAAGAATGGAATAAATTCTATCCGGTCCCGCGGACTTGTACGGTTGGAACCTGCTGATGGCCCATTTAATTTTAGTGGGTCTTGTGACCTCCGTGGGTATTCTCCAGTCCTTTCGGTCGGGCCTTTTAGGTCTTTGGCTGGGATTGTCTGGCTTGTTATGTTCTGCCAGAATTGTTGAGGCTGGAAACTGGACCTTTAATAGTTCCTTGAGACTTTCCTCTATTGTTTCTGTGTAGGTTCCTTCTGGTTTTTTGAGGAAGCCTACCTCTTTGGCAGCACTGCCGTCCTTAGCCAGGACTTTGTGAATTCTTGAACATGCCGGAGTGTCGCTTCACGAGTCCCTTTTGGCTTTTCGGATTTCTTTGTTATATTGAGTGAGCTTTCCTCTGTAGGTGTCCCAGTCCTGGTTGTTTTTGGCCCTATTAAATAGCCTTCGAACCTCGATCCTCATCTTTTTGAGGTTCTTGTTCCACCGGACTGTTCCACAGCCCCTCTGCTTGGCTGTTTTTTCCGGGCAGTTTCCCAGATAAGCCGTCCTGATGGCGTCATTGATTTGTTCCACTCCCAGCTCCAGCCCATCCATATCTCTTGTCGATGCTGTACCTTGAGAGCTTCTCTAAGGAAGTCTTTATATCCTACTCAGTTCGTCTCTCTTGGGTTTCTGTACTTGCTCGTCATGAGAGATGTGACTAGAACGAAGCATTTGACACATGCCAATTGTCTATCACTCACTTTCCCGGTACAGATCGTTAAGTCTAGTACTTCTTTGCGGTTTTTGGTGATGAACGTGGGCTTATTGCCAATATTGGTCACTACGAGTCCCTCTGCTGAGATAAAGTTAACTCCTATATGAGATAGAAAACAAAAAGAATTCCACTACCTTATGTACAAAGCTGTGATCGCCTTTACCAAATAAAACGTAGATGATTCGATAGTTCTATGTAACTAATATTTCCAATGCTCTTAATTAATTTTTTTACTCAAAAATGCAATTTTTAATATTTTTTTTTCAATTTTGAATTCTCTACAATTATGTGTTATATAAATTTCATGTAACTTCAATAGTTTAGTAGCAACTGGAAAAAATGCCAAATTTTAAAGACTGAACAAATAAACTAATCTGGGATTTACATTGGGCTGACTGCAACCGCATATTGAATTTACTAGAAGAGTTTAAGTTTCAAAGCCAAAATTAACCTCGGAATTTCCCTATTAAACAACCAGATTGACCTCGTGTATAATCAGTGCTGTTGAATGAATAATTGTTGTTAATGACTCCAGTTATTTATACACGTAGTTTGATAATTAGTAGCTTGGTAAATGGTTTAGTGACTGTGTATTTTATTATCATTTTGTATTAGTTCCAAAGTATTCTAGATACACCATAAAGTAAAAAGTTCTACCATAAAAAATTAGATGAGCATATAGCCCTTATCAATTAGATATTATAAATACTCAATATACGAAAGTAATTTAATAATCCTTCTTGTGTCGTTATATACACTAATAACATTAAAAGGAAATAAAATAAGAAGATTTAATTTTGTTATTTAAAACTTAAAAACATTTTATAATCAATGTACTTATTTCTATAGTTCTTTTAGCAAAAATAATAACTAATAAAAATTTGACCGTTCTACATAACATCCACGAGACAAATAATATATTATTAGAAAACTACGAGGGTGCCCTTTTAAGTACGCGAAATGACAAGGATGGAGTGTGGTGGGGGCGCTCATGCAGGTCCTAAAGTGTTCAGTGACCAATCATATACGACATCTTTGAAATACCGTCGATCAAGCAACTCAATCCAGAAAAAAATGAGAATTATGGAGAAATTAGAGTTCCGTGCCGTTATAAAGTTCCTTGCCAAACAAGGAAAAAGTGTTCAAACCTTATTGGAAGAAATGTTATCTGTTTACTGGGACTCTTGTCCAGGAAAAACCACGGTATACAAGTGGCACAACCTCTTTAAGCAAGGCAGGGAATCAATTGAAGATGATTCCCGACCTTGGCTGTCTGTTGAGGTCACTACTTAAGATCTCATCGAAAAAATCGAAAAATGAATAATATTATTAATACACGTTTGAAGAAAAAAAAAACTCTCAGAAATAGCTGGAGTATCTAAAACAACCATTTTAAGATCCTTCATAATCATCTCGGCATGTCAAAAGTCAGTGCAAGATGGGCAGCGTATAGAGTCTTCGCGTGCATTTTTGAACCAGTGTAATGAAGACAAGGCTGGGCTTTTGGTGAGGAGATGAAACTTAAGTTCATCACAAGATTTCATGCTGTGGCATAAAAAAGGGTACACCGCCGTCTAATAAATTTAAGTTCATGGCGATAAGGATAAAGGTATTCCTATAACCGGAGAAGAATAATAAAAGAGGAGGAAAATTAACCAAAGGTTTCCTGCTTTTGTACACAATGCTCCTGTTCACAAGAGCCGAGTTGCGTTGGCTGTTTTGCATAAGATTGGCTTCGATATCATTGATCACCCACCTTATAGCCCAGATATTACTCCCAGCGACTATTATCTCTTTCCAAATCTGAAAAAAGTGCTTCGAGGAAAGAAATTTTCTGCCGATGAAGAAGTAAAGGATGCAGTTTCAACGTATTTTTCAGAGAAGGAATCATTTTTTATAAAGGTTCACAAGTTAATTCGTAGATCTGAGAAATTTCTTAGGGTTGCAAGTGAATATATTGCCAAAAAATATAATTTTGTAATATTATTTCATCCCCTTCTATACAATTCCGAGAACTTAAAAAGCAGCCTTGTATATTAAACCAAATACCAATTACACCCTCGTCAAATATTTTCCTGGCCACCCTTCGAAATAATAAGAAATGAAGCGTGTCTATTGGACATTAAATTATGCGTTCATAAATCAGGCGAAAACAACGAACCAAATAAAGCAACATCAATATAATTCCAATATAGCGTATGAAGGACGTTTAATCGATGACGAGTAAACATTTGAATTCCACCCCTTGTACAAACATATTGCCCCGTAGCACAAATCATCGATTTGCAGCATTCCCTCCATCTCAGGCGAACGTACATCATGGGCCGGAATTAGAGCCACTTCAAAAACAAGATAAATAACAGCACTAACATCAATAATATCTATGAAATAAATGTGCGGAAATTGCAGATGTTTAGTATATATTTATATTAACATATAACAATTGCAGAATTTAAATTCTAAAGTTATATATATTGAACAATATTCTAGGATCAAAAGTGCCTCTTTAGACAATGTGGAAATAGTAGTGTTTTCAATATCTACACACATACACATATACAAAATCAATAAAAAAACCTATCATATCCTTACAAACAATTTTCATACAAAAATAAATACATTCACATGCGTTATTTACTCCAGTAATATACCGTTATCTTGAACGAGTTTTTTTTTATTTCAACAAACATTGCTTCTGTAATTGATAAAAGACATTATTTTATATAGTTATACCGGTCATCATATATTGATTATTATTACTCATTAGTTAACTAAGTTCCTCCTATAATTGGACTTCTGTTACTAAGGTCATTTAAACGTTTGCAATATTGGTCGATTATTTTGTTTGCTCTAAATAAATATTTGTAATAGCGTTAACATCAATTACCTCTTATCAAACAAAATGAAAATAAAAAATTACTTACTCCATAAACTGATTAAACGTCTACATTGAATATTGAAAAATTAGAAACTAAACATTAATGCTGTAAAGTAGTTTGAGTAAATGAAAACATATAATAAAATGTGGGAGATATTTTGCAAAACATGAGGCAAGTATTTGTTGGTAACTCAACTTTAAAGTATTACAGGGAACGAGGCATAACGTTAACTTGTTTCACTCCCAACTTTCGTTCCACCATCACACATTTTATAAACGCTCGTAGGCGATTTCCCGAGAAAATGTTGTCGAGCGTTCAAAATAAACTGCCATTCTTTCCTCCAACTACCATATTAACTTTTCTCCCATTGTTTTATTCGTGTGCGCAGTTCCCCCAGTTCCCATTTTACAGCTTAATACCTACACAAAAGTGGAAAAATGGGGAATTTCAGAATTTATTAAACTCGCGAGGACATAAACCCCTCGCCGTTTTTCTTTCCCGTGCTCCGCTTCGATTCCGACAGTCCTTTTATTTGTATATAATTTGGCCGTGCAAATATTTAAACAAGTCGTCAAAGAAATTCGTCCGTGCGATGATAGTATCCGGTTTTTATGCGGACCCTCTAGGGTCAACTCGAGGCCCAGTTTTTTGTGGCACACAGAAACATTACATTCTATTCCCTTTAACTTTTTCGTAATTACATAACATATACAACTGGACTCCCTCTGCACGACTCAAGGTTTTTGGGGCAAAACATAATCCGCGTTTAAATTATCCAGGGATGTATTGCTTGATAAATATGTTAATTCAGGAGGGATGTTCTATCCCCAATTAAAATGGGCTTAAGGCCGTAAAAACTAATTAGCATGCTAATTGCTTCGGAAGGAAGGATAATCTTTAGGTTCCAAGGATTTTTATTTCTTAAATTTTCAATTTATATAAAAAAACTTAAACTACCATAATCCTCTATGTAAAAAATATGCTAAGAATTAAATTCAACGTTTCTCTTCTAAAAATGCAAAGATAATACAAAAAATTAACCAGCTTTAATTGTAATTATGCAACAAAAAGTTTTTTACATAATTTGTAGGATAAAATACTCATATTAAAACAAATAATGTGTGATTTCTTAGACTCAGATGTACATATCACAGGGACATAGCTTAGTTATTAAATTTATTTACTCGCGAAGGAAGCCTCTAAAATGTACAGCTAAGGCAGTTCTTCAAATATATAAATATAAAAACATATTATTATTTAAGTTGGTTTAATAATTAATTAGAATATGCAAATCTCTATTAAGTTTTAGGATAAATATCAAAAACACAATTATTATAATAATTGACAGTCGGATTTAGATCTTTATTGGAAGATAGTATTACATCTGATAATAAGACAATTACTATGCTTCTTCTCTTCTTGATTTCTCCATTGGCTATCAGCCCGCAGTCGTATTTATCTTTCCGATTTCTGTAGTAATTGTTAGTGGTGAAAATATTTTCACCTTTTTAGTAAAAAATATATTAAAAAATATGTCCAATTTGAAATTTTTCAAGGATCGTACGTTCTAAATTACACACTTAACTTTTGTGAATTATTCACATAATAATTCAAAACTTTAATTGTACTCAATTAAACACAAAAAACAAGCTAATTACACGTATTAATAAAAATGAACCCCAAATTATTCTTTCCAAAATTTCCATTACGAAATTACTAAACCGCAAAGTAATGAATTATGCATGTAATATAAACAGTTTATTAAATTATGCAAGACCGTTGATATTAGTAGTTAATATACCGGATTTTTGTATTGAAAACAATTTCCAGTAATATGTGCACGCGCACAATAATGAAACATAATACCAACCAATAAAAGTTCGAAGGACGCCAATGTCGATATTCACACGTCGATTAATTTGTTGTTATTGAAGCCAGAGGCAAGCAACTGAAATTCTAGCTGATTAATGTCGTATTATATTTGTATTTGTTAATGGTATATGTAGGGTTTATTGGCTGACATTGAGATTTTGTTCCTTTTTTCTTGGCGTTTAAAAATTCATAGAGGTGTTTACGTCAAAGGCATTTCTTTTCGTTTGTTTATGTAATTAGGAATGATTATTAGGTATTATTGAAAATCAATCTCGAGCTTTAATATTCAACGAAACTTCTCTTATATTTTTCTTTAATTTCTTAATTTATAAAAATATATAGAATGCGAATATTGATGTAATTAAGCTCCTAATTGGTACAAATTTGGATTAAAATCCAGAATAATGTTAGGAACTTTAAATGAAAATACACTTCGTTGATATTACACACAGGATTTATTACGTGACTATAGTTTCAACGTTTAAAAGGCCAGTACGTACAGTTTGTTTGATAATAGCCTTTTAAAGGTTGGTCACGTAATAAATCCTTTGTGTAATATCAACGAAGTGTATTTTCATTTAATGTTCCTAATCCAAGACGTATCACAATGTTATGGTTTCAAGCATTAAACAGAATAAAGTTGTTTAGTTCCGGAGATTGTATACACACTAAATTTTTAATTTGCATTATTATTAGTTTAGTGCTATACTGTTTTAAATATGTAATGTAAAAAAATAGATAATAACTAAGTACAGTGGAAACACTTCCTAACTGTATGGAAATAAATATGTGATAATTAAGAAATATATTTGATTGAACGAAGAAAATTAGCTTGTTTTTTGTTAATAATATACATTGTAAGGTACCTTTCCACACCAATCTACTACAGATATACTAACATGTGTGCTCTCATTCTCAGCATGTATACCTTATGGTAATTTTATACTATATCTCTTCTGCATCTGGATACATTTCCACTGAATGGTATCTTTTAACTGCCTCCCTTTTGAAATCGAGTACCACAGGCGATAGACTAGGGCCCTTTTTTAATACACCCCTTCAAGATGTTGAAAAGAGTCACCGTTTCTATGGACGTCCTCTATATTAGTATAAGGCCTTTCCACAGCTAATAAACTAATCCATTTGTCTTTCACTGCAGCCTGTTAAAAATGGAGTTATAAATAATCCGCATACAGTCTCCTCAATGAAGAGTAGGAAACAGTCTCTTATGTCGTCTTCTAATACGAAGCATTTGCCCGCATGCTATAGATGAGAAGGCCCAGAAAGTGACATAGTAAATAGGCCCTTGAGCGCAGCTGAAGGACTCAACTTATTAGCATGATAACAAACGCGGGGAGACACAATAGGGCAGAGGGCTGTAATGGTTGGGGGCTCTCACATCCTAAACTCCACATTGTTATTAAAAATAATAATGCGTTTAGTGTAACTCTGATCATTACTTCGTGTACAATATATGTAGTATAAAACGAAAACATATTTATTTCTATTAGGTTAAATAAGTATTTCCCATGCCAACTTTCTATTTCTACGTAAACCTGATAAACAGTATAATTTTGATATTATTTCTTGAAGCTCAAAGTAGGTCCTAAAAATATAAAACGTTTATGATAAACGCGTTAAAATTTGTTTTTAGAAATCGTAGAATAAATGTATGAATAAATTCGTTTTATCATTGACATTTCAGTCTGGATTTAATAACATCGTTAATAATAATAATAATAATAATAACCTAAAATTTTGTATATTTTCTATTTTCTATAGCATTTAAATTTTTTAAAGTTTTTATACTCCAACCACATTCTTATTTCAAAATGATATTAATTCTAGTTTAAAATGACAAAATACGATAAACTTAGATAAATAAACATTTCTTAAAAGCCCTACTTTTGACTTATTTTTATAGTCAAAATCAATGATGTTTCGAAGTATATTTTCTCCCAGTCAACATAGTTTTTATCCAAATAGGTCAACAGTTTCAAATCTTGTACCTTACAAGCAGTATTTATCTGTTACATTGCAAGATCAAAAGCAAGTTAATTGCATTTACCTTAATTTCTCCAAAGCTTTGGTAGAGTCAATCATACATTTATATATACAACATCTTTATTAACAAACAAATATAAATAAATATAATACATGTATGATACAATGAATGTTAGTGAGTTAGTTTGTTTGTTAAATGGTTATCGGTCTTTCAGCCCGGATTTGTCATTGTCGATATGTCACGTCAGACTGTCTCTGAAGATGATGTTGATGAATAAAGTGATGCGATTAATTCAAATGTAGTGAATGAAGGGGTTTTGAATTTTGGGATCAGGTTGGGATTTCTGCGTAAGCAGTAGAGGGAAAGGATGTGTTGATTGAAGGGATTTTTCGAAAATTTCGCGATCACACATTATTTTCAAAAAAGTTACAATATCTTCTATTTTGTAATGAAACTATTTCACTTACATAAAAGATCCAGCAAGGGTCTCATTATTTACCCTGTTCATTATTAATATATAAAATTTTATTAAAATCTCTAAATTGATAAATGAATGCTTATGACACTGAAATTTTTAAAACCGTTAATTTTGTCAATAACTGTATGTATATTCAGGAAGATTTGATAGCAATACTTTTGAGGTGTATATAACGTCAGCGAAATTAATCTCAATATGAGCAATTTATTTCGTTTCTTTTTTGTAGATATAAACATTTGATTCAATTTGCATACTGACTTTACTTAATGGATTTCATATGAGGAAATAGAATTTAGTCTAGCGTATTGAAATTAGCCTGTCTACAAATTCTATTCTGTGCACTTTATATTGTAGTTAAAGTATGCTTCTCCGATTTAAGATATAAAAAAATGTTTTCAGATGTGTGAAGTCCAAGATGAATAGGGTACATATTCAGAGTAATTATTCATTTATT
This sequence comes from Ontholestes murinus, assembly GCA_963969525.1. NCBI lineage: Eukaryota > Metazoa > Arthropoda > Insecta > Coleoptera > Staphylinidae > Ontholestes > Ontholestes murinus. Next base: position 48,136,782 of record OZ018390.1, on the reverse strand, counting down.
AAAAGAGTTCTAAATACACTTAATTCAAGGATAGAATGGATTTTATTTATATTTTTCACCAATAAAAAACAAATTCTAAAACTATAAAAATTCCATTTGAGAGAGAATTAAAAAATTTACATACAAACTGATGAAAATGTTTAAAATTTTTAATAAATTTTCGCAATTTGAGAGATACATTTTTGTAAAATTACTGAAAACTAACATATAGAACCCTTGAAAGAAATCTTGTAGTTTAGAAGAGAAATTTCTGGAATTTTCTAAATATCTAGAAACAAAATTTTAGAAATGTTGAATTCCTGTAAAGAAATGTTTTCAATTTTAGAAGAGAATTATTTTACAAATACATAAAAAAAATGTCATTAAAATAAGTCTAATAAGACTAAAATATGCTTTATTCAAGCATTATAATTATAATGCGATACTACAGATGGTATTCCGAAGAAGTATAGATGGTATATCATCTTGGGTTTGAGTAGAAGATCCTTCGATGAAGAGAACTCCGCCCGTCCTCCTTTTGACTAAAATTTTAAGTATATTTTCATGATTTGTAATATAAATCTTGCCATATTTTGTTAAAAAGGAGTACAAAGATATAAGTAAATAAATAAATATATAAAAAAACACGCAGTTTAGAAAATTTTCTAGCAAATTACAAAAAAGGAAAGAACAATTACTGAAACATTATATTAAGAAATTTAATGAAATTTTCAGAAAACTAATGGTATAAATTCTACCATCGGAATTCCTAAAATTATTCCAGAGAACTGGAAATAAACAAATTATGGAATATCCTATATAAATACAATCACGATTTTAAGACGAAATTTTAGAAAAATCTCAGCAATTAGGAAGAATTTTTTCACCAATTGGAAAATTCTAGAACCCCCGAAGAATAAAAATCAATTTGAAAAGGGTAGAAATTAATTTAAAAAAATTAAACTTAATTCTTGCATTTTAGAGGATACATTTTTGGAAAATGCTAGAAGATTCTATTGAAAGAAATCTCCCAGTTCAGAAAATAAATTCATGGAATATTCTATAAATCTAGAAGCAAAATATTGAAAAAAAACTAAATCTTCGAATATCACACTTTAGAAGAGAAATTCCTTTAAAAATTAAAAAAATTAAATGCTGGAAGAAAATTGTTGAATTTAGTAAAAATAAATTATTAATTGTTCGAGATATCTGTATATAATATAGAAATATTTGCAGTTTAGAAGAAAAATAATTTTAAATGTTTAGAAATTTGGAAGAAATTTTAGCCTCGAAAGATAAATTTAAAGTTAATAATAAAATAGTGTTGCTGAAATGTTAGAAGTAAATTAGACCTCTAAAAGTTGACATCAAAATGGTTAGTAACAAGCGATGTTATACTAAAGTAAGTTGAGATAGTGAGTTACATCATTGCGGGATCTATATTTAACAACATAAGACTATTTCCAGATTTTAGAGAATTTAGTTAGTAGAGTTACTCAGAAGGTTTTGATATCCATATCCCATATACCATACGTTGTTTGTCAGCTAAGGAATGGAATTTCCGTGGAACATGGATTTTCTCAACAACATCGATGCATAGATGAATTTAATTCGATGGGGATGAGGCACCATCAAAAACCAATATATATCGATGGGATAGGGAATTCAATCGTGGCCGTAGTCTGTTTGGTGGTGAATTTCGTGAAGGTCATTTAAAACCAGAATTTCGAAGCAAATGGTCGTCTCTTTTTTTGTTTCCATAAAACCAGACACATGACATCTGTACTAGTATAAAATAGGTTAAATATTTATCACTTAAAAACCGTTTCGCAGTCATTCCTTACGCGTAAATTTTGAAGGTCGTATTATATAAAGTATTTATTTATGATAACTCTTTTGCCATGGATAGTTTACATCAAGGTATGTAGTTTATATTGCACCCTAAGAAAGATTCATCAGTTAAAATTTTAGCAAAGATTATTCGATAAATAATTAGAAATTAGAGGGTCCGCCAATAGGGACGCGCGAAGTTTGCCGGAAGGGTGCGGCCATGTTGTTCGAGGTAGAGCTGTCAAAGTTGCTGTCATTTGTTCAGTATATAACCCCAAATCACCATGGCAAGTTTGAGTGTAGAGCAGCACGTGCAAATTATTAAATTGTTTTACGAAAATGGGTCATCAGTTCGAGCAACGTTCCGCGCACTTCGCCCATTTTACGGTCGCGATGATCGGCCTGTAGAGTCGACTATCCGTCGATTGGTGGGCAAATTCGAGTCGACTGGTTCAGTAAACAACCAGCCAACACTGACACGTCGACGAAACGAAAATATCGCTGCTGTCCGTGAGAGTGTACGCAAGAACCCGAGGCAGTCCATTTTTTGTCGTGCACAGGAACTTGGCCTTTCGGAGACATCAACTCGCAGAATTTTGCATCTGGATTTGGGTCTGCAACCGTACAATATCCAATTGACCCAGGAGCTCAAGATAAACGACCACATACAGCGTCGGGCGTTCGCTGACTGGGCTCTGGAGCAGTTGGAAGCAGACCCCCATTTTGGCCGAAAAATCATCTTCAGCGACGAGGCTCATTTCTGGATGAACGGGTACGTGAACAAGCAAAATTGCCGCATTTGGAGTGAGAACAACCCACACGAGCTCCACCAAGTGGCAATGCATCCCCAGAAAGTCACTGTTTTGGTGTGAAGCTGGGGCGGCCATAACCGTCAATGGGGAGCGCTACAGGTCGATGATAACCAACTTCTTTTGGCCTAAACTGGATGATATGGACACGGACGACATGTGGTTCCAGCAGGACGGCGCCACGTGCCGCACAGCCCATGCCACAATGGACATTCTGCACGAGCGATTTCCGGACATGGTCATCTCGCGCGGAGGCGATATCAACTGGCCACCGAGATCGTGCGATTTAACGCCTTTAGACTTTTTTCTCTGGGGCTATCTCAAGTCGCTGGTCTACGCCAACAAGCCTCTAAACACCGATGACCTCAAAGTCAACATACGCAACGCCATCGCTCAAATTGAGGCCGATATGTGCTCCAGAGTCATCGAAAATTGGACCTCCCGGATCCGGGCTACCAAACGGAGCCGCGGTGGTCATTTGAACGATGTTATCTTCCATACTTAATGGAGTCGAATACCCTTTCGAATGAAAAATAAATTTCGTTTCTACCTCACACACAACTTGTTTTATTCAATTTTAAAGTTCACGCGCCCTTATTGGCGGACCCTATACTTAGAAGTGGTGATTTCATTAGACTGCCAAAATTTTTGTACACCTTTGTACGCCATGATTTTATATTTTTTATAATTTTGGATCCATCTAGAATATATACAATAAAATTTTGAGTGCAATAAATTGCGTATTTCAAAAAAATCCAAGTGTTAAAAGGTGACGATAATAATCCACGATCAACTTCTTCTACGACTGAAATTGACTTGTGGGTTACCTTAAAGGTAAATTTAAAATACATAATTGTTCCGAAATAACATAAGACGAATTAAACCAAAGATGGAAGACGTATCATCGCAATAAAAATGTGTTCTTAAACAAGTTCAATGATTGGTTAAATACTACCGTTACAATAATTAATTTGGATGCACCCAGTACAAGTGGAATCCAGAGTGCAAAAAAAACGTGAGCTGTCGAAAAAAGACTTTAGTTAAAAGTTAAGTTGAGGCAATCTGGCAAGAGAAATGCTGCTTCTATGTTGCAGCAATTGGTTTCAAGTCCAAAAAGAGCAACTAAAGTGAAGAAAGCTTTTCACGCCACATGCGAACAAACGCCTCAGAATTCTGCAGAAGAAACATTGGAATTGATGGGTTCAACAAAATTAACGTACAAAAAATATGAAATTATTAGAAAATCGGCATTAGATAAGCAACTAAAAATATATCCATCCTACGACAAAATAAAAAAAGCTATGTATAAATGTATATACATTTCTGTAGAAATATTCGTGAATTATATTTTACAAACTTATTTTCCGTCCTAAATAAACTTATAAAATTCAGAAAGATTTATTATATTTTTTTCCAGTTAGATTTGTAAAATCCCACACTGTGCGTCGCCTCGAACAAACTAAAAAACCCGAATTTTAAAAAAGTCGAATTGATTAGTCACCCAATTACTTCATTTTATTCCCACAATTGAAAATTACAGGTACAACGTTTTTTGACACTTGAAGATTTTGAAATGCTTCAAAAATTGGTTCAAGCGCACGCAAAAACTCCATGAAGAATATTTTGAAATATATTACCACACATGTTGATTATTTTCTTTTTTATTCCCCATTCCCAAAATAGTTAATTAGTTAGTTACTTAGTAACAATAATTTCTTACAAAAAAATTATTTTATTGCATATGAAATGTAGCAAGTTCAAAAAAATATGATCTTATACTCTTGCCTACTCTGATTCAATGACTCTGGTGACACATAAGGTATCTTTGTTGGAGGTTGTTCCACCATTATCTTGCCAAGTTTGGCTTAATTTCCTCTAAGGAGAGGACTTTAATTATATTTATGATGTCATATTTGACATCAAAGTTTTATTGGCAACCCTCGTAGTAGTAGTAGTGATTTAAATAATCCCTAGTGCTGATACCAGATGTGGGCTATTTCAACATTCTGTAAGCCTTGTACTGCTGATATCACTTGATTATCATGAAGTTCCAAATACTTTTAGCCATTTCCCCTCACTGAAAAATGGTCCTTTAACTGTGTCCCCCAGAATGCCGGTCCGAACGTTAAATTTTTGGGGGTGAGTTCTTAAATTTATTCTTCGGTGCTTGTTTTCTTGGGACAAATATCACACTACCGAAGGATTATGTCGACCATGTAACAGAAACAGAATATTTCAAAAAAATCGTAATTATTGTTTACTCTATTCGTCACATCTTCACAAAATTCCATTTGACGCGACAACCTCTTGTGTTGTTTTAATTTTGAAAGACTTAAAACCCTGCCTTTTAAGTGGTCTCTGCACTTCTGATTTTCCGCCATTAATTTCTCGATTATCTGCAAGAGCTCTGGTTGATGGCGTGTCATTTTCTGTTATCATCTTATAAACCATAATTTCAGCTACTTCACGGATGCCTCCGTTACTTTGAGCACTTACATGGTGGATTTGCAGAACCAGTTTTCTCAAACAAATGTATAACATGGAAGATCAAACGGGTGTTTACTGTCACATCGTATTCCAAAACAAACAAATTATTTGCGATTTCATTCATGGAATAACCTCCATAAAACCATTTAACAATTTGAGTTTTCTGTTCACTTGTTAACATTTTAAAGCTATGTAAGTCAAATTGACATGCATATTGCAGTAACAACCATGGCGACCAATAATAATAATCGAGTTACAAGACAAACACATTACATTACTCACATTCAAAATTTCAGGGGACAACGTGTATGTAAACAAACTTGTTAGTTTAAAAAAAATTAGTTATAAAAATGTTTTTGTTACTCTGACTCGCCATTAATTGAACACTATTTTCAAGAGGTTTGTTATATTTGTATTTAACCATTCTGATTTATTTAAAGAACAGAATATTTTAATAATTTCAAAGTCAAAATAAATTGATATTTTTTTTATTACAGAAAATATTTTAATCGAAACTTGTTATTCTATATGAAGTCTCTATTTTTTAAATAAACATATTCCAATAAATATATTACTTACACATATATTATATTTAGTTAATTTCGTAACCACCAAATATTAGCAGATATATAATAATTCAATGACAATAATTAAATAAAACCCTTGTTTTAAGCAATATAATGAAAATACATGTACCCTCTCAACAATAATTTCAAATGCGGCTTACACTCAAATAACATTAACAGTATTATTAATTGTAGTATGTTGCATGACATTTCATTTAGGCAAAAGTCGTAAACATCATTTATTTACTTATCTCAAACGATAAATTATACTCTGAACCATATCGGTTCGTTGGTGATCATATTTAATAATCCCGTTCTGTCATGAGTAGGACTAATTACCTTTGACAATAGTCGTCGAGTTGTAACGATCAAATACGTCGTGCAATTAGTGCTGCTTAATTAATTTGTCTGAACAAGCTTACGTTATTTGGATCATTAGGATAATAGGAAACGAAACCAAATACATACATTATGGGTAAAACACAGATTTTTATTTTCGGGAAAACAGAGATCGAATAGAACATTACAATAATAATGTAAATAAAATACCTTTATAATAATTGATGTTGAAATATCGCCATTCGTAGTAATATAATTGTAATTAAACGTATGTATATTGGTATATTTTAAATCTAGTTAAAGACCCATTTAAAAATAATATGTTTGATGGAAGTCATTATTTTGTGATAGATTTTGAATGTGTGCGACATCAACAAATGAATCTTTTAAATTAATAATGCGGGACTTTAGGTAAACTTCCATTTTAATATCACGGTCTTGCATCTATTGTATCCATCTTATATTTATCAAGCAAATAGCTAGGGTCTTTCAACTAAACTTCAGAGTGTATTAAATATGTTACTAGCTACGTCTATATCATCGTTTGCTGAGTTTATTTCGCCTGAGAGAAATTACTTCTCATTCAAATATAATATATAAGGAACCCTTTCGTTTTAATTTAGATATGCAGAAGCTATGCATCATAGCGTCTTTTAGGTATTCCAAGTTATTATTTGCGTGATTAAAATTATAGAAGTATTGGTATAAAGTAGGAATATTATTATCTTACATAAACTTGTAGTGTTTGGCCATCGATCACGTGCTTTTTGCATCAACCGTTTTATTTAATATTATTAATTTATTATTGAAATTATCATTAAATTTAAATTAATTTACGCAGGATATTTTTAAATTACATTTTAATAGAATCTAGGTATTTTCAGGTCGTATTTTATTTCTTCGATGTTGTTTTGTAAAACAAGATCTTTGTATTGTTTAATTATTAAATTTGAATTTTATTATATAAGTACAATGGATAAAATAAATACTATCTATATATCTATCTATTTCTTATGAAGAAAGGAGACTGGTATTTTATTTAATAAGATCTTTGCAAAAAAAAAGGTTAAATGAAAATAATTTTTAAGTTTTTATACCACTATTTATTGTATAATATACACAAACAAAGTTTACAATATATTATCAATTTATTTGTAAACTTTGTTTGTGTATATTATACAATAAATAGTGGTATAAAAACTTAAAAATTATTTTCATTTAACCTTTTTTAAAATGAACTACCACATAGTAACGGTCGCTACCATCATTTTCATCAAGATCTTTGCACTTTTATCATCACCTAATTAAAATTAACAGTATTCATACTACAATGTTTATAACAAGATATCTAAAAAGACTGACACCATTTTAAATATTTATTCTTAAGACCTTCTTACACCCTTTAGGTAAAATTTTATAAATCGCTACATTGCAACAACTTCCATGAGTAATAGCCTACAAGTTATGAATATAAAGCAGTCTACGATTAAAAAACGCTTCAGTCTGTGAAAAACCGACAAATCTGCAAAAAGATTTACAGAATATGTGCAAAGAACGGATTTTCTTATATAATATTCCAATGTTACCTTAGTTGGAATTTTATATAACATGTGAATAGCCAAATTTGTTAATCCAAAAATTATGCCTTTAAGTGATTAAGAGATCGAGTTGTTAGAAACTAATTTCTAGAGTGTTTTTAAAGAGAAGAAAAAATCAGTTAAAACGATTTTAGGAAAATATCAAATTAAAAGCTGTAAAAAATAATATTAAATGGTTAAGGAAGTTTCATTTTTTTAATACCTTATCATTATATATTACTATAAAGCAGATACCATAGATAATCATTACTCACTGATAATATATGCTTTAATAGAAAGAACCAATCGTTGCTATCTTCTAATGAATTATCTCATGATAAATTTGATTGCCCACATTTTTTTTCCACTGAAGAAATTTAAGCGAGGTTAGTGTAACTTTGGGGAAATTTTGCAATTAATGCTTTTATAACCATTTTTCCAATATCTTACTGTATGTAATAAATGACCGTTTATATCTTGACATATCATTCTCGATTTGAATTGAATATTGTAAATAATCACGGCACTAAAAACAGCAATTTTTACATTAGCATAACTATAAACACAAAAAACTTAAATTTATGTTTTGATAGCCTTTATAAATGCAATCACTTTCAAATCTGTTGAAAACTTCTATTTCTGCTTTTTTTAATCTTCTTGCAATTTTTCTTAATAACCAATTATAAACCCAAAATGCTTTACAAAAAAGTATTTCCTCTGAAAAATATAAAATAGGTGGTATCTCCATAGCAATGTCAACCTTTCTCAATTTACTTTAATTTTTCTGATTATATCGTGAAAATGAAGTTCTATAGTACAGCGTTTATTATAGCAATGCATTTGAAATTATACGTAGCTAAACATTTTTTGAACGAAAGTATTTGCTTTTAGTCAATATGTAAACTGATCATAGCAAGACATTATACATTGAATTAATTGCTCACTTAACCCGTGATGAAACAGTTTTGAACTATTTTGATTATAATTAAAAAAACACTTGGTTTGTTTCATAAAAAAATTATTATTTCTTCTCCGACTAGTTTCGATAATATGCCATTATAATTTTTAAAAAATAATGTGAGGAAATGGCTGAACCACAGATTAATGTGATCAAAATAGGATAATTTGGCACTACTCATCTGTATCCAAAAGTTTTCGGTTAAGCCGGATATAGTCTTCAAATTATATTATTCATTTTATTTACAAGAAATAGAATTTATTTATTTTGAAACAACTAACTATTTAGAATGTTTATTTTTAAAACCTTAGTATCTCCTTGAGTAAAGTGTAATTTTTTGTCGCTATAGAGTACCAGCACCAATTAACAATAGTGTATAAATAAGAAAGTCTATCATCAACAAACGCAGTTAAAAAAATCTAAACAATTACCACTGTGCGAAAGACAAGATATTACAGAACATCTTCATGTCATAGAACACGCATTCGTATATAACGTGCCAATATGTCCTCAATTATTATATTAAATAGAAAGAGCCACATTAGTTAATTCTAGGTGATTAAACTGTGTATGTGTGTGTCGTAGGAATAATTTTAAATGATTTTATTAGCAAACAATCAAGTATGAAACTAACTAAAAATATGAACGGTTCATGATCTTTTAACAATTCATTCTTATTAATCTATCATCATGATATATGCTTTAAGGGGGTATTTTTATTTTTTTGGCTTAAAATGTTCCTTGGGATCTGTACTTTAATGTAGCATGGATTCCAAGTCCGCCAGAAACATTTAACCTAGTTAACGAGACGATTTCCGAAAAAATGTCCCGGCGCGCTGACTAAAGTTATTTTCTAATTGCAAATATTTACAGTGAAAGTGTTTTTTGAAGGGCGGTTTCATGTTTTTCTTTTACCCTTATATTGTTCAAAATTACCCTTATGTTGATCAAAATTCGGGTTCAGCGACCCCGAAAACCCCTTATATGAACGTTTTGGCCGAAATTGCCGAGTACATTTTTTTTAAGTTAGCCATATTGGATCCGCCATCTTGTTTTTTTTTTAAAATTTAACCTCACATTCGTGTTCAGAATACCCGAAAGCCTATAATGACCAGTTTTCGGCGTGCAAACTGAACACATCAAAAAGTTATTCGGAGTCAAACTTTTCCAAAACTTCAAACGCGTTTATCTCGAAACGACATTTTTAAAACTGGTGGGATATTTCACGCTCACACGATCGTTACAAATGGCCGCCATTTTCGTAAAAATCACTTTTTCAAAAATCGGCTCCAGTATTTCAATGGCAAATCATGTTTACTTTTGGGGGATTATCTTGTATTTGTAACAGCTTCACTTGCCGAGCGGTGAGATATCCCACCGATGGGGAAAACCCGGCTGGAGGAAGACTGCGCGATCTGGTGTAGCGGCTCCTGGGATCAGGCGATTCGGGCCAAAAAAATGTAATTGATCGCAACAAAATGAGGAATAAAACCATGTAAAACTTTGTATGATCGCGAGTTGTTTTCATGCCTAAAAAAAATCCGAAAATACCCTATTTTTCGAACGTTCAAGGTGGGATACCCCCTTAATAGAAAATTTTAATGTTCAATCGTTACTCTGTTCTAACAAAGAAACATAACCGAGACCAAAATGCCTATTAAATTACCGATTACCTCAATTTTTATTTAAACTAAATATTATAAATAACAAATGTAGTAAAAAGGGCCATATTTTATACTAGCTCTGCTATAGCACCAAATTATCCAAGAAATATATATATATAGGGTGGGCCAACTAGTGGTTTCTTTTTAAATCATAGATTATTTTGATACTGACGGTTTTCTTTCCGTTCGAAATCTTGACTGAAAGTCAGTATCATACCTCCGCGGTATGAAATGAGTCGATTTATGCTTGAACAACTTTAAGAAATATTCCAAACTTATTTCCAAAGTGCGTGCTTAAAAATATTTGTTTCTGAAGTGGCACATTTTCATCTTGGTGGGTACGTTAACAAACAAAATTGACGCATCTGGGGACGGAAAACCCGCACGTTATTGTCGAGAAGCTAATGCAACCGCAGAGATTGAGAATTTGGTGCGAATTGTGGAGTGATGGCACCATGAAACCATTTTTCTTCGAAAATGAGGCTGGGAACAACGTTTCGGCAATAGTGAGCGTTATAGAGCTATGTTATACGATTTTTTTTAACTGAAATTGAAGACATGGATTTGGATGACCCCTGGTTCATGCAGGATGGCGCGCTATTCCACACAGCCCATGCCACAATCGATCATTTGTGCACCAAATTTCCAAATCGTGTTATCAGCCGTCTTGGCGATGTCAATGGGCCGCCTCGGAGCTGCGATTTTACCCCTTTGGATTTATTTTTCTGGGGAACCGTAAAGAACCGATGTTATGCCAACAATTCAGAAACGATGCATGCACTTCAGGCCAATATGATCCAAGAAATCGGTGAGTTATAGCCCGAAATCATCAACAAGGTCTTGGAAAATTGGAATGACAGAATGCGCTACTACGAAGCCAGACGAGGCAGCCACTCAAACTAAGTTGTGTTCCATAATTAATGGGAATGTTTGCTCTTACTAATAAAGCCATAATACATGGAAAAAAAATAAATTTTGTGCATTTTATTGCATTTTTAAAAAGAAACTTGTATCTGGCCCACCCCGTATATATATTGTATTTAGACCAAAAAATATTCTTGGTTCATAGTCATTTTTCTGCATTTATTCTAGTTATTCTAATTACATAGTGTAATAAATTCTGTAGTTTCTGCGTTTATTAAAGCAATGCATCTGAAATCATATGTGAATGAAATATTAACGAAAGTTACCTTACTTTCCTTCGAAATCGTCATATCATATAACTATGCAACACTGATATTTGCTAAACATAGCCTAAAAACTTTTCAAGAAGGCTCCTTTTGGGATGTCAAGAATATTGCCAAATCTCTTTATTTTCAATGCTGCATGGTACATCGAAATTTTGAACCTTTTATGAAAAGTCTACGCAGGGTACGACACCAGTATGCACAACAAGGTTCATGGTTTTTTGTTCACCGCAATGCTCGCCTTCCTCGCAAAAAAGGAAGTTGTGCAAATTGAACATCCAACATACTCGCCAGATTTCAATCCTCCAAACTTCTTCCTATTGCCACTACTCAAACTCCTATGAAAGGAAATAGATTTGACGATATTCCTGACATCCAACGATACGTGACGAGACTTTTGAACTCCATCCCCAAATAAGCCTTCTTGAAAAGTTTCCAAGACATGTAAAGCAGATCTCAGCCGTTAATCTCTGCGTTAATGTTTCAGGACTCCACTGAACTTTATTGTCAGAGATTGTATTAGGTTTAATTTGTTTCAAGACAATATATAAACTGACAAAAAGGTTTAACAGCATAAGCAATACTTTTAAATAAAGTTATTATAAATACTCAAACTTATATGAATAATAAAGAAATAATATAAACCCTTTGTATTTACTTTCTTTCTATTTTAGATTTTATATTTAGAGAGAATAAAAGGATTTTAAATTGAAACAATTAGTAATTAATGTATTAATATAAACACCAAGCACAATATGGTAATCTACTAGAGTCTTGAAAATAATCAATATCGATTTTTTTTTGAGGATGTCAGTTTTGTTTATGAAGTGCTGTTTTTATTTATTGAGGAAACAATATTAACATTCTAGTTTTCTTCATAAGATTTGAAATGTGTAGTCATTCAAATGATTTTGGTTTTAATTTAGATTTAGTAATGATTTAATATACAACTGGAGGCGTTCTTTATTTTCTTCAACATTATTAACACTCACACAAACAGCAGAGTCAGTACCAGCGAGTTTTAACTTTGCACACAGACAGCTGAAATACAACTGAACATGTTAGCACACATCGGGTGGCTACTCTATTCGCCAGCATGGTGAAAACGGGTTCTACTATCTCTCGTATTTGTTTAAAATAATTTAGTATTCTTCAGGACATTATACATATAAACATATATTAAATAGTATTATTAAAGATAGCAGGAATGTACAAACAACAAATTTGGATAGAAACCGGGAACGGAAACGGAAACAAAGATTTTATGTTGTTTAGTTTATTACTATTGCTTTTATTAAATGCCATCAAATTTAAGTTCTCAAGTAGCCCATTGTGATTCAAAATACATTCACAAAACCTTAAATCAAGTGCCAAGAAAAGAGCTCGACATTTGAAAAGCCTCACATACCAAAATCAAACCATATCAACTAAAACAGCAATTATAATAATATAAATAAAGCCATCAGTGGTCCTCTTCTTTTCTGCGCTTGTATTATTTTCTCTATGTTTTGAAAAATAACAAGGTATCTGAAATATCAGTCTAATTGTAGTTAGTGTTCAAAGGGGTCCAATATAATACCAAGGTATTTGTGGGATAGTGATGGAGAAATTGCATGGCTATTAGTAGCTATTTGGAGAAGAAAACTATTTATGCAATGAAAAGAAATTAAGAGATAGGATTTATTCGGATTAATGGTTATTCTCCATTTTGCGAACCATGATGGTATGATATCGATCAGTCCTCGTAAGGTGGTAAGTACTTTATGCAGGATGGAGATATGCACTACCAAGGCCTTATCATCTGCGGATACTAGCGAGTAGGCTTAAGGATTAAGGTAATATGGGTCAGGATTATATATATTTATTTTATTTATTTATTTATATCTTTGGTCATCATCCTTAAAAGACATTAAATACATAAAAAGCACATTAGAAAAACATACGTAAAATTTTGTTTCAAAGAAGCACAGGCAGAATTCGTAATAGATTATGTTCTTCCACTCAAACCCCACTGACACTATGATTTTGGAGTCAGTGATCTTCGTCCACATTTGGAATCTTTAATTTTGTCCCTAATTTCGTATTATATATCCACTTTTTAGGAGAAACTTATATTATTGATATAAATGTTATAAAGGTTTGGCGATAGATGAGAGTCTTGAAGAACACTTTGATGGGGTGTATTATTACCTCAGTGTTCGTGCACCCCGTCGATTGCATCAATTTAGTGATTTTCACAAAGGTCGCATTGTTAGTATGGAAGAGACGCGCTTCAGTTTGAGGAAAATAACCCCAAGACTCGAAATTACACCCTCAACTGTAATTCGAGTATGGAGAAGATGGTCTGAAGAAAATGACTATTAAGGGGGAATTACTCTTTAGAAAATTCGACAATTCAATTTTTTTTTTGCATTTTATTATAGTCTGGGGTTCTGAGAGTGTGTTTCGAAAATATTAATTTGAAATTCGTAGAACTCCCATAGTTACACAAGCTTAGGGTGCGGCGCGGTACTTATACTGTCCACTGTTATACCTCGACTGTTTTTCTGTTTTATGGTCCCCCCTTGTCTCTATGCCCCCCCCTTGTATCTATGGCCCCGGTGCAGCTGATTAAGGGTAAGTTACTCAAATCAGTTGTTATCCACCGTAAGTTCAACCGTATCAGTACTAAATGTATTGCAAACTTTGAACGCGTTTTTTTCGGAACAACATTTTGCAAGACGGGCGCACGTTTTTCTCAAAAACTATTGAACCGATTGACTTGCGGTTTGGCACACATATTGAAGGAACCTTCACTTATGGTTGGATCTAGGATTATTTTGATGGCTTGTATATTTCACTTTCAATCTGATGTTTTAGTTGAAAATTTTTCGGAAAAAATGAACTTTGATCTTTAAACAGCTGCCGTTTCTATAAAAATATGTGTACTTGTTTAGTTCTAGATCGGACGATAACTACACTCATATAGATTGAAAAAAAAATGTTTTTTTTATTTTAGACGATTAGCATCGCCACAACCCGTGCGCCCGATTGGACGAGAGTCTCACGCCGCGACATACATAACAGCGCATAACTTGTATACATTTCAATTAAGTAATTTAATAAAATTTATATTGTTAGTTTAAACATGTCTTAATATGAGTGAAAAATCCCAAAACTGTAGGTTTGATAGTTTTCACAGAAATAATTCCTAAAAATTACTCTCAAAATGGGCTTCAGGAGAGTAATACCCCCTTAACGACAGAGACGTTCTGGTAGGCCTAGGATTATACATGGTGGTCAAAAACGATACCTAAGACTGCTTGTGATACGTAATCAGATCAGATTGAGTTGTAGAGTGGAACATCATTTGCTTTAGTGATTAGTCCAGATTATGCTTAGGTGCCCATGATGCACGTAGACGTGTCCGTTGATTTCGCGGTGAAAGGCAAAATGTAGAGTTTGCCTTAGAACCCCACACATCCCAGGGGTATTGGATCATCAGGCATCAAGGTATAGTGCGCTATGTCTTGAAAGTAGACCTCCCCCTGGTGTTCATTAGTGGTAGTTTAACAGCCTAACGGTATATAGCCGAAGTTCTACAACCTGTTGCAATACCATACATTGAGACTATCTCAAACGCCATTTTTCAGCAAGATAATGCCAGGCCGCATACGACCCGTCAAGTCATGGACTTTATACAAAATTCTGGCGTAGAGCTTTTAGATTGGCCTACAATATCCCCTGATTTATCGCCAATATAACATGTTTGGGATAGCATTGGAACAACACTTCAGCGATTCCCATAGCCACCAAGAATTTGCCAACCCATTGCGCATATATGTTCAACAGGCCTAGGACCACTTCCTACAAGAAGACATCGATCATTTGATTCGGTCTATGCCTCGCCGAGTTAGAGAGTGCTACAAGAACCGCGGCGGGTAAACAAATTATTGAATTTTTGTCAGTACTTTTGTTCAACCTACACACATTGCAATCGTTTGTTCTGACACGAAAACTGAATATAAATTTAATACAGAAACATTTAAAACATTTTCTTTCTGGTTTTTTAAAATAGTCTTTCAAATAAGGGAGTTATAGCGATTTTTACAAAAACAAAAGAACTCCAATAACTCCCAACTGGAGCATCAAATTACAATTAGGAACTAAGAAAAGTTGTTAGTTTTAACGAGTTCTGCCTGCCATTTTCGGGTGTAATGACTTAGTATTAACATCCTGTATAGTAAGTTTTTGTATTATTTTTATGTTTGGCCCATTTACTATTTAAAACCGCTCCTTCAACATTTATTAATAATTAAATAGCACTCAAAATATTAAAACATTTTTAATGACTTTGTTAATTACATAATGATGTAAATTTATCAACCCAAATGTATTTAAATGTACTCAATTTTATGAGATATTTTGTGTTACTTGGACATAACAGATATAATAAAACAAATTAAGTGCTATCATTCAGTATGGTTAATGCATTTTTAATAAATACTTAATGTTATGCAACTGAAATTTATTTGAATTAAAGCAGTAATTCAAATAAATTTCAATTGCATAACATTACCTATTTATTAAAAATGCATTAACCATACTGAATGACTTAATTTGTTTTATTATATCTGTTATCAACAACTAACCTATTCTGGGCCTTATCAAAACACCGCAGCCGAAGAAGTATTCCACTAAGTGACATTTATTGTCTGGTCATTACACTGATTAATAAACCATTAATAAATGTTAACAACGACAATTAATAATAACAACTTAATTATTAAAATATTATTTCTCTGTCAACAGCAGTTACAAAGCGGTTTCGAATTATTAGATATATTAGAAAACATCCAGGCAATCAATTTCATCATAATGGATTTTTCTATGCTAACTAAAATTTGTTCCAGTGCGAGCACTGTTATCGTAAAGTGTAGAGATTTAAGTTAGTGACACTATGTATTTCTCTCAAACTGATTATTATTAGATAACTTTGCGCACTCGAAATTATGTGAAACTCCATCCGAGTTAAGATTATTTTTCGTATTGTTGACAATTTTTAATCTTTAAATGGCTTTATCTTCTTGTTAAAACTCTTGCATAATCAGCATTAAACATAAGTAGATTAAATGTTTTTGCATATAATTACCATTATCCCATTTAAGATTCGCCCCCGGTTAGTGAATTATTGCTCTGATGATAGTTGAACTTACCTTTCCCTAAGTTTACACATATAACGACATTGGATTAGTTCATACGGGATGGGTACATTCAACCCTTATATTTGCTTTGTCAAATGCAAACAAATCCCAGCAACAAGGCCCTTAAATAAGTTATATCTACGCGAAACAGAGATCGCCAACGAACAAATCAATTTATAAAAATGTTCTTATTGGTGTTGGATTATTTTAATTGAATTTTCTGACAAATTCTTAAAGGCATACAACCTAATATTATATCAAGTAAATTTATAAACTAGGATTAAAAATAAAATCAAAATAGTTTGTATAAATATTTATGAAAATAGTTTAATTGCAATGAGCTCTTTGAGAACTTAAATTTTATGACATTTAATTCAGGCAATAATAAACATAAAATCAATTATCATCCCAGTTTTCAATCAAATGTAAGTTTGCTTTTTTTTCTTCTTCTATATTTAATAATACTATTTAATATATATTTATATGTATGATTTTCTGAAGAATTTTAAATTATTTTAAATAAATACCAGGGATTGATGGAAAGTAAGGGGTACTACTCACCGTGCGAAGTGCTGGCGAATAGAATAGTCGCCCGATGTGTACTTACATATTCGTATTCAGCTGCCTGTGTGCAAAGTTACGTCTCACTGGTATTGACTCTGCTGTGTATGTGAGTGTTGTGAGTGTTTATATTGTACGAGAAAATAAAGAACGCCGCCAGTTGTATATAAAATTATTACTAAATCGAAACTAAAACCAAAATCATTTGAATTATTAGACATTTCAAATGTTACAAAGAAAACGAGAATGTTAATAATTTTTTCTGAATAAATAATATATTGTCTTAAAAAGAGCATTACTTCCTAAGCAAAATTAAGAATGTTTAAAAAAATCCATATTAATCATTTTCAATACTCAGGTAGATTACCATATTATGCTTGATGATTATATTAAAACCTTTTTAACTAATTATTTCAACTTACAAATACTACAAATTTCAAATATAAGCCTTTTATTCTCTTAAAATTTACATTCTTAAATAGAAAGTCGGTAAATTCAAAGGGTTTAGATTATTTCTTGCGATTATTTTTTTACAACGTTCGACGTAGATTACACAACAATAGTTGAGATGAACTTAATTCGACTTTTTGAGATGAAGCACTATCAAAAACCACTATATATAGATGGTAAACGGGACTCAATTGTAGCCGTGGTTTGCTTTGCGATTAATTTCATGAAGGTAGTCCAAATTGGGTTGCTATTCCAGAAAATATTGATGCTGTGCGTGAACTAATGTTACAAAATCGTCACGAGACTTACCATAAGATTGAGGCATCTTTGGGTATTAGTAAGACCTATACATTCAATATTGCATGAACATCCCACATAATTTATCAATCGCCCAAAAAAGTTCTTGTCAATTGGTTGAAAGAAACGAATCATGGTTATATGCACAAATAAAGTTTAGTAATAGAATATTATTAGAAATCGAAAATTATTGCAGCATCGTGCCCTGCAATTGTCTAGGGAGTTATATAGCTTAAAACTCTAAATGCTAAAGTTAACAATTTCTATCTTCTTTAAGTTCTTTGATTGACTGATTGATTTTTCTTAAGTACTTAATTTTAGGAAAAAAATAATCATATTTTTTTTTTTTTGAAGAAATACCACTAACTATAATCATTCTTGTTATATTAATAAAATATCAATTTCAATACGATGAATTAAATTTTCACTTAAGCCGTAGTAAAACATTTTTATATTAATTGACCCCTAATCAATTTCAATCTCGAATTGAATTTTCTACAACGTTAATGACTTTATTACATTTTTATTATTGAATTGAATATGTATAAGAACAATAATGACAAAACAACGATAACAATAAATTTAGTCTCTTCATTTGAAATATTTTGGTGTAGTAAAAGAAATCCATAATTTTTTCAATAGATGGCTTTAGTTATCTGTATCTCGCGCTGTATAAGTCGGATCGAGTTCCACTAGATGGCGTTAAAACGATAAGATTTCGTACTAAAAAAACTGGCAGTTTTGTGACTCAGTTTTGTTTAAGCACGCGTCAATGGTGGACACTAGCAAAGAGAAAATAGGCTATATATGACAGTTTTTCTTCGAATATGGCGGCTGAAAATGTAAATAGTGTTTATGGTCCTGATACTGCAACTGCCAATCACGCGCAATTAATTTCGATGTCAAAGATGCACCATGCACTGGAAGCTCTGTTTCAATTGCCCAAGAGCTAAAGATTGCACAAAATCCCATTTGGAACGATTTGAATGAGGCTGGATTCAAAAAGAAACTCCAAAACTCATTGACCGAATTTCCATCTGCGAATCGCTGCTAAATCGCAATAAAATCGACCCATTTCTGAAGCGGTTGGTGATGAAAAGTAGTAGTGAGTCGGCAGAAACGGTGACAAAGCCAGGATTAACGGCTATGAATGTTTTACTATGTGTTTAGTGGGATTGGCAGGGAATTATCCACTATGAGCTGCTCCCCTACGACAAACTCTTAACTCGGAACGATATGGTCAACAATTGGACTGTCTGAAGGAAGCAATCACCCAGAAGAGGCCATCTTTGGCTATTAGGAGAGGAATTGTGTTCCATCAGGACAACACCAGGCCACACACATCGATAGTGACTCGCCACAAGCTGTGGGAGCTTGTTTGGGAGGTTTTTATTCATCCACCTTATAGTTCGGACCTGGCACCAAGTGATTATGATCTGTTCCTGCCCATGGCGAACAATTTTGCTGGTGAAAACTCGCTTCAAGAGAGGCTTGTAAAAATGTCTGGAAATGACTGTCTCAATTTTCGCCAATAGGGACGCTTCTTTAAGAGAGGCATAATAAAATTAACTTCGAATTGACAACAATTTATCGAACAAAACGGCGCATATAAATCGGATAATTTTAGCTATGGTAATTAAAGCTTTAATTTTATGCAAAAAATTGATTTCTTTTTCCTACACTTTAGTTAGTAAATACAAATCAGAATTTTACTTAAAATGAAAAATATATATATATGAAGCTACTACTTAATAATAGTAAAACATGACAGCTGTACAGAGAACTTCAGTTTTTTGCCAAGAATAGATTTAGCTCTTAATTTAATTTTAAAAGCAAAATAATGAATCTGAAACCCAGAAATTTATATTAATACCATTAATAAGATAAATAAATAATTTCGTTTACTCCATTAACCTAGTGACTTGTGATGACTATTATAACTATTTTATTAGAAGATAATGGAGATCTAAAGTTTTATATCTTCGTAGTAACACTCCGTTTATCTACTTTCAACTGCAATGCGTTCATAAAACCCTAAAAGTTTAAACTAATATGTAGGTTTTGTTGACAACAAATCAAATACTAAATAAAAAATGTATGAAAATTTACGAGAAGATTATTTTTTATTCCAGTATAATACACATTTAAAAAAATATAAGAATTTAATATTTCCTTTACACTCTGGGAAAAGTGAACGGATGCAAATAAATTAATATTTCCTGGTTTTAAGAGGCTTTTTAAAGCTCGTTTTCCCTCTACCAGAAACGCGGGTGAATATAAACGAGTTCCCAATGTCACGGGGAATAAATAAATCCGGCAAAAACACAGTTGTACAAATAGAGGCAAACTGTATAAATTCCCCTGTCGAACGCATCCCATAATTCCGCCAAGAGATCTGGCGCAGGAAGCCGCCCCAAATTTCGAGAGCGCATTTATTCCTGAATGCGCCGAAAGTCTGGAGAGGAAACGGAAGGTCAATCCGTTGATTTATTTGTTTGGACAAAGTCTTTGGGGCTTTCTTGGCACAATGCCTCACGTCTCATCCGCACCACCGCCAAGGCCCTAATTTAAAATATGGAATTAAGTCCGATGTGACAAAATTGTCAAGTTGGCGGATGATGAATTATTTTTACGGCATTAAGCTGCAGCGGGAGAAGGTCGCGAAAGGGAAATATTTTTTCTGCTGGGGATTTATCAGAATAGACAAGCCCTTAATGGACCTGAATAAGAAATTGTAAAAAAAGTATTTTACATCCGAGGGAGAGAGAGAGAGAGAGAAGAAGAAGATATACATATAGAATATATAAGTATATATAAATTTTTTTGTAGTAAAACATAGTAAATATTTTAGTTTTGTTTAGTGTTTATACAAGTAGAATCCTATTTATTTCTTGATATTTAAGTTATTTTTTTAAACTTAATGTAATGATACTGTAAATCGAACACGTATATAATTTATGTGATGGGTTGCAAATTCAAATAATTGATTGATCTCAATATATATAGTGGAACGTTGCTTATTTTACAAAACACGCTCGACTTAAAGATATGACAGATTTTTCACATTATATATAAAAGTATTACGTAGTTTTATTGTAATTATTTATAAATGAATATCAATTTAATTTTTAAAATATTATCTTTTAATGAATATTACCTACAAAATTTTATTATTTTTGCATTGTTCTAAATAAAGTGCGAATCATATTTTGTGGTAGCAGACTTTACACGGTCATTGAATAGATTGTAAAGTCAAGATTAGAGTTTGTACTGCGGACTGTATTTAGATATTCTGAAAACCGAGTTTGTACAATGAATTGAATTCAATGGAGCCTCCGCCTAAAAGTTTAATATCTCGCTAATCAATAACGCCCCCCTTTTAACATGGAGGCGTTTATGAATATTTTAATGAGTTCGAAATGCGCGCAAAAATCGATACGTGGAATTAGCATACATTTTAGTGATAATGCGATGCCGGATAGGGCCTTATATCAACAATGTAACATAATTAAAATCGATCGCCACATAATTGGCCCATTAAAAGTTTATTCTTGTTGAATAATTTATCCACAGAGTAAAACTGCCCTGACCCCGGCGGTAAGTGTAATATACGATATATTGCAAAATGGCGAAGGACAAATAAAAATTATTTCTTGGCAGTATAAAATATTTATGGTGGCAATAAAATTCTCCTTCAATGTTCCTGTTCAGTCTATATGTCAATTATATTAGGCATTAAAATGCTAACGTAAATAAAATAAATTACAATAACCATAGATTTTATGGCGAGCTAGTTGTTTCCATTAAAAACGGCGAAAGACACAAAGGTTTATCAAAGATAATAAATCGGATTAAAATACGTATCGTCATCTATGAATTGTGTAACAGTTAATATCAACTGTTTGATAATGACAAGCTGAAGATGTCGAAATTATTGTAATAAGTATTATTATAGAAGTGATACCAAAAAGTTATTCGTTTTCGTTTGAATTAGCATGTGCTTTGTTTATTTCCTAAATCATTATTTAAAATCATTATATTTATTATTTATTTGTAATATGAAATATTACGTCCTTAACCAATAGTTTTCGATTTAAGAAATCTCCTCTAAATCTAACAAAAACTAGATAACTAACTTTGTCGTCGACAAAGTATAGTGTACGACACAAATAGCAAAGCAATAATGGACTTAGGAAACTTCGAAACGCTTCTTTACTTAAGCTTTTAATTATTTTAATGGATTTCATTGTCGTGAACTAAAAGAAAAAAAAAACATAAATAGATACATACACAATTTAGCATAGATCACAGGATATGCTTTCCTATATTAGTTTCTAAAAGTCATAATTTTATTTCATATGAACATTAAGTAAGCATAATATTCTACTTAACTACCTTTAAATATTGATCATATTTTAGTAACTTACTTTATATATTAAAAGTGCTTAAATAAAATTTTCAGAAACCTTTGGCGTTTAAAAATTTATTTGATTTGTTTTGCTCAATAATTTTAATCGAAATTTTCAAATCTTAACGGAAATCCAATAAAGGCCTCTTCTGGAGGAAGCGATCTACAGATATACACATTTACGAGGAGAGACTCCTCATTCACAAGAAAAAAAATATCTTGCTTAGGTGCCAGCACTTATACATACGTTATATCTATAAGTATTTACATAAATATTTTATTTAAAAAACGGACATAAGTATTCACTGGTATAGTTAAACTAAGCACTTTAACCAAAACTGGTTAATTATACGGATACCAATTTATTATCTAAGTTGATTGATATACATTAAACACTATATAGACATCTATACTACAACGTAACATATATTCTTCAACTTAACAAGTCACGGTGTGGCGAAACAATTGTAGTGAGTTAAATAAAAAATCGTACACTAACAAAAATTAGACACCCACTCAATCCCACACACAATCCATCAAATACCCTCCTATACCATTTAACTAATCTAACTCCCATTGATGAACGCCTTTCATTCCTCGCCCAAAAAATTGCTATCAACCCACATAACCTAAAGATCCTAAACCTTATGTGTATCCTCCGCAATCCCCTTAAAACACCTCCATATGAACACCCCGAAATCACCATCTATCAATTCATCACCTCACTTCTCAATGACATTAGCGATCATGACAACAACAGACAGTTAACACAAGACATTAGGAATCATGACGTTTGTATGACAGATAATTACAGGCTGAAAGACCGCGTGTCGATAGCCGTTGGACAGAAAACTAGAACCCAGTGTCTCACAATAGAATTTATTTAATTTATTACAAGTATTGTATTTTTTTCTTCTGTAAATAAAGATGTTTAGTAGTAGTAAAAATTTGAAAATCAACCACTTATTAATAACTAAGTCCCTCGTCAATCAGTTGATTAACATTTTTTTTTAAATTTATTATTTTAGTAATTCTATTGCAATATTTGTAGACCTTTATTCTTTTTATTAATAGATATTTTGTAGATTAAATTTTTTGTTTCCTGCCTTTTTTATGACTTTTGCCTTCCGTCAGGTTCTCTTTAATAGGTTGGTTTATATTTAAATTGTTTTGCTCTCTCGTTATTGTAGTACTTTTTTCTATGCCACTTAATTTCTTTGTCTCATCTTTCGATTATTTCATATGCATCCTAAGTAATCGATGGTGACTCCCTAATTCTACTTGCCTTTCTACTCTTAATAACTGAAACAAAGTTACGGACCTTGTTTTAGTTATTTTGTAGATTATACAGTAGTTTATTAATGGCATATCGTCCATAGTGGGCTATGTTCTTGTGAATTTATGTATATTTCACTTCTGTGTTTATTGTTATGAATACTTGGATTATTTCATAGTATCGTTTCTAGCATATCCCTTTACAAAATGGCTTTTATTTCAATTCCCTGGTTCCCTGCATTTTTACGTAGGTCGCCCAAATGATTATATTTCGTTTTTTCTAATTTATTTTTCTGCATGTTTCCATTTTTAGTGACCAGAACTATTTCAAAACAAAATTCATATATGCGATATAAACACCATATTTCTAAAGAACTTTTTACTAAAACAAGAATCTTTATGGTCATGTACAAAGGCAACTACCCAATAATAACAAAACATAATTCAGAAATTTAAAAAATAATAAATAACCGCTAGAGACTAGCAATATACAACATACCCTCTTAGAAAAATCATTAAGAATAAAAAACGGAACGGTGACATCAACCATCTAAGGAAAACTAGTTGGTCTACCTAACAAGCGACAAGGTCGAAACACGCCATCTACAAGATTTCCAATTTCCATATGGCAGAAAACTTCACCAAAATTCAAAATTTAAGGCAATATATGCTGAGAAAATATATAATGTGACAGATTACTTCTTATTATAATGGAAACATGCAAGTATACATCATATCATAAATAAAGCTTCGTTTTATGAAAAAAAAAACTTGTTTCTGTATGTGAATACTCAAAAGTTACAACGCCACTCTAAAAACTAAATACTATAACTAACTAGTTACATTTGTAAGTAAATCACTTTAAGTATTTTTCTTGATATTTTTCAGAGCTTTTGGCAACTAGAGTAAATGTATAATGAAATGAATGTTGAAATCATAAAATATAAATCATAACATATCCATGCTGAAAATCATTCAAAATCTTATGATCAAATGATATATTTCATACCATTTTTAAGACTAGTGGGTATAACAGTTGGAGCTGAAGGAATAATGTCAGGCGATTAACGAACGTTCAACAAAAAAATTGTATATCAAAATAACATCCCAAGCTAATGTCTAAAATATCTCGCAAAAGAGACCAAAATTCAACATGTTTGATAGATAATAATTAAAGAAAACTCCCAAAATAATAAAGATGTATTAATTGTTTTTGGAAGGATATGGATTAATTGAAAATTTGCAAACTCTGCTTGTGACTCCTGTGACCTAAAGAATTTGTATGTTTTATTTGAAATTTATGTGTAATTACATTTTGTAAGCAGAAGAAACGAAGACAATAAAGTCCAAAAATTAAAAGACTATATACGCTATATACAAAGATAAGAAGTTAACCAAAAAATTAAAACCCTATTTTCGACTTTTAGACATTTCAAGAAGACCATCTCTATTTACTTATGTTATGTTTTTCTCCGACACCGTAAAAAAATAAGTCTAATGATATGTCAAATCTCTACTCTAATAAACCTCCCTCTAAATAAATTTCCAGTTTGCTGTCTCAATTATAATTAAGATTTAATAATTAATAAAAATGAAATAAAGTTCTTACGTTACAGAAAATTAACTAATAATTAGAAAAAGACACGAAAACATTTCGTAAATCTACAACAAATGAGTCTTATTAAGACTACAAAAACAAATCACTTTTGAAACAACTACTTCTCTGGCTGATACCTCGACATTTAATGATAATTTGCGTGTTACAAATAGCAAGGCTGTCAAAGCAACGCTAGTTTGAACGTATTTATTTCTACAAAATAAACCAAAAATGGTTGAATGTACTATAGGTTAAATAGTTTGTGAATGATTATGGTAAAAAATGAATTTAAGTTGATGTAAAAAATAAATTAGCAAAAGAAATTAAATAATTTAACACTCAAGATTATAACCATCTGCAGACACATCTTTCGATCTTTCGATCTCTTCAGTACAGCTTTATTATAAAATTGATATTAAATATAAATCATAATGATGGTTGCGACCGTTACTATGTGGTAATTCATAATGAACACTGAATAAAACACTTACTATGTTTTTAACCACTATAATTTATTATAATATATAAATATTAAAAAAAAAATATAATATATAAATATATTATAATAAATTATAGTGGTTAAAAACATAGTAAGTGTTTTATTCAGTGTTCATTTAAATATAAATAAAAATAAAAAATAAAAATAAATACATAATTATTTTGCAGAAATAAATACGTTAACTTAACTAATAAATTCAGTAAATCATAGAAAGTTTATTTTTTTTAAATATGCTCGAACAGGTCGATTAGTTTTTTTAAATTGCGCTTTTCTGATGTAATAAAATTTTATACAGCGTGCCCAAATATGAGATATGACACCATCGACTATTTTTTTATTGAATTACTGAGTTTATTCCAAGTTAGAGACGCCCTGTATAATGTAAAACTGCGGTGCAGAAACGCTTGATGAAATTAATTGTTCTCATTATTACTTTTATTTTCACCAACAGTGAACAAGTAAATCAATATTTAATTTGCACGTTATTTATTTTTGTTTTCCGTGCAAATATTTCCCTCTTGTTAAATATATATACTCTGTTTTTTAATAATTTTGAATATGATTTTTACTTCTTTGTTTTCTTTTAATTTACATTGTTTTTTCGTTCATTCGAGAGTAATTTTCGTACTAATCCTTGTTAACAAAACTTTTCTTTCCAATGTATTTTTATGTTCTAGTATGTTTATTATTAAAGTAACAATCGTTACTAAATATATTTCCTTATTAGAATTTATTTGCTTTAAAGTATACTCAATGGCATTAGAAGCCTTACGCCCAGAAGGATTTATTTATTTAACTTGATTTTTTGCCAACAAATTTTATTAACAAACAATCTAAAAGAAATAATAATGTGTTTGGCGACCCCTTTGCTGTATACACTCCTGGAGGCATCTGGGCATCGACAAAATGAGATGGTCGATGTCTTCTTGTGGCATCTCGTTCCAAGCAACTTGAGTTTCATGGATCAACTTGGCTAATCTGTGGAGGACGGTGTAAAGAGAATAGTCTTCTTCCCATGATATCCCATACATGTTCAATGGGATTTAAATCTGACGAACAGGGCGGCCACGCAAAACATTAACACCAACTTCAAGAAGAAATTCTTGAATCTTCTCGACATTTCTCGTGGTACATTTTAAATTTTTAAAAAATAAAGAAAAGTTATGTTTTCTTTATTTTTCAAGAAGAAAGTTCATAGTTCGACAAGCAATATAGAGATGTGGGTTATCTTGCTGAAAAAGTATGTCTGGACGTCTTCAATATAACGCGCAGCTGTCATGTCATACTGCCTCGAATGAATAAAAGACGCAATCGACTACCATAAGCAATAGCCCACAAACCATTACTCCAGCAGTCCTGTGTACATACCTCTCAATAGCAAACATAAGATCAGGTTGATCTCCACGGTAGCGTTGTACCCTTCTATGGCCATCATGCGTGACAAGACAAAATCGTGATTCATCGCTGAATACGACATCTACCTTTGGTGTCTCGCTGTCAAAGGAAGCACTAATCTTGAATGACGGTATGAAAGAAGCTTAAAGGATTGAATGCGGCGATATAGGGTTCGCATACTAACGGGCCTACCTTCTTCTCCAAACCATTGATCACTGATTTGACACATAGTAGCGATGTGGTCTCGCAGGGATATTTGTCTTAAGCGCCGATCTTGACGTACTGTAGTACGCCTTGGTTGACTAATTAGTCTTCTTCTTACTCATCTACCTTCTACTGTCCATACTTGACATACATGCATTACAGTCGTTGCAGTGGAATTAATACGGGGGGCAATTTCGCGATAGGACATACCGAAATCTCGATAAGCAACAACTCGATCCCGGTCAAAATCACTCAAATGGTGATATTGTGGAAGTCTTCCGACTCCAGGCATTTTGTTTGAGCTTAACACAGTCAACGGAAACATTAAAACTAAAAACATCGATACTAAACAGCTCTTATAAATAGTTTTATTAAAAAAGGCACAAGGCTAAAATTGTTATCAATGTATGTTTTAAATATAGTGACTCTGTTGCCAACAAATGAATTCCAAAAAATCATTCCTTTTTGGTGTAACGCTTTTAATGTCATTGAGTATATATACTGTGTCCCAATTTCGATGCTCACCATTGGTATCTATGTTATTAGAAGAAATAGAGCAATGGTTAAATGTTTTACAGAAATCAGTGCGCATACAAATCCCATTTCATAAATTCACCTTAACTTTTTTCAATTTTAAAATATTTTGAAAAAACAAAATTTTAATTTTCCTCATTAACTCGATGCTTCCTAACGCGACTGCTATTACTTTACATTATTCAGACACTTTTTTAAGACATGTTTTTGGGTTTTCCCCGATTCGCATTTGTTTACAGGTTATTAGCGCTTTTTTTTGTTTTTCTTATGGTGGCCATATTGTTAACCTGTTAACAAAATACTTTAATAGATACATACATAAAAAATAAATTTCGAGCACAGGAATCGCAGCTACTAACAAATGGGACAATGCCTGCAAAACATTCCCCATTTAACCGTTGTTCTATCTCTTCTAATAACAGAGATATGTATGATGAAATAGTGAATGAAAGAAACCACAGTTTAGAGTGGAAAAAAATTTTCAAGATGAATTTCATACCTGGTGAAATTATCTGTATGTTTTTGTTATTTTTCATGGATTTGACTTATATTTATAAAGCAAGTTTGATAAAACCCTAATAAATAAACAAATAAATAATAAACTATAATTTACTAAAAATGTATTTGGAAAGAATTCGAATGGGTATTTTGAGGGGAATATAAGCCTCCGCCAATTAAAATATTCTCATCTTTTTTCTTTTTTCTTTGAAAGGTATCAAAAAAAGTTAAGAACTGAATTTAACATTTTGCAACATTAAACTTTGCCTTTTAAAGGGTCTTCCAAAAATGCATCCAATATTCATCTATAAGGGATTATAATCTTTTCTTTTAATAAATTATATATATTTAACATATTAAAAAAAAAACATGCGATTATGACTAAAACTAACCATTGCTACATTTACAATGTAATAAAGTCTATATTTATATCTTTAATAATAAAAATATACAAATTTCAGGAACTAAATATTAAATAATAAATCGGTGGCCAATTCAAGTGCTCTGCATTTTCTTATTCTACTTAGTTATAAGAAAACACAATTAAATATAAGAATTTTTGGAGTTTCATTTGTGC
Source organism: Ontholestes murinus (assembly GCA_963969525.1). NCBI lineage: Eukaryota > Metazoa > Arthropoda > Insecta > Coleoptera > Staphylinidae > Ontholestes > Ontholestes murinus. The sequence goes on along the minus strand of OZ018390.1, from coordinate 48,107,908 downwards.
AGTGCTTCAATTGTATAATTTAATTTATAAATTAATTGGCTAATTCTATATTAGATTATTAGATTAGTTTTCTATACTCTAGTATTTCTTATAAATAGCAAGAAGCAATTTAATATCGCAAAAGAAGACTGAAAGACTGATCAAGACTGACCATTACTCTTTTGTAATTAGTTTCAGTAAATTGTCTTATAAATTAACAATTAAATAAAATTATTTGATATAATTATATAAAATCAATGACTTTTCGAAGTATTCTAATCTAAATAATTTCCAAATTAAACTACACGAGAGGAAAATTATTGCTTTATTTCAATTGTACTAATAAATGTAAATGAATAGTTTTGACTTAAAAATAAAAAATAGTGTTAGCGTTATAATTGCTTTCTAGAAGACATTACAACACAATATAGTTTTACATAAATATTTTTTTAATTAACATTTATTTCAATGATTATAACTCAGATTGGGGAGATTTTAAAAATACAATTAATTCTCTGTTTTTTTTTCTTTCAACTGATTAAACATTGTAACCGCATATCAAAAAAATACACTAATTATACCTTTTCGTATTTATTAAATTGTTTAATTTCTTATATAATGTGTATTAGGTAAATTGAGTTTAAGAGTAAATTACTACACGGATTAATTTTCCAGAAACTCTGTCGTCTGTATGTCTTCCTTTTATTGTGGTTTCATTTGATGCACTCTATATAGGAAAGCAGGGTCTATAGGTTAGAAGTTTAGTTACTACACTACGCCTTACCTTGAATCCTTTGTACCATTCTTTGATTGTGCTTTCATCGTACCGCGTGTGTGACTTTAAGAAGTCCATATCCTCTTTGGAAAGTTTGTCCTTGCTGCCGAAGCACCCCATTTCGCTCCGCACAGCTTTTCACCTGAAATCCCATTTTCTCTTTATTACGTGGAAAACATGCCATCGCTGATTTTTTTTTCTTTTCGCTTTTACGCTTTACGGACACGGTACATTCCTAAATGAAATATTTAACGAATTTATATAGTTGAATGGAAAAGGGTTATTGAAGGGTGAAAGATTTAAAATGCAATAATAAATTTAAAAATAGTATTTCATGCACGTAATGTTTAACAGCGTATATTGTTAAAGTATTATGAGTAACTACTAAAATTTTATTAGTATTAATTATAATATAAATAGAATCAATTTATAAAGTAAACATTTATGAACTTTGCCTGATTAAACTAAAATACATATTTTTAAAGTTCTAGTAATCAATTCCTTGCACCCGCCCTCTTTATAAATATAATATATAAAAACAAAATATGTTGTTATAAAATATTTATTACCAAGTCTGTATCATCTATAGAAATGTTATTATCTACACCTTATCAGTCCACCTTTTTTTGACCATGCCCATAACCGATCCGAAACGAGCAAGGAATTGAGTACGGATCGTAATAATAAAACACATTGCTCACATAATTTATGTTTTACTATAATCCTCCATCAAAATATTTTATTTGATAAATAATTGTATATTTGCTTGTTGGAAATCCATGCTTCAATAAATAATTCTGAATACTCGGTATGACTTTAAAAGTTGAGCGGACAATGTAGATTCAAAGTAGTTGGTAAATTAAAAATAAAATGTGACCTACATACGAATTTATTGAAGCACGAATACCGACTGGATAAAAGTAAATTAGGATTACTGTATGAAAATCACGGCCCTCTGTAATGAGAGTCCAAATTAAAAGGAAAAGTAATTGAAAATGCTTCAACGTTAATTGGATATCCCAAATAATTGGATTTCAAATGCATATAACTTTATTCCGTGGAACTTAAACATATAGATGCGTTCAATTTAATTCAAGAGAAGAGATGACTCGAGTATTTCAGATTTGTATGGTAATTATATTCGTTAAGCTCTGTCTAACAGTTTGCAGATAATGAGATAGTCCAGGCATTTAAATAGCCACTATTTAATAAAATCCTTTGAAATAGTGTTAACAATAATGAAAAAGTAGGCTTCATCGATTGACAAACAAATGTCAATTTTATTTAAAGCGTCAGATAAAATGGTTCATTTAACAGAAAAACGTTTCAATTAAGATGCGTTGTCATGGTATTCATGTCAACAGCCCGCAAAAAGCCTCGTACAGTCCGTAAGAAATTTTGGAAGGTGCTAGCCCGTAAAAAGTCCCGTAACCCCTAACGACAGAGCTAAATAAATAGTTCTTTACAGTTCAAATGCCCATAGACTAACTATCATTTCATGTTAGTAGTACAAACAGTCACATTATGTATTCAATTAAATAAGTTGGCTATGGAATTTTGGGTTCCTCGTTAGGAGATATTTTTATGTCTACTATAGAAGAACTAGCTAGATTTTTACGTTTCTGCTCAGATATGTAAATGATGTAGTTGCGTGTTTTATTGATACAGCACATCAGCTTAAACAGTTTCTCAATTACAGATGCACAGAACTTTATAATTCCATTATAAGAATCAGCTAGATCCACTGAACTAATTAATTAACTTAATTAACACTATTTCTCCCACGATTTTGTATATTTCGACCTAAAGGTATAAATAATTGAAGCAATATAACGGCAACAACAATTAATAATATATTATTTATCTTTTAAATTCTGTTAGGCAAAATCAAAAATCATGAACATTCAATATTTGTAACAAAAAACAGTAATCATTAAAAACACAATTGTAAAATTATTTTTCATATTTGATACCACAGTTTTTATTTTTACATATCAATTGTTGCTTTACTAAATGCTTTCCACAAGCATACTTTTCGCACTCCAACTATTTTCCTCTACCTTTATTACCTAAACAATACTTCATTTGGTACTTTTTTGTCTACTTGGAAATGATGTGGTTTTACTTGAGACTGATGAATATCCTAGACGTTTTTTTTTTTATATTCCCCTGCAAGTTTTTCTCCTAACTGGAGCAAAAAAAAAAATAGCAAAAAAATAATAATTTAGATATCACACTATACTTTTCGTCATATCGACCCCAAATTTTTTGACTTTTTTAGATTTAAGTTTAGAACTTAGGAGAAGTGTCCTCTTTTATCCCTTTCTAATGGCTGAATTTTAAGCAACTTTCTTTTTGGCAACACTGTTTTTGGCAGCTCAGCTGTTTTCCTGTAGCATACCAACTGTCAAACATGTTCAGTTTGGTCTATAATTTAACCATGAATCGACTTACAAACGAACAACGTTTGCAGATTATTGAATTTTATTATCAAAATTCATGCTCGGTTAAGAAAGTGCATCGTGCACTTATTCCACTTTATGGTCAGTTTGGGCGACCTTCTGAGGCGGCTATTCAGAATCTTGTGACTAAATTTCGCACCCAATTTACATTATTGGACATTAAACCACCAACACGCATACGTAGAGTGCAGACAGAGGAAAATATCGTAACTGTATCCGCCAGTGTTGTTGCTGACCGTGATTTATCGATTCGGCGCCATTCGCAGCAATTGGGCCTCTGTTACTCCACTACGTGGAAAATTTTTCGGAAGGATTTGGGTGTAAAACCTTTTAAAATACAGCTGGTGCAAGAATTGAAGCCACGCGACCTACCACAACGGGTAACTTTTGCTGAATAGGCGCTGGCAAAGTTGCATGAAGATCCACTTTTTTATAGGAAAATTGTGTTCAACGACGAAGCTCATTTCTGGTTGAATGGATACATGAACAAGCAAAATTGCCGTATTTGGTGTCAAGAGCAGCCAGAAGCATTGCAAGAACTGCCAATGCATCCCGAAAAATGCACTGTTTGGTGTGGATTATGGGCCGGCGCCATCATTGGACCGTACTTTTTCAAAGACGACGAAGGCAGGAACGTAACTGTGAATGGCGAGCGTTACCGTGCGATGATTACACATTTTTTTTGCCCAAAATGGAAGAGCTGGACTTGTCTGACATGTGGTTTCAGCAAGACGGTGCCACCTGCCACACAGCACGCGAATCAATGGCCCAATTGAGAGGCGAGTTCGGTGAACAGTTTATTTCACGTTTGGGGCCGGTCCATTGGCCGCCTAGATCGTGCGATTTAACGCCTTTGGACTATTTTTGTGGGGCTATGTTAAGGCTCATATCTATAGGGACAAGCCCGTAACGGTTGACGCACTGGAAGCCAATATTGAAGAATTTATTCGTGAGATACCGGCCGATATGTTGGAGAGAGTATGCCAACATTGGACTCAGCGTATGAATCATTTGAGGCGTAGCCTCTGTCAACATTTACATTAATCTTTAAACATTGAATTATATAGATCGTTCTATCGACTCAAATAAAGATTTCATACGTTTCTCTAAATTTTCTGTGTTTTTTTTAAATCAAATCCGAAAGCTTTTAAAAAAACTCTTTATTTTTGTAGATGTTAGCAGTTTTAATACAAAAGCTTGTCATTTGTAATGAAATGATTCAGACAGCTTCAAAGTACACATGCACAACATATTTCCTTTTCAAATCAGACGCCAATCAAAATTTGATGCCAAATTTATCGGGCATCTGGCGTTTTTGTTGGGAAAATCCATTAATCTGATGTGATATTTGGTATTTGTAACAGTTCGTTCCAACCTCTTGACACTAAAGTAACTTCAACCTCCGTAAACGGTGGCTCCATTCGTTTTTATTATCAAAAAGCAAAAGTCGTAAAATTTCCATTAAAGACTAATTCCGGCTTAATCGTAAATTTGTGGATATAGAAGATATATTATGTTGAATCATCATATTTTGACCCTAGGAATCTGTGATTCAGCTATTTCCACACATTAACGGGACACCTTGTATAATCTTCATTTAGCATAAATCATTAAAAAAAATGATAACTATTCAAATTATCAGTAATGTCACATTTATTTACCTTGATATAAGGACACCAATAGAAATAATAATGTAATTCTAAATAACAGATATTATAAAGATTGAATATCACGCATATATGTTTTATAAATAGCAATTTATTGTTAGATTACACAATAATTGTATATAAGTACACGTGTTACGTCTCAACGTGCATGAAACTAATAACATTTATGTAAATTATGCCTATCTCGAACCCTAGAACATATAAAAAAATTGATTTACGTTTCGACCTCCAGAAATTAGGTCAAAGCTGGGAAAAATTGTAATCTAGCGCCACCTTAAAACTTCAAATCACGCGAGGGCAACACGTTATAAGCACTTAGTGAGGGCGCAAAAAAAATGATTAAAATCGCACATAAGCTGGCTCCCGGGAACCAAACTTTTACAGTTTTCTGGATGAATTGGGCGAGCGTGCATGCAATAGGAACGTCTGCATTATATCTACCTCAATTAAGTTGCCAGATTCTCGGGGATTTTTTTTGTCGCATCCATCAAATGCAAATGTGCAGAAAATTTCTCCACGCCATAGTGTACACTCCGTATTTACATGCATAATACGTTGCCGAGAGGGTGTGGGGAATTAATTTATGTGTATCCGCTTTGTTTCGTGCTTTCGGCGCATGTTAAATAGGCGACGGTTTAAGCGCCGTTAGGATTCCGTTTTGATGTGGCGTATGAAGAGTTTCATAATTTATATTCTTTGAGCATCATATGGCAGCAGCTAATATTAGAGTGTGTTGTCTGTTTAAATATGAGACAGATTAGCAAACATCTCTATTAACCCTCTTGTATAATGGTGATTAAAAATTTATCACATAAGATAGGGTGAGATTTTCGAATCTGTAATAACTTAACTCGTTCTAATAAGAAATGATGCAGCCATAGCATTTTTTTTTACTTTTACAATTACAATTATTCATATTGAATATTTACAAAATGATAAAATTCAACCCAACTTGCAATGACTATCCAAAATTATACGTGAGCCGAACCAGAAGTTCGTTCAACACAAGAATTGAAGAACACAGAAAAAACTATGAAAACGGCTAAACAAAATAACATACGCCAACCACTTATTAAACAAAGGACATTTTACACAAAATACAAAATCTACTGAATAACCAAATGACCCCTACAACTCACCGTTATTAAACATATTTAACTACAAAACCACCCTCCTGTCCATACCCAACGAAAACCTAGCATTAATAGTGTAAACATGTAAATTGCCATTTTTCTCCCGTAAAGGCCACATTGTAGCTATTTGCTTATGAAAATATATCATCAAGAAGTATTTACGAATATAAAAGTGATAACAAAAATTCACATCAACATCAGATACAATAGTAAAGTCAGCCACAAAACTAGTATAACTATTAATAAATCATAGGTTATTTTGACACTGTCAGCGTTTTTCTGCCAGAAAGTCAGTATCATACCTCCCCGGTACGAAATGAATTGCTTTACGCTTGAACAACGTTGGAAAATATTGCAAACTTATTTCCAAAGTGAGTGCTGTATAGCCCAAACAGTGCGTTTGTTGAAAAGAAGTTTTGGTCGAAATGAATACCCCACCGCGCCTGCTGTACGCAAGTTTGTGCAAAAAGTTAGTGAGACTGGCAAGTTAGTGGACTACACTCATGGTCCTCGTTCTCGCACAGTGCACACAGACGAGAATGTGGCAGCTGTAGCCGAGAGTGTGAGACTCAATCCATGAACATCAACTCGTCGTCGATCTCAACAGCTAATATTTCACGCACTAGCCTGAGGAGAATTCTGCACAAAGATTTCGGATTATTCGCTTACAAAGTCCAATTGACTCAGCAAGGCGCACGGCCATCCGTTCCCTTTACGCTTCGCAGTTTGGGCCTTAGAATTGGACAACGATTTTGGGCGAAAAATCATTTTTTCTGACAAGACGCATTTTCATCTTAGCGGCTACGTTAACAAACAAAATTGCCGCATCTGGGGCTCAGAAAACCAACACGTTATTGTAAAGAAGCCGATGCATTCACAGAGAGTGACAGTTTGGTGCGGATTGTGAAGTGGTAGCATCATTGAACCATTTTTCTTCGAAAATGAGTCTGGGAACAACGGTGAGCGTTACAGAGCCATGTTTTCCGACTCTTTTATGTACTGAAATTGGAGATATGGATTTGGACAATTAATTCATGCAGAATTGCGTGTCATGCCACACAGCCGATGCCACAATCGATTTTTTGACCCCTTTGGATTTTCGGTGGGGAACGATTCAAGCACTTCAGGCCAATATGATTCAAGCAATCCGTGAGCTACAGCCCGAAACCATCAACAAGGAATTGGGAAATTGAAGTGACAGAATGCGCTTCTGCGAAGCCAGCCGGGGCAGCTCTTGAACGAAATTGTGTTCCATAATTAATGGGAATGTTTGCTCTTATTAATAAAGCCATAATATATGGAAAACAATCATTTTATTGCATTTTTTAAAATAAACATATCTGGCCCACCCTTTATATTGATAATAATAACACGCTTAAAAATGCCATTCTAACACTCATTTTATTTATACTGAATTATTCAGATGACAAAACAAAATCTTGTGTGTGAGAAGTATAAATCTGTGTTGTTCCTGAAGAGATATTTATATTGCATTATTTCTAAAAATATTACTCTTGTAACCAATAATAAAGAGTTAATTTGTCATTGTTGATTATTTTAGTCAAAATATCTAAGGTACATTATTATTGCAAAATCCTCTAATAAAACAAACCATAATATCAAATAGTATTTCTTGCATTGGTTGGACCACAAATGCGTAATTGTAGTTTCAATGAAACGAGGACTGTCAGGAGGCATTTTCAAAACGCATCAATGCACTAAGACAAGTCCCTGTTCTAAGTTAGCTGTGGGAGCCCGTGTTCGCAAGTAGGAGGCCCCGCCAAGAGAGGGCGACGAAGTGGTAGGCAGTCGTCAAAAAGTTATCATGCAGCCCAACCGGCAGACTAACCTCTGAGACGCCGTAAATCCGCTCGGTGTCACTGCTCCTTCCGAGGAGGGTGACACTAAGGAAGACCGGATCCCCCCATAATCTTTGCGATCAATTCGCTGAGCCCCGACTAGAGAACACCTGTTGGTCCTGGACTAGTCTTCGATCAGAGTCTGTGGAGGAGAGGTTTTAGTCGGTAAAAGTCCGACACTACCCTACTATAAGGGTATCCATGAGGATTTCCTCTCCTCTCATCAAAACAAAAAAACCGGCAGACTTGGACTTACCATCGTTGAGTAATCTTAACTGGTAACAAAAACGGCAGGCTCACCATAGTTTGCCCGATCGAATCTACCGCAAAGTCTAGGCAGACTTCGACTTAACGTCGTTAGGTGATCCTAACCGGTAACCAAAGTGGCAGGCTCACATAGCATGCCCGATCAAAGTGCTTACAATAGTTCTGCGATCACCAAGACGTACCTCCGATGACCGAGGAAGCCCTGCCGACTGCGGAAGACCAGCGCCGACAGAAAAAAGGCGATTAAGAACGCCTGGCGATGTGCCGGTCACAACGCCATGATATCCTCAGCGTTATTACCACTGGCCTCGACGCCCAAGAAGAAGAAATTAACTTTTAAACCCCTTTTGTGTTTGATCCACAACCGCACGCCCCACATTAGCCATTACTATATTTAAAATTCATTTTGGTTAATTAATCATAAATCCAGAATGGACAAATGGAATTAATCAACTACTTTAGAAATAGCGGAATTACAAAGAAACAATACATGCAATAGTGAAGAAATTTATTTAAGATCTGGCCATGCTACTCTTAAATGGCTTTTCGAGTTTCAAAGGTAGAGAGTCGTTAATGGCCTCTTTAAACACAATCAGCACTCTAATAAGGTAGTAGAAGATGATAAAATGAAACAAAAACCAATATGGGAAAACATTGCAAAAATTCACAAATAAAAAACTTTTTAACTTTGTTTGTATAACACTGACTTTATTTAGTGACTATAGTTTCGGCATATTCTTCTAATTTGATAATGAACGGTAGAATACCCATCATTGAACCAAGAAGCATTAACAATTGCAAAAGCACTGATTGGGAAGTAAATTTGTCGTTTAGATGTTCCCTTATGATTAAAATCGGAACAATAAAGAAAAAAAATATTTACCAAGAAGTATGAATGTTTAAAATAATTAAGACAATGACGGCAGCTTTTCATTTTCCATTCGACGATATGATCAATGAAAGTAGTGGCTGTCCTAAAAGAAGGTTTATATTTAATGAGCCAATAAATAAAAAGTGGGTCATTTATGTATTTTTGCACCAAGAAGTTGGCCTTTTGGCGTAACCTTGAGACTTGAAATAACCCCAAACAATAACGATTACTAACGATCTAACACAAAAATGCAAAATAAGACAACTATAACAAAAGACAGGCTTTTTAAACTAAAGTGGCATACTAAATTAATTATCTCACGTTTTTAAATACCATAGAAAACTAGATACATTAAAATTTTTACTTAAAAAGTACTAAAACGGTACAATAAACAATATTTTGGCGTTTTCAGTAAAAACGAGAAGACTTAACATTTAAGATATAAATACCATTCGATAGGTAATTAAAACGTGCATTTGCTGATAAATATAGCGTTCCATTTAAATAAATAAAGTTATAGCCATTTAAAGTTCTCATTTGTTTAATTCCAATTTTTTTACACCCGGTATAAGATGTAAAATTTATTATACTTGGAAAATAAAATATGATCTATTGTTACATTTCAGTGTAAATTTGGTATGCATAACTCAATTACTTTTTAAGTATTTGAAATATGAAAATTAGGTTAAATTTTTACAAAATTCAAATTATTTCAAAAACCTTAAGGTTTAAGTAATAAAAACCTTATTAAAACACACACTTATTTGGATCGAAGGATCATTAAAAAAAACACAACTTTGATACTTTTAGGGTTTTTGGGACACCCTGTATATTATGAAAGTAATTTTAAAAAGTAGCCCTAATAGACCCCCATATATCCCCATATATAGCGTGAATAACCCTGTATATTCAACATTTAATAAAATTATAATATATAATAAATTAAATTATGGAATATATTTAAAAGTGAAATAAATAACATTTATAAGTCTTATTAAGACTACAAAATAAAGCACTTAATGAAACCACCTAAAAGCCTTAAATATATTCTGTTATTAAAATCCTTTACGTACATGTAACAATACTTGTCGCTCTCACAAAGACTCATTTCGCATATCTCGCACACGATCACATTATTAATAGCTTTCACACCTCTATTCCTCTGTCGCTATTATTCGCTATTAATATCCTTTGCGCTGTTAAGTGTTGACATTATAAAATGCACACCTTACCTATCCATAGTTCCTCTCATTTCAGTTTTCTTAATATAACGTAGGGACTAATAATTTGTAACGTTGTACAGGATGCATTATTACTTACTCCTATTATACTAGTATCTAAACCCATTGAAATTTATTTCATATTATTTAATTTATCTATTAAAGTGAATTTCCTTTATGGTAGTCATTCAGTTCATAAGAAATTGTAATCTGGCCGTTGAACACCACAATCTACTCAATAAATGTTCTGGATGCCTTTGATTATTTATTCAATTCAGGAATATTATTTAGAAATTAAAAATTGATTTAATTAACTTACTCTTGAACCAAACTTATATTTTAGAACCTTTGAAAGTAATTCGCATATGAGTAGATACATTCACTGTTTAGTAGCCTTTAATAAAATATATTATTCAATCTTTGGTAAATAAGTTAAAAGTGTTAAACATTCTTAAAAATAATACCCGCGTAAAACAAAATTCTAAAACATAATTGGATTTTAAATGTTCCGTATAAAAGGAAAATAATATTATGTCAATGTAACACAATTCAAATACTCATAAAATTCTCCTTTGACGATATAATACACTTGCCATATATGGCAAATTTAATGATAAAATACCATAAAATAGACCGTGGTAGCAGCTACTATTTTGGCAAGAGTGATGTTAAACTTTTCCATATGGGTTCCAAATTGTTGTAAATATTATTACTTTCTGTTTGTTTACATTCTACAACTTCTCTCGCTTATGTTTTACTGATTGGAGGGTGGGTTACAGGATACCTACCCACCCTACACATACATTCACACGAATTAAAGAACACAGAAAAAGTTATGAATACGGGAATTCAACATAGGCTAATCAAGGTAATGCTTGTTATGCTACATTCTTGATGGAACCGGATATATAAGTTTGGTGAAGAAAAGCGCTTGATAAATAAAAATATGGAACATAACAAGCGCTTTTCTTCACCAAACTTATAGGCTAATCACTCAATAAACAAAGGGCATTATACACAAACCAATAAATCTACTGAATGACCAAATGGACCCCTACAACTCATCGTTATTAAACATATCTAACTACAAAACCACCCTCCTGGACATACCAACCTAAACCTAGTATCAAAAATGTAAGCATGTAAGTTGTCATTTTCTCCTGAAAAAGCTGCAGTGTGACGAAAAATTGTCATATAGGTTCCAAATTATTGTAAATATTTTTTTACGTACGTTTTATTTGGGACAAATTATATAAGCATATTATATAAATACATACTATTTACAATACATTGACAAAAGAGCGTAAGGAGCTTAGACCCAAGCCTGGCGCCCAATTTACCTTAGTATCAAAAATACAATTCGTTAAAATAGAGATTTCAACGAAATCAAATAATAGTATGTAAATAAACGATTTGTTACACCGTAATCTGAAGTCAGTATCTTTAATATCCTTCCAGGATATTTTATCTTTGAGTGCCGTGCATTTACAAAACTCCATGATCCGTTAAGATAAGATAGCACCGATGAAAAAACGTGAATGCGTCATCTGCGAACTATAATATAAATCCGATTTCGTACATCTGTCCGTTATTTTTCAAGGTTCAAAAGGCTGATCCGGGACTGATGGGATCGCACGCAGAGCGATTCCTTCGATTTCGCATTTTAGCATTTCCCGTGAACATGGGCCGCAAATCCTGCGGGGAATACGCAGAGTTTATATGCATAATGAAACATAAGCGTTGCGGGACCCAGTGTGTATAGCAGGCCATTAGCAAACACGAGGGCGGATTTGGACATCCAGAATTATGGTAAACAAGTCGCTTGGATTACTGCAACAATGGCGATGCAGATTTCTGGAGATATTGAATCATCAACAAAATACGCACACGAGGTGACCTATCCACGTTGATGTCAATTAAGGCATTGTGTGCGGAACGAGGGGCTGCCTATATAAATAACAGACCAGAGGGTGCATTAATTATATCCAAATGTTACTGTACGCAGAACCCAAATTCGTTTGTTGAGCTTAATATAATACCACCACTAGAACTCCATAACCATCATTCATCATTGAGCATCACGACAATTCTTGCGCAGCCATGTAGTATTCTAAAGGAATGTTATAGTAATGTAATTTACACTGCATTATATATTACTACAATGGAGATGAAGTAATTGTATACAAAATAATTTTAGTTTCTTTAGATCTTAACGTTTTGCCTTTATAAACTCTTATTTTCCGTAATATTTTTCATATACACATTATACTGCTTGTTTTCTTGAAGTTGATTATCCTTATAGAAACACAACATATTCTATAACAGTGTGAAAACTCCTATATACATAATACCTGTTCTATAATATTCTACACCTAAACACTATCGATTATTTTTCAATCTATCTTCACTTAAAAGAATAACAAAATTATTGTAGTAAGAACCATAGTATTTCTTATTTATATTTTTTTTAAATCCAATGCAAAATATGTTTGCAAATTATATCAATGTTAAGCCGCTTATAATCTGACGTGTCTTTTAGGGATATTAAACAACTACTTTCATGAATATTTCCTTAGGAATATTGATTTGCAATATGAAGTTATAAATAGCAAAACTATTGATATAACAACAAGACGACAAGATCGTGCTTAAACGGATTTAAATAATTTAATATACGTTTGAAAATAAAATGAATTAATTTACAATCAACTTTTCCTTAAAATGTATAATTATATTGGAAACTGATTCCGTTTAAAAATTTACCATGAGAGTTATATTATATTTACGATATTAATTACTACAGCAAATATAATCCTAACATGGTTTTGAAATTTAATTTTGATGCAAAATTAATGTATTCAAATATTATTTATTAAATTATATAATTAAATTAATATCTAAAGCTTTACATCAGCCACAAAACGCATGCGAATATAATTAAATCATTGTCATAATTATTGATATGTAATTATGTTCGCATGTTTTTTGGTGATGATATTAAGCGTTGGATTTACTTTTTAGCTTACATAACATTTGAACATTAATATTAATATTAATTGAATAATTTATTTTTTTATTAAAAGATAGTCTATTTTTTATAATTAATATTATCTATATGGTTTGGAGATTATTTTCTAAATTACATTTTAGTACTGATTATATATATGTTTTATTATTTTATTAATTAAATTTTTATATACACAGGGTGAGTTTTTTTTCGATGTTCTCTATGGGGATCTCGGAAACTATAAGATATAGAGAAACGGTTAAATGGGGAAAGAAGTGAAGATTTACGAGACGAATAAAATTCCACTTTCACAGTTTTCAAAAAAGTCAAGGGTAACTAGACATTAAAAAAAAAACTAAAAAGTGTCCATTTTTTCAAATCAATATATCTCGGTTATTATAACAGATAGAAAAAAACTGTAAAGGACAAAGTTTTAGATAATTTTATGCAGATTAATAAAAAATAACCAGAAAATTTGTATCGCCATTATTTTCGAGATATGACGCAAACTTACATTTTTTAAATAGAAACCATAGTTGGTTGTGACCTCATTCAAAAGGTATTTTTTTTCTCTTTAATCCAATATGGCATACGACATAGTTACTTCTAAAAATGAGTGAGTTATAGTCATTTTTAATTTTATTATAAATAAAAAATGGGTAGCTATGAAAAAGGTGAAAGTAAAAGAATTGCAGTTGTTTATAATATTAGCAATATTGTAATTATTAGTTTTACAGAGATAAACCAAAATGAAACAACTGCATAAAGAAATTCTGTAATTATCAATATATCAATGGGAGAGAAATTTTAATATTAAAAAAATATGGTCAAAGAGTCTACTATTAATACTATTATGACATAAATTATATCTTTTTAAAATTGAATTCATGGCTTTTTGGCTATTCCCATGTAAATTGAATTAAATGTTTCAATAACAACTAGTTTACGATCCTCCACAGATTGATATGATTTTTCATATACTTTGTTTTTTACATAACCCCACAGAAAAAATTCTAAAACGCGCAGTTCTGGAGATCTAGGTGGCCCTGGGATTGGTTTATTTCTTCCCACTTATGACTTAGGAAAACCATATTAAATAATTTGTAAAGCCAATCAACATGTTATGAGATGGAGCACCGTCATATTGGAACCATTTCAATCTTGCTTGTAATGATAAATTTAAACAAATCCAGCGTATCTTCAAATGTTTTCTGAAGAAAATGAAAGTAATCAGTTTCACTTAGTGAGCTTTCAAAAATATATGGACCGAGAATTATTAATCCAAACACACCATGGATTAAACCCAAATTTAATTTGTAGTTTTCTCTGTGAAACTTCTCGTGGATTTTCTTGAGTTCATCTATATTCATTGTGGCGATTAAAAATACCACAATTAGTGAATCGCAATTCATCTATTCATAATATTTTTGTAAGAAACGTATTATCCTCTTGACAAATTGGTTTATACCACATACAGAAGGCCATTTGATAATTACAAAATTATTTTCTTATGCTGGTTTTTCATTTTTATTTAACTTTGTAGAACTAATAATTACAATATTGCTATTATTATAAACAACTGCAATTGTTTTACTTTCATATTTTTCATGGCTACCCTTTTTTTTATTTATAATAAAATTAAAAATGACTATAACTCACTTATTTTTAGAAATAACTATGTCGTTTGTCATATTGGATTAAAGAGAAAAAAATTACCTTTTGAATGAGGCCATAGCCAACTATGGTTTCCATTTAAAAAAATGTAAGTTTGCATCATACCTCGTAAAATAATGGTGATAAAAATTTTCTGATTATTTTTTATTAATCTACATAAAATTATCTAAAACTTTGTTCTTTACAGTTTTTTTCTATCTGTATATATTGATATATTGATTTGAAAAAATTGACCCTTTTTACTTTTTTCAAAATATCTAGTTACCCTTGACTTTTTTGAAAACTTTGAAAGTGGAATTTTATTCGTCTCGTAAATCTACACTTCTTTCCCCATTTAACCGTTTCTCTATCTCTTATAGTTTCCGAGATCCCCATAGAGTACATCGAAAAAAACTCACCCTGTATATATATTTTTCTTAATGTAAATGTTTTTGTATGATTTTTTTTTAATTTATGCAATTAGATTCTTAGCATTATTAATAGTTTCTTTTTAAGGTTAAAAATAGTTTTCAAAAACGTAAATGTTCAGATGAAATATAATTAGAGTAGGCGATTAGATTTCTAAAGACGACCTGGGTTGATATTAGTCTCTTATGATTTTGGTGAAAGGTTACCACGCAAATTATAATTCTTTAAACTAAAACTTTACCATAGTAAGCTATTGATAATGGGTACATAGTGCCCGAAATGTACATTTAGCAGTGAAAAATAAAAAGTGAAGAAAGGAATATGTTTCAATTAAGTACTAAAAACTTAAAATAAAATCCTTAAAACTGTATTTCATACCGAACATGAACATTGTGAGTTCCTTTGTTCAACATTTTCCTGCTTTTTTATTTGAATGTTATTATCATGAAACGAATTTCTAAATATAACAATTACCTAAATTATATTGATGGTATCAAAGTTCTAAAATAACATCACAAATAATAAAAAGTGAAACCCATCCAACTGTGGTGTTTTATTTCAATGTACGGTCGCGAATATTTAACACAGAAAATATAAAATCAGGGGTTCAAGAACTTCCTCGATAATTATTAATCAGTAGTTTTTATCCTGATCGAGGAAATCGGGGAATCTCCGGGCGACCGCCGGGACAGGCAGTTGGGAGTTGTAAGGTGTAAGTTGGGAGTATGAAGAAATTAAAGGTTGTTGGTCGGTGTTCCAACACCTAGGTGCAACAGTAATAAATGCTGTATCAGGTGACGCAAACGTTTAATTACTTCGCCGGTCATTTAGATTATAAACGTAAGTACGCTTCTATTTAATAGGGATATAGGTTACTTTTGCCTGGTATTAATGGACCCCCACGTGACAGTATTATGGAGTTTCGCCATATATCCGCCTCAATTAGAAATATTCTTCAAAATAAATTGTTCTGAATCCAGACATAAATGAAAATCGAATTAAAAAAAAAAATAATGATATATAAATATTTACTTCAGAATAACACCTATTTACAGAAACTAATGTACATTATATTTTAAATGAAGATCATGTTGTAAAGACATTTTCTTTCCTTCGCAACAACAAAATATATTTATTAATAGGAAGAAATAATAAATTGTCATATATCTAATTGGAAATATTATATAAAGAAACCAATTAGAAAATTTACCACAAACTCATAAATTCCTTGTTGTATTTTCCAGCAAATAATTTCTAATCATCACATGTCCCAACCACACATATAACACATATGTATATCTATTTCTCAAAAACTATTCTATAGTTCCAAGATCTTTTGTTCTTAATAAAAAAAAAACTGTTTCGCCAGTTTCAAAGTGGCTTGATTGCCGATGATTTTATTTTATTCAATCAAACACTAAGACATTAACATTAAATAACTTTAATATTGTGAATTTTTAGGGCTAAGCCTTTTAATGATCAATTCACGCTAATTGTGATCTACTGTAATTATGCTAAAATTAATGTTTTATATTAATGTGTTCTGCATTGAATTATGTCCTTCACTGTGTTCTGCACATCTATTAGCTACCACTGACCTATTTGATCGCTAATAAAACAATGTAAAAATATTGAAGGGGTAATATAAATAGTGATAGTACTTCCAGCCAGGTTTTAATTTTTATTTTTCGAACTAGTTTCGGTTTAATTAACCATCACCAGTGAAAAAAAACGTCTTAGTTGAACAGAAAATTGTATGTATGGGTAAATTTTGAAATAAGTGTGTAGACCTGGTTTAATCGTAGAAATATTAGGTTTATTTTTATATTCAACTGTATTACTGATATTTGATTCAGTTTTATATTGCATACACGTGTATGAAACAACTCGAGATAACAATCCGTAAAAATCTAAAGTATAACTGCAAATCTTGCAATATAAAACTCAATCAAATATCAGTAATGCAGTTGAATATAAGAATAAACCTAATATTTCTTCGATTAAACCAGGTCTACACACTTATTTCAAAATTTACCCATACATACAATTTTCTGTTCAACTAAGACGTTTTTTTCGCTGATGATGGTTAATTAAACCGAAACTAGTTCGAAAAATAAAAATTAAAACCTGGCTGGAAGTACTATCACTATTTATATTACCCCTACAAACCTAACAAGCCAATAATGGATGTAACACAATTTCTAAAAATATTGAATTATTGTTTCTCTTGCAACAATTGCCACCGCTTTGAATCTATTTCGGATCTTATTGGCGTAGGGTAGTTAAAAACAGGGAAACGGAATTTTTTTTGGCTGAATAACCACCGACAATTATAGGGAAATGTCAACAGCAAAATTTATAACAATAAAAATTAAAAACATTAAACTCTGCCAACAACAGCCTTCTTCTATCTATTTTTCCTGAAATCCAAAATAGATCCAACCGATTCATAAGCTATTATTGAAAAGGAAAGAATAACTTAATGTTTTCAAATTATTATTGTTATAATTGTTGCTGTTGACAATTCCCTGTAATTGTCGGTGGTTATCTACTTACTTAACTAAGAAATCGCTTTAGACAATATACACCTTAATGAAATTATCTTTCAAAATTAATATTGTTAAAATACCTTAGCTGAATGGTAGTGATGAAGGGTGTTGGAGGCACTCACGCAGGTCCTAACGCATTCCGTGACTAATCATTAGTAAATATACCAAGTATTATCATAACGAGGCCAATAACTATCATCGAAAACACAATCCAGAAGAAGTTGTAAAATCAGGAGTAAAGAGTTCCGCGCCGTTATAAAGTTTCTTGTCAAGTAAGGAACAAGTGTTCAAACCATATTGGAAGAAGAGTTTACGTGGACTGTTGTCCAGGAAAAACCATTGTATACAAGTAGCACAACCTCTTTAACCAAAGCAGAGAATTTATTGAAGACAATTTCCGACCTGGGCTATCTGTTAAGGTCAGATCTCATCGAAAAATCGAAAATTAATATTGAAACATGCACATTTGAAGAAAAAACAGCTCACAGAAATGGTTAGAGAATCTGAAACAACAAATTTTAAGTTCCTCCATAATCATCTCGGCTTGACAAACGTCAGTGCAAGATGAGTGCCTAGATTGCTCGCACTTCCACAAAAACAGCAGCGCGTCGAGTTTTTGTTTGCGTTTTTGAACCAGTTTAATGATGACAATGATGATTTTTGTAATTGTTACTGAGAATGAGCCTAAGGTCTAAGTAAGATTCCATATGGTGGCATAAAAGAGGTACACCACCACCTAAGAAATTCAAGGTGTCGTATTCGGCGGGGAAGCTCATGGCAATAGTTTTCTGGCACACAGAAGACTTTTCTTGATTAATTATATGGAAAACGGTGTTTCTATAACCGGTGAATATTACGCTTTAATTTTAGAGCAGTTAAAAGACGCAATCAGTAAGAAAAGAAGAGGAAAATTAACCAAAGGTGTCCTGCTCTTGCACTACAATGCTCCTGTTCGAGTTGCGTTAGGTGTTTTGCATAACCTAAAACCTAAAAAAAGAGCATCGAGGAAAGAAATTTTCTACCCATCAAGAAGTGAAGAATGCAGTTTCAGCGTATTTTTCAGACAAGGATTAATCATTTTTTTGTGTATTCATAAGTTAATTCATAGATTAAAGAAATATGTTGGGGTTACAAGTGAATATTTATATTGAACAAAATAATTTTGTAATATTATTTGAACCCTTTCTATTTCATTCCGCGAACTTAAGAACGCACCCTCGTAAAGTATTTCTCTTTGCATTGATACGTTTTCTTTTAAAATTCTTAATGGCTTTAGAATAAACAAAATTTGCATTAAGTCATACCATATTTCTAAACACGATCTATGAATATATTGAATTTCTTGATGTTGTAAAAGCATTGCTCTTATACTTTATGGTTCTTTACTAAAAGGCTATTTGTTAATTATCTATCAAGAAATGTAAACAAATTTTCAGAAAATAAAAAAAGAAGAATGTACACTGGAGCACAAAAGTAATGCCACAGCCAGAAAGAAAACGTTTTAAATGTATTTGTATTAAATTTATGATCAGATTTCGTGTCAGAAGAAACAATTACAATTTGATGTAGGTTGAACAAAAAATACTGACAAAATTCAATAATGTGTTGGTCCGTCGCAGTTGTTGCAGCACTCTCTAACTTGGCGAGGCATAGACCGAATCAAGTAGTCGGTGTCTTCTTGTGGCAAGCGGTCCCAGGCCAGTTGACCATAGATGCGCAATTGGTCCACAGTCCTTGGTGGTTGTGGCAATAGGTGAAGTGTCGTTTCAATGCTATCCCATTCATGTTCTATTGGCAATAAACCAGGGGATCTTGGAGGCCAATCTAAAAGCTCTATGTATGGTATTGCAACCGGTTGTAGAACTTGCGATGGAGCGATGTACCTTTGGGCTGTTAGACTAGCCCTAATGAACACCAGGGTGACCTACTACCAAGAGATATAGCACCCCATACCATGATGCCAGGGGTATTGGCTATGTGGTGTTCTAAGGCAAACTCTACATTTTGCCTTTCACCGAGAAATCGACGGACACATCTACGTCCATCATGGACCCCTAAGCAGAATCTGGACTCATCACTAAAGCAAATAATAATGACGGAACAGATAATGACTCGTGGCAAGAACTCTTCGATTAACTGTTTGCCTAGAAACCACACGTCCTATTGCTGCAACAAAGGCATCTCGAACTTGCCGCAAAGTGTCGTGACGATTACTTATCGCAAGCAGTCTTAGGTACCGTTCTTGATCATCCTATATAATCCTAGGCCTATCAGAACGTCTTTGTCGCTGATAGTCACTTTCTTCAGACTATCTTCTCCATACTCCCATTTCAGTTGAGGGTGTTATTTCGAGTCTTCGGGCTATTTCCCTCAAACTGAAGCCGGCATCTTTCATACCTTTTTGAAAATCACTTAATTGATGAAACCGACGGGGTGCACGAATTCTAGGTATTTTAGCAAATATTTTTAATATACTGAAGAGCTCAGAAAGGATCAGAGTAGAAGAGGTGACTGGTTATTAACATTATTAAATTTGCTTTATTTTTCGGATAACTGTAAAAATCGTACAAAAAATTGTAATAAAGCAGTAAAAACTTTTTTTTAATACTAGAATCTAATACTAGAGAACGTTAATACGTCTTAAACTGGAGACCTAAATTTAATTGCAGATAGCTTTTCTAGTTATAGAAATCATAATCCTAAATACATATCATTAAGATAAAAGTGAAATTAACCGGAAAATGTACAAACACCTATACAAGAAAAGTCTGACTTATTGAAGAGTAGTGGGTAATTGTTTTATAATACAAAATAGATGTTAATCGCATAGGTTAAAGGAAATCTAAAAAAATCTTTACTATGAAGACTATCTGTTAAATTAAAATGCATTGAAATTATTAGGTTAACATTTATTCATGAGAAATTCAGTGCACTATTATATATATATTATAAAAACTACCTAAAATGTGTTAAATATATATTATGTTCACCTTTTAAAAAATAAATAAAATTATTTGAATGCACTAATTTTAGAAGTCTCTAAATTCGCAGCTATTGTAAAATGTAGCGCTTAAAAATTATAAGCACTTAAAAATGTGAAAACGGTGTAGTTCCTTAGTTAAAAAGCTATTGGCATCTGGCCAAACGACTCTACATAAAACGTCTTTCTCTCGCAGTCTCGTAATGGAAGTTTTCATAGGAAGATATTGATCTCCAGTTGCTTAAGATTGGAGATTAGAATTAACCTTATTGTGAATCTTGCATTAAATTAATAACATACGAAGTGAAAATCCTCGCAACTTTTGCCCTAGTATTTATCAATAAAATTCAGACACAAAAGTTTCCGTAATCCCCTCAGCATGCAACAGGATATTAATATTTTATTCAATCTTATACAACTCAGTAATTACAATCTTCTTTAATGTTCATGATACCATATCATAAACAACATCGGCTATTTCGTGATTTCGCGATTGTAAATAGAAATCTGTGCCCATACTAAATTGAAAAACTTTGGAAGCGCTGAATCGTTTCATACGAAGAGAAGTTATCAAAAGTTAAATAAAGACTATTAACATTTATCCCTGAATAAGATGCAATATCTGTTGATATTACTATTGCAATTTCATTGGGATTAAATTTCATTGCAAACGAAATTTAGAAACAAATTCAATTACATGATTCTAAAATAGGTATCAATACTTAATTTATTAATGATATAAAAGCTGTTCTATTCTTATCTATTAAATATTAAATAGTTTATTAGGACCATAAAATCGAAACAAACATTGACGTTTTAAAAATATATATGGTGTGAACATAAAAATATAATTGCATTAATTTA
The DNA here is from genome assembly GCA_963969525.1 of Ontholestes murinus. Classification (NCBI taxonomy): domain Eukaryota; kingdom Metazoa; phylum Arthropoda; class Insecta; order Coleoptera; family Staphylinidae; genus Ontholestes; species Ontholestes murinus. Next base: position 48,086,193 of record OZ018390.1, on the reverse strand, counting down.
ATTATTTCTGTGCACAAAGGATAAATAGTGAATTCATGATATTGTGGTTGGGATTTACAAAACAATATAATTCATAATGTGTACTAAAATCCAAGTTATATTCAAAGCGACTAATGTGCGTTTGGCGCCACGGCGTCTCTAGTAAATATACATGAGACGGCGGCGCCAAGTGCACCTTAATCCATTACACTGGACAAATGGTTTCCCAATATTACCGGTGTTATAACTCAACCAGGCGTCCCTTCTGCTGTATTGTTAGTTTTTATACCTTACTGTACATGTTTCATAATCTATTATTAATTCGACCAAGGAATTCAATTCAAAGGTACATATTATTAATTTAGAAAATCTGTTGATTTACGGAGATTATTTTAAATATTGAGAGAACAAATTTAAAATGAAAAGTGTTTATTTGTTACTATTGTCTAGTTGAACACATTTGTGAAACAATCGAATTACGCCGCTTATCATGTCTTGTACTACGTAAAACGTACATTGCATGTCGTGCGATTACATACACGCAAGCATATACAGTGAACATAATCTACAAATAAGAGATATATTTTTATAAAATATAAAATTTTTAATGTTTTACGAAATTTAATAAATAAAGAAATGTAAGTAAACAAGTCAGAATGTATGTGACAAATATTGAAGTTTTAAATAATAATCTGAAATATCTTTATTTTTTAAACGTCAGACATAATAAAATTAACCATTTCCAGAATTTAGAAACTGCTCAGCATACCGATTCGTTTCGTCATTGGTATTTAAAAAATGTATTGAAATATTCAACTGATGTCGCATCGGAAGCAAGGCCATATTTTGGACAAGGAACTTCAAGAAAACTATTCTATACGTTCGAAAATATTCTGTCCACGGGTAAAAATTCATCGATACTTCCTGTTACTTCATCATCATCATCATCATCATCACCATCGTCACTGCAATCACTAATAACTCGTAATCTCTTACGAGGAATGATGATGTCACTTCCACTATCATTTTAAAAGTATAATAATACTTTCCCTAATCCCTTTTCACATTAAAGTTCTTTTGGATAAATTAGAACTTGACATGGTGCTATTTATTGTCACTTGAAAAAAAAATCTAATTTCTGTTAAACTGTGAAAAATTAGCACGCCGTAATTATCACACTTCAATTACCAGCATTAATTTTAATTGGACTTAGAGGAGAATACGAAAAACCTTAACGTCTTTGCGTTAAAACCTAACACGTAATTAAATGGGTCTACACATAATTCTCTATTAAAAACAAATGTGCGTGTCTAGATCTATCGCCTTTTTAAATCTGCCCTATTTGCAACAAGCACGAAATATTTTATACCGGCATTAATTCACCAGCAATTTATAATTAAGCTCCAGTTCTTTTTTTCCCATTTTTCCAGTATAAACCCGATAATAAAAGCTCCGCGAAGATAATAACAATACCAACCCTTACCCCCGGCGGTGCCACATGTCGCGTTCTCACGGCATTATCAACCCGCCGTCGGTATCAGGTGGATCGTTTTGACCATTAAAACCGAGAAATGTCCGATATTATTGATAAGTCGTTGACCCAATGGTATCGATTCGATTGGTGCCAGTTGAAATATTTAACTTTGTAACAGCTGGCATTTGTTCCTAGCAGTTTATCCTCTTTACACACCATTAACAGCGAGGACTTGTCCTGCGGATTTTCACAGGAATAAAATATGCAGCGCACCTAATTACCTCTTCAACGCCGAAAATTACCTAAGCGGACACGGGAAAATATTAATGGAGGCATGAATAAATTACGCGTTAAATTTTGATCAAATTTACTTTTTATTGAGTGTAATTAAGCTATTTCAGACCCGACTCCCCCTAGGACGATGCAAATGAGGGCGCCTAACGAGCGGTCTCGTAATAGTAGAATCCCCACTGTCAGCTTTAACCATAGCGAATGACAATGTTTTAATAGGTTCGAACGACTTGATCAAGGCGACTTCCAAATGTACGAAGATAAAAGATTATTGGGTTAAAGGTTTTATTTTGACAGTATTAATTAAATACGAATGATTACGCTTTTAAACATTTTTATGAGAATACCTCTTTTTATCAGAATTAGAAGAATTAACAGAGGGGCTAAAAATATATTTATAATTGTAGTTGTATTCTATTTTCTGATAATGGTTGTTTTCAAAAATATTAAATAGTTTACAAAGTTTTCGAAGCGGAAATTGAATTAGAGATGTAAGCGCATAGCGTCGTTGAAATTTGCATCTGCATTTGTCAGTTTGATGAATAAACTTCAAAGACATAAATTGGAATGTTACGAACATTTAGCTCTATATTATTCACTCTTGTTATTGTTTCAATACCAAACGGCACATTTCGTATTTAACAAAGTTTGTTTGCACCAATCAATTAATAATTACAAGTTAAAGTAAATGCAAACATAATTTTCCAACCATTGCATGGAGGACGCTAATTTAATAAAGCTTTTTTTATTTATTGCGTAAATAAATATCAAATATTTAATATTCTTTTTGATATCCAGTATAATTATCAAATGACATTGCAGTTCATTAATATTATATACATAAGGATTCATTAAATGGCCTTAGTTTGAACCCTTGCAAATACTACAAACTGTAAACTAAGTCATTAATATTGAAAAATTAAAACAGAAATCATTAACAGTAAACATAATTATACAAAAACAATAATAATAAATGATACATTCTACTTCTTCCTCTCTCTGCTTTAGTTTAAATAATTAATAAAGGCCAAAGGCATTTTATGTATTGGTATTGAACGAATTAGATATTTAAACATGACAATATGTTCAATGTTCAGAAAAAAAATTTACTAAAATACAGCAGCAATAAAGACAAAAAAAATACAAATGATTTAGTCTTAAGTAGAACAAAATAGAGAACTGAACATAACTTAAATTGTGAATAAACTAAGAAACAACGAAACTTTTCTGTTTGAAATATATTAAGACTGATCTATACTTAGAAGCCTAAATGAAAAATGAAAGTTGACAATTTTGAAATGGATAATTTCTGACCCTAAAATTATTAAAATTAACATCACGTTGGAAATAACTGATAGCAAGCGAAACAACGGATTTAAAAAAATGCAACACAGCTATGTAATATATGAGCACCAATATCAAAAAATGTTGTATTCATTTTTCTTAAAAAACACCTTAATTCTTTATTGAACCGATATTTACCGTTAATGCCAATTTAAAATCTCGGCAACATAGTAGAAAATCTTACGCTACCCTCATAGTTTTACTTGATCAATCTAATACTAATTATTGAAGCTTGAAGAAGTCTATATTCTCGGGAATATGTATGAATTTTAATGTTGCCTGAAAATAAAACATTAAAAATAACCAATAACCCCATTAATAATAATATTTCATAGGAGATATGTAAACTATGGTGAATATAATATTAAGTGGAATGATAAATAATGACAAATAAAATGAAATCTAATGATAAATAAAACTATGTATACTAATTTTACAGGATTCCTACAAGAATGCGTCATGAGCAACTGTATCTATATCTGGAGAAGTATATATGAAATTAGTTTAATGCTCTTCTTCAAAGATCAGGTATCTAAAGATATTATCAACATGTAAGAAGGTGGATAGTTGGATAGTTATTTATTTCAAATTTTAGGAAGAGGATTCATAACTGCCAATATTAATAACTTAAAAACTTTCCTCAACTCAATTAGATTGAAGGGCAAGTAAATATAAAAATCAATTACATTAAAAATTTTATATTATTTTGTTGTTTACTTGCTATAGCAAATGTTTCTTCACTTATTTTAAACATATAAGAAGAAAAGTACATATTAGCCATAAAATATTGTATATTATGTTTTAATTTAAGCTCTTATGATTGTATATATAACATATTTATCTTGAAGATAAATCGAAAATATATCGGGTGTTGATCTGTCCTCTCTGTAATAGGAATTTAAGGTGTAAAATCACACTTATACAATTTCCTGCTCCCCTAATTGTTTTAGAACAAAAACAATTATTTTTTTATTTTTAATTCTAAATAATTTTGGTTTCTAATGTTTTTGTTCTAAAACAATTAGGGCAGCAGGAAATTGCATAAGTGTGATTTTACACGTAAAATTCCTATTACCGAGAGGACAGATCAACACCCGGTATATAATATTACATTTCAATCAATCTTCAAAATGAATTAAAACGATCAAGGCATCAATCGTCCTTAAGACAGGTGTCATCCGACTACTAGCTGTACTTCTCTAATACAAACTTGGATAGCAAATAAGACAAAATAGTTCTATATAGTTTCTTATGAATCTTTTAACTTTGTAATGATGTAAAGATGTAAAAATAATAATTTAAATCGGTTGAGTCGGTCAAAAATACCTTTATTGAGATAGAAAGTTTGGTTACATTGAAAATAGCTACAAAATGGTTGAGGAATATCATTAGATGAAATTATGAAAGGTTATAAAATGTTATATACTAACCTTTAGTAGCTTCAAATAAAATTTTCTTCATTGTCGATTTTTTTGCACAATATATTTAAAAGAAATGTGAAATAATGTGATAACTTGAAGAAACCCATGATAAAAGAAATATTACTCTATAACTAATGCCATTCTCCCATGATTCTTTAATACTAATTAATACTAAATATTTACTATTTTTTGTAGTACCATTATGTTATTATTTTATAGATTTTTACTTTTATTTTTTTCTCATTGTTCTATAATTTTTACTATTTGTATTTCCAAATTTCTATACTTGCTTTAGATATCTAGCACTCTTGCCATTAAAAATTTTACAGCTAAATATCATTTTTTGATAAATTTATTGCAATTTTTTTATCTTATACCCAAATCATTTATAAAATTATAAAACACATAATTTATATTATTACTTCACTAGGACCCTATTTAACCTATATATTAATTATTCTGCTTTTGTCTTGTTAGGTATCTGGGTTTAAACTACTTGAATTTAATTACTTCTATATAGGTTTTATAATTAAATTCACTTGGTTTGTTTCACAAATATTTTTTCATTTTTAACTAGTTTCGGCTTATTGCCATTATCAAAAAATATTTGTGAAACAAACCAAGTGAATTTAATTATAAAACCTATATATTAACATAATGTTACACCAAGTGATTAATGAGAAACAAGTATATGATATAATTATATCTATTTGTATGTATTTTTTAGACTTTTAGTTTTATTTTGTTTTAACTGTTGGTTTCTGTAGTTTTTACATTTTAATAATGTAAAACTAGAGTGCAGAAACGCTCAGAATAATTAATTCTAATTATTACTTTTACTATTTTTAGTTTCTTGTTTTTAAGGATTCTCACAATAATTTTAATCTTCTAATTTGTTAATTTTAGGATTTGTTTAGTATATATGTTTTTTTAATTATATATTTTGCCTTTATATTATATATTATATTAATTATACTTGTATTGTCATTTTTTAATGTTTTGATACTTTCTGTAACATATTATGCCATTATATAATTGGTCTAGTGGCTTTGTAATTATAAAATACAAAATATAAATCTGTATGTCAATGATTTTTACATTTTTTATTTAGAATAATTTGACCTCTATTACTAATGATTTTTTTTTAATTGTACATAATTGAATTTATATTTTAATATATTCTCAAATATGTTAATTTAAAACAAACATTTTGGTGTTAATGCGTCTGGCAATTTTCGGTCGGTCGTTCTGACCGTCAACCTATTTCTTTAAGGTTAATTTTTCAAACAAAATAACAAAAAAACCTCAAAAGGTACAACGAAGTATATTAAACATCACATATTTAACTCGATCCATTTAAAAAATTACATTTTAGAAATAAAAATTCCGTATGACTTATTCATGAAGGTACAGTTGTCACTTTTAGTTTTTTTATTTTCTTACCGATATACGTTTTTTAAAGAAGGGATATCGAAGGGGTATTTTTTCATTTTAGAAAATAGTTATTATTTATAGCAATCAAAAAAATTCATTAGCAGTACATTTCTGTCAAGGTCAAATATTGTTAATTAGATAAAATTTGAAAAATTATTACATTTTGGAAATAAAAATTTCATGTGAAGAAGTTAACTTTGGCATGTTTAGTTTTATTTTTTTGTCAAAACATGTTCTTTTAAAGAAGGCGTATCAAAAAGTTATTTTTTTATTTTAAAAGTTGGGCAGTGGTACTTATCATTTATGATGAGCAAAAAAATCCTTAGCAGAACATATCTTTCAGGGTCAAATATTATATTATAGAATACTAAAAATAGTTTAATATAATTAAATAAAAGAATAAATAATTTAAATGAGAACAAGTCATAATATTTTGGCCACGCATGCAAAAAGCAACAAGATGCCATAGAAAATCTATACGTTAAGGAAATATTAATTAGAAATGTTAAAAAAAAATTACATAACCTTCAAATACAAGAATAATGTCGTCAAATTAGAAGGTTAATTAAACACTTGGTTTTGTTTCACTATTTTATTACAGTGAAACAAAACCAAATATTTAATTAACCTTGAATTAAGTGAAAATTGCATTCATCGTACTGTGATCAATAAACATAACATACAAGAAGAAATAAATGCTGTAAAATCCAAGACTACAAGATAGAAAAGGAACGAGAAAACATATTTGTAGCAAATGCTTTATTAAAAAATAATGATATCCTAAACATACTACTACGCATGTTATGTTATGTTATAAAATGTTAGCGTAATTATTATAGTGTCTTAATAATAATAAAACAAATATGTTACAAAATAATCCTTTAATATTTAAAAATACGAAATATTTCATGAATTTATAACAATGATTATTATTAAGGCTACCAGTCAAACTTATTGAAGCAACTACTTCCCTGGCAAATATTATAACAGATATTGATTTATGCAAAGTACCTAATGTGCGTGTTACAAACAGTAAAGCTATACTAGATGTCAAATAAACTTTAAGAATTTTAATTTAAGTAAAATGTTTTCGAATGAACTTAGTGTAAAAAAATATGTAAGGAGAAATTAATTTACGTTGATTTTATCCTAATGAAAATGATAAGATTGAATAATGTAAAAAACAGGTTTAAAAACATCTGCCGACCCGTGTTTCTGTATTTAATATCTCATCAGTATCGCTTTTATTATGAACTTAAGTTTCAAGCGAGTTGTTTCAATAAGTGATTTGTCTTGTAGGCTGAATGAGATTATTGTTATTTACAAAATGTTTAATATTTTTTTAAACTATTAGTTAAATAAAACCTCTTTTCAGATAATTAAAACACTTTAACTTTGTTTTACCACAAAAAATTTTCGATTTCGAGACATAAACCTGCAAGATTATTAATGCATAGCATACAATAGTACAATTATTATTATTACAATTAGGCCTGTTGCGTACCTTGCTTCAGAGCTTGTAACCTTAATACAGAATTGTTGCTGTACCACATTGTTGACAAACTGTTCAATAAATCATATAGTAACCGGATAATATCAGTTAACGTTACTCAGAATTTTGACAAGGATTTATTAAAACCGATGTAGCAATCTTATTAGTTTTATAATACTTGTATTCTACGTAAAATTTCTATTCTTTTTAAATTATTACGATTATAACCTATATAAATTTTCAAAAGTTTTGGATTAAATACAGAACATATACACGTTATATTACTTTTTCTTAAAAATAAAGAAGTTTAATTTTTTTAATAAAAATATAAAAGTCCTTTAATCAGTTTTAGTTCATTTTACAGAAAGAAATACGTTCAAACTAGTGTTGCTTTGATAGCTTTGCTATTTTGTAACACGCAAATTACTTTTGTATCATTCAATGTCTGTCGAAGTATTAGTTAGAGAAGTAGTTGTTTCAAAAGTGATTTGTTCTTGTAGTCTTAATAAGACTCATTTGTTGTAGATTTTACGAAATATTTTCGTGTTTTTTCTAATTATTTAATTCTTTTGTTTAAAACATTTTTAATATGTTCTCTATTTATAAAGAAAAAACGAAATAAAAAACTTCTGATACACGACCTTTCACCAAGAGCTTTCCATTTAGACAAAGAAATGATATTTCTTCAAATAACGTGAATTTACATACAAATTAGTTTTGAATATCCATCCAGACAAGACATAATTTAAGCAAGTACATTTTACGTAGTATTTATGCAGTTTGGAAAAACAAATATAATTTTAAATTTTCCAATACACAATATATTATAATATGATTAAATTAATTAATATACAAAAAAATAATATAATTCATTTACTTTACATTATAATGGTTTCACTAAATTGTAGTAAAAAGTTTTTTTTAGTTAAAAGTGAAAGTAAACTAAGACAAACTGGTATAAATAAGGTCACTCTCAAATATTAATATTAAATACAATATATATCCAGATTGAATACAAAAAATGATATGTTAATAGCGTTTAATTATGTATATAAAATAAAATTGCTATATTAATTATTTTGCAATGATATTATTCAAAGAGCGAAATATAATAATTATATTTATTGCAAATTGAAATAAATATTGTATATTAATAGACAGGTAATTATTAATATTATTATTTCGACGAGTATATTATTTTTTGTCCATTTTAATTTAAATATATATAAATCTATGTTTAATTTAATATAAATTAAAATTAATAATTGACACAGTTGTTTTGAATAAATTTTGATTTTAATATATGCATATTTAAATTGTAGCATTTTTATTTTATACGTGAATCAATTACTTTGCTTTCACAAGCCAAAACAGTAATGAATTATTAAACATTATTGGATTAAATTTCCCGGATGGCATATCCGATACCAATCTACGGTAACCGAACGCGACATTTCCACGCTAATTACAAAACAACATTTCTTAATTAGGCCAACGCCCAAAATTTTCTTTTGCAGGTGGAATAAATCTTATTAAAATGCATAAGGAATTATGGAGATTCGTCCTCGTTGATAATTTTTGCGGGGAGCGCACAGGTCATGTTTATAAATTAGATGATAACGCTTATGTTTTCATCGCATTCATAAATAATTGCAGAAGCGTGAGCGAATGAGGTATGATCAAGGAAAAAGTAACATATAATCGACATGGATAATAACATTAATAGAAAAAAAGTAAGAAAAACAAGTAAAAGTAAACAATGTTGTTGAATTTACCTTAAGAATAGACGGATGCGGTTTTTGAGTGTGTGTGAAAGATTGTTTTAGCGCAAGGTAATAAATGTTTAGAGTTTGTTTGTTTTCACATGAACAATTAGCGCACAGATCTTAATCAGTTGGTTTTAATTATGGTTTTTGTGCAGAACACCGGTTTTGCGAGAGGGACACTGACGATTTAACTAGTCACCATATGGCACATGAATTTGTCGATTTATCCGGAATTTGCGAAAGAATACACCTCACTGGCATCGTCCGTAACCAATCTTTTGGGTTGTACGGAGTGAAGTACGCGAGGGTAGAGCACTATCCTGCGACTGGTCCTGCGGCGGCGAAGGCAGCCAGATCAATACGACTCGTGTGCGCCAGGCCTGGCGCTGCCCACCTGCTAACTGCTAACTGACACAGGTAACTATACTCTACACTGTCTACACTCGCATCATTGCCTCGATACTATGTACTGTATGGAAGAGATTCAGGATTGGTGTTGGTGTTTGTGTTCCTCTGGCCCACCACTGTACCACACCACCGTTGCTTGCTGCACTACAATCACAACTTCACACCACAATGACCACCTGTTCATATCCCGCCTACTGCACTCGAGTATTACATACGCTCTGCCGGCTTGATCGATTCATCCTTCTATGTATTTGAGATGCAATGACATATTTCCAATATTATTATAACTCACGTAAGAATCCTTTACAAGCTGCGGCATTTCCCAGCTAACAAATATATTGTAAGATCGCTGCCAGCATCCTCCCCCTGCCGCTAATATTCAATTCGCGTAAATACTGCTTCACGTCTGGAAAATGATTTCCTTCCATAAATTTTTCGCCTCTCGCACGAATGAAATAATAGAAACATTTACATAAAACGCCTGAAATCTTGAAGTGTAATACATCAGTTACCTTTTCTTGTAACATTTCAAATAAACTCGATTTTACTTTGTAACATTTTTCACAAAAAATAACATAAAATATTTTTTAAATGTGAAACCATAAAAAGAATACAGGTCCAAGTTTCAGAAATGTAATAGATCATAAAAACTTCTGACAATGGTTATTCAAAATATTGTACATCACATAAGTAATAATTACAAATTCTACATTTTCAAAAAATAAAAGTTAAATTGAATTCTGAAAATTCTCAACAAAAAAAAATTTTGTAATGAAGAAGTACACACGATGACCTTGTTTTACTACTTTATTCAAAATTACACGTGACTATAGTATCTCCTTGAGAATGGCCAACGGAGAAATATAAAAAATAGTGAAACAAAACAAAGTGTTTAATTAACCTTCTTATTAACATAAAAATGTTTCACCACGGGTTAAGTGAGAATTTAATTCATGGGAATTATTGTTTCCTGTCAAAAACAGCCAAGGACCGGTTTCAATATATTTTAGATCTCATCAGCATAGCTGGTATAACACCAACAGGTACATTTATTAAATCACCTTATTTAAAATGTATCACACAATAATTAGTCACATTAAAAAGAATCTTGAAACAATAACTGTCCTACGTTTTCCAAATAATAGTAGTATCATATCATCATCGTCGATTTCGATATAAGACCTATAAAATTTGGGAAAAGCCATATTTGGCAAAGCGTCAGAAAATTGTTTAGTAGAAAGTTTCGAAACAATCATATTTGATAACTGAATAGTTGAGGCTGTTAGTTGTTAAAAATTCATATTCTATCCTAGGTTGAAATTATTTATTCATTCAAATTGCTAAATGATTTAAATGTTCACTAGATTAATTCGCCATGAAAAACTTGTCTATTTGTTATTGTTTTATGTTTACACTTTTTTGTCAAATATGATTCTAATCACTTTGGTAAATTTTCTTAAATGAAATACGAAAGTGTTATCGTATTTCATTTACGAAAATTTACCAAAGTGATTAGAATCATATTTGACAAAAAAGTGTAAACATAAAACAATAACAAATAGACAAGTTTTTCATGGCGAATTAATCTAGTGAACATTTAAATCATTTAGCAATTTGAATGAATAAATAATTTCAACCTAGGTAAATATTTTATGTAAAGTTGTTATTCATAACGATCCGATAAAATTATTCCCTGCTGGCAGATACAAAACAAAGCAAATAATAACGGATCGTACAAATTTAAATGTTAAATCACATTTAATGAACTTTCAATAGAAAATATATAATTTGATTGATTGTGTACATATGAATTTACTGAAATTTCTATATTTTATATAAATATTCTTTTTAGATTTTAAACGTAATTATTTCTTCTTAAGTAATAACTCATTTACCACTTTATGGCTTTAGTGTGCTTTTATTAGATTATCCAAATATGACAGTATAATTCAAAACATAGAACAATAAAATGTTTGATTCAACTCAAACTTCACATAAACATAAGGAATCATAACGTAGACGAAAACGTGGCACATTTTTATAGATTTTATAGATACCTACCAAAACTATGGTATTTTGATTCCGCATAATATAAATACCTAAATATTATTGAATTTCAAAAAGGTATTTAATGTGTTTTATCTTTAAGAAAAACAACGTTTGTTTGAATAAAAACATAATTTGTAACTTATTTTAAATAACTATTGGTTCAGTTATATGTTTTCCTATAAATAACATTTATTTTTTATTGCCTCTGTGCCTTTATTTTAATTATTGTATTAACAAAGTTGTACGATGTACGAGGGATAATGGGAAAATAGTACCCGTTTATACCGTCCGGGGGTGAATTGAGTAGCCGTCGCTGTCTGTGGTGCAAAGTTACATCTCACAGTACTTTTTATGTGAGTGTTTACAATATTCAAGAAAATAAACTTTGAGGTATTCATCAACAATTGAAAGATGTGCATAGAGGAAATGACATAGGCATTAATATTATTCAATTAGTTAAACGACAATAAATTTCACAAAAGTTTGTTTTTTGAAATCGCTTTGAATTTTCTAATTAAACGTAATTTATTAAAGGTCTGATATCAGCTCATTAATTTAAAGAGAATTATAAAACAATTTAAAACTAAAACTAAGATAACTCCGCACGCGTATCTCTCTATAATGTGTTCCGCAAGATTTCCTTCTATCGCCATATTTCTAGCGTAGATATAAGCTATCACGTTTGTAATTCACATTTATTTACGTAGAACCTATACAATCGATAACTCAGATATAGTTTATGAAATAAACTCATACTTTACAAATCTAGGAAAAAAATTAGAAGAAAAACAAATAAATGACAAGAAAACTACACCTGTAACAACAGTCACAAAAAAAAAAACAGATTGGAAATATAACATACAGAAAAACAACGTATGAAGTAAACAAAATAGTGACAATATTAAAAGATAAGAAAGCACGCGGATTTGAAAAAAAAACAACTTAATAATAAAACAAAGCAAAACCACATTTATTCTAATACTCACTAAAATTATCAACAAATTTCTAGAAGATGGGATAAATCCCAACAATGTATATGAAAAAAAAAAAACAATAATTTTGCCGATATTCATGAAAGGAGACCAAAAGCTACCAGAAAAAACTATAGACCCATTTCACTATTATCGGCATTAAACAAAATACTCGAGAAAATTATACAAAATCTCAGATCATTTAAATAGGGACAACCTCGGCAACATATAAACGAATAAATAACATAAAATCCAAATTAAATACTATATAAATTAGATAAAAGGACTAATACAACTAAACTCTATAAACACGTACAAAAATTAAACAACATATTTATGATCTACAAAAAGGAAAAAAATCTAATTAAAACCAGCATAAAACTACAATCTAATTAAGACCTAGCAAAAAGGGAGAAAATCAGACTTAAGAACAGAAAAATTTATCACAATGAAGCACTCACAATTATTAACAATAGATGGCATAAACAATATGATGAATTAGAAGACTACATAAAAGAACCAAAATATACTCCGTTTAAACTAAAAATCAAAAACAAAGTCTTAAATGAAGAAATAAAATAGAGAAAAATTACAACAAAAAGAATCAACTATCCCGTAATACCATTAGCACAAAATGGAACATCCCGATGCGAGGACAGAGGGAAGATAAACAAAAGGCGTCTTTTTGCAAAAAAAATAAGACACTCGGGAAAGAGCTGATCGACGCCTTATTATTCGGAATAACATCCTTAAAAAATCACCACCCTCGTCAGCATCTTGTGAATAACATTCCAACTAGATGTTTAGTTTAGTTTTAGTTTAACCTTTCTGATATTTAAGGTATTTGCGTATTTTTTTATGGCAAAAAATTGTATTACTCTTTTGTTCTGATTTTTTTCTGCTAAATAAAAAATGCTTTATTGTAAGTTTTTTAGGTATTTAATATTTTTCTTGCAAAAAGTTGCTATTAATAACTATTTTTAAAACTAGTAAAAAACTAAAGAAAGTTCCTTATATAAAATTAATTTTTGGTTTGTAGATTTCGACCAAAGTGGATTACCGAAAGTACAATCCATGCCGAAATAATGCTGTGTTTCCAAGAGATGGAAAATATTTAATTATTACAATCTGAATGATATAAGTTTTCGTGTTCTTTTTGTTTGTTTTTGTCTCGGTTTTGCCATTCAATTCCAAGTTGAACGAAATGTACCACGAAATAATCGCCTTTACCGTCAAAAAATTAATAAACTCACAACAATAACGCAATATTTAACTAACAATGCACAACTTACCTCTAAATCAGAATTGATAGGAAAAAGAAAACCATCAAACAGCCCAAAAACATGGCTAAAGGAAGAAGTTTTGTGTTAAGTGAAGAGATAAAACGATGACATACATCAAAATTCTCCACACCAAATTAACTCATCATCTTCATCCATTTAAATTTGATCCCTTCGACGATAACGTTAGACAAAAATCAGCAAAATCGATCAAGAGAAAGAAGACAGAAGAAGCTAAAAAAACTTACAAACCGTGAAAATGGTAAGACCATAACATCCAACCTCACAAGATTTTTATTCCAAAGACATTAGGTATTATTTATGTTATCCAGCAAGCTAACAAAAATATTTTCATATTATACGTAACCATTTTCTGCAAAAATTTTGATCGCATTTGGAAAGATTTAAATTCACTATTCTTCTGGTGGCAGTTCCTCCTCGAAGACTCTCTTGATGATGATATATCAAATCATTGGCCATATGTGGTTTTTTACCAAAAAAAAATAAGGCATAGATCTTAAAGATAGTGTTCTTGCATCTGATCCATTACACTAACAAAATAAATATTAATATTACTGAAAAAATATCTCTACTAAATTGAGGAGCTAAATTCTCTCCACATTTTATTGTCATATTTTTGAAGAAATAATAGTTGAGTCAGAAATTGCTCTTAAAAATTATCAAAATTCAACTTTGGAAAATGTAAATGCTAGACTTCTAAAAACTGGATTGATGAAGCGGTTACTTGTTGAAACTCCATATCGCTGAAAAAAATACTGACATGTTTTTATTATTCTACGACAATGTTTCACCACACAGAGGCTTCTTGACGAAACTGCTTTGTGATGAAACATTCTCGTAGAATTTTTCATTCATACATTTTTGAAACCATAACTGTGTCAGTATTTTTATAAGGAAACTTGTAGAAATGTCTTCAATATATCCTTCAATTAATAAGTCAGTAAATTGCATAAAAAGACAAAGTTGAAACAAACCATCTAATTATTACAAAAACAGAAAAAGGAAATTCCATAATAGTACTATTACCAAAAGAAGATGTACAATTTACCATGTTATCAAATATAACTGATATAAGTCAAAGATTCCACAACAAACTTTACGAAACAAATAAAATCTTTTTTGGTTTAATAAACCACACTCTTTATTTTCTATTTCTAACTTATCAAAACGCAAATTTCTTCCAATGAACCTAACACCTCCCAGGCTTAATTGATATATAAAAATACACAAAGAAAACCTATAAGTCTAGTAGTTTCATACCTTGACAGACTATGTACAAAAATCGCATTTGAAATATTAAAGATCCCTATTCTATAAAAAAACTTAATAGAACCAACACAAAGCTAACGGAAGAACATATAGATAACAATTGTATGCTAGTTTCCTTTGATGTTATTAACATATTCGCCATAAATCTACTCGGAGACTGCATGAAATTAATAATAACGTTAACCCCTTAGTAAAATCTCGTCGAAACCATATTTAAACAAAACTATTTTATAATAAATTTTATATTGAAACGAAGATTAGTAATGGGCTCACATCGCAGTAATTACGATACAAATATTAAATTCACATCAAGCTTTGAATGTACAGACAGACAAATTAATCAATTTCTAAATTTCCTAAACACAATTCACTCTTCGATAACCTTTACGGTAGAAACAGAAACCAATAACTCTACAAATTTTCTTGACCTTTCTATTAACCCTTTGGGTATATTTGACGAGTGATGCTCGTCATCTACTTACTTAAGCGAAGTTACGGTTGACGAGTCTGACTCGTCATCTGAATTTAAGAGGAAGGCGTTGATCACAAACAATTGCCTGACGTTTGTATATAACACCTTACAGTTGCAAATAAGGTAAATTCCAAGTATCTTTATTATTACCCCTGTTTTTTTGTGCTTTTCAGAAACTCTGGATGAAATGAAAGAATATTTTGCATTATGTATTATTATGTCTCAAGTAAAGAAATCTATTTTTTTACATATTGGTCACAAAGAAGTATTATAAACCAATGTTTGCAGCCACTATGTCACGAGATAGGTTCTTTGATATCTCAACATTCCTTCACTTTACAGACAACGAAAAGTTTGATAAAAATGATAGAATTAGGAAGATCAGAAATCTAATTGATTACCTGAATAATACGTTCAAAAATCTATACTTCAGAGAGCGCAGTCTCACTAGAACGTTTGAATTATATTCAGTTCAATCCATTGAGACGAGCACGAATTGGAATAAAAATCTATAGATTTTGCGAGTCTTCATAGAGTTATTGCATGTGTTTTAAAAACTTGGTTGGCGCAGATAAAATACCGGGAATTTATATACCGACGTATGAGAGTGTTGTCCTAGAAGAAGAGGAAAAGGCTGCTTACAATATGTGGACTCACATGACAAAAGAGCTTTCTTCCCTAAAACTAAAAAAATGAGAGTCCAAAATGTTATCATAGCACGGTTTTTTACGACTAAGATGGAAAGATAAGAAAGATATAAACATACTTAGCACAAAACGTTCAAAAATTGATTTAGTTAGCACAGGGAAGGGAAACTTTTTACGCTTCCCTTCCTTTGAAGGTGACAATTTTGGTCCCTTCCTTTCACCTTCCTTTGAAGATGACAATTTTGACAAAATTATCAAACCATCATGCGTAGTCGAATATAGTACAGGTATGTGAGGCATTTATAAACAGGACCAATTGCTAGCGTGCTCTCCAAATAAAATGCATTACTTTTACATATTACTCCATATAGCAACAAATTAAATCCGTTATAAAAATCTACAAATAATTCAGTACTTAATGGGTTAAAAACTAAATAACAAACTTACCATTATTATTTATAGACAATCTATTTACACCGATTCAATCATTTCTATTAATTCCCGGCACAATCAATAACATAAACTAGCAAGTTTTAATTCTATAATCCAAAGAGGATATAAGTTACCCCTCAGACCAATATCGGAAAGAAGAAATTTCTGCAATAAACAATGAGGATTTAATTAACACACAAATTGAAAATGAAACAATTAGAAAAGTATTTATATTTACACCAGATATCAACATATACACACACCCTCAAGTAATCTGGAATCTAAATGTTAAATTTTTCAGGCTATCAGCGCGTATTCATCGGGCAGCCTTGTCGAAATTTCAAAACTAGACTAAAAGAAAACGAAAAATAATATCAATCCAAAAATAAAGTTCAAAATTTTCAAATCATCAATTAGATGCACGTCATTCGTTGGGCAAGGATATACTTTTGGTAATTCACTTTGTGGATAAAGGTTACAACAAGGATTCACTGAAAGCGGTCTAAATGTATAAACCAAAAATGAATCTCGGAATTTTGCTATTAACAAACAGACTTGCCTATATGTTATAGCCTCTATTCAATGCTGTTATACAAATACAAACTTTTCGTAAATTAAGTTACTTCTAGTTTGATAATGACTTGCTCATAATCGAAACTACGAGAATACATAAATAATTTAAACGGCTAGTTGTTTTTATATAATTTATATGTTTATATAATTAAGCAACTCTAAACAACAAAATAATTAAATCAAAAGATAAAACAACATTCACTTAATGTATCACCAAATCACTATTCATCTGTCAGATCGTATTATTGAACCAATAAATCAACATGTTTATTATATCTTTGGAGAATAGGTAAACAACACATGTTATCTGTAGTTAATTAATTACAATTTACAAGTTCAGACTAATTGACTTAAACACACCAATGCACTCAACTATTGATATCAAGACAAACACGGCGCGGACAATTAATCTCAATTTTTCACTGTACAGAAGTGATTGATCGAGCTTGGCCTGTTTTTAGGTAAAACAAAGAATTGCCACCCCATACCGAAACATCGAGAATTATTATAGATGTGTTTGTGTGTCATTTTCGTTCTGCAAAACATGATGTTCGATAAAACTGCCAATCAACGGTCTAATGAATTTCCGGAGAAATATATTATATTTCGAATACTTCTTTATTATTTTTTTTACTCTCTCGTTTTATAAAGCCTAGAGTTCAAGAGATTAAAAGTTAAATTAAACATTCCGCCGTATCCATGGTTTTGTTCTCGTCTTAAAGTCTTTCATCTCGACCTTCCTGTAAACTTAATTTTTTTTTCTGATACAGTAATAGGATAAAGATTCTTGTAAACAATTACCTTTTACAAAGATTAATTACTTTAGGTTTGGTTCAGTTCGGCCTGTTTATATAATTAATCAAAGTTTGTGGTCCGTAACGAATTCCGGGATCTAAATAAAACTTGTTCTAGGTTATCTGATATATAAGAATCGATATAATGATTAGTAAAACTTGTTTATATATTGATGGACAGGCCACTCTTTACATGAATGTAATATTATCATTACATTAAAAGAGCGAACAATTAGATTATTTGGTATTGTTGATTAAAACACACTGTTCGCCCTGAGGATGAAATATAGTCGAAACTACATTTAATTAATACAAAAATCTTTTACATTCGATTAAGTGAGCAAATTAAAATTTTCAATAATTTATTAATTAGTACCATTAAAGTATTATTCTAATTATTTGATAAGTCTCCGGAGGTTTATAAACATAGGAAGAAAAATCGAAACTATTGAATATAATTGAAGTATACATCAGGGACCGTTCGTAATGTATGAATAAGTTAATGTATAAATTAATCCACTCGGGTACAATTAGCAGCGCCAATATTAATGTAATTCCACAGCCCTGGTAATTTTAAGCGCAGCTGTTGATATTGCGTAGAAGCAGTTATTTCCTCATTAGCCACACCATAAAGATCCGCCCTATATTATTAACCTTTTCCTCGAACACGTTTTTCCTCGCCCCTAATTTTAGAATAATCGCAAACGTAGAACGTTGCGTTAAGAAAGCGTTCAATTTCCTCCGCGCCTCGGAAAATATCAGGCTAACAAAAACAAATTATTTCGAAGCGAAGTACATCAGAAAACACTTCTAGTTTAGAATGGAGAAAATTGGTTTGCAAGATTAGCTTTATATAATGTATAATACTTTTGTATTTTCCTGGACAATAACTTTTAAAGCCCTTATTCGAATAAATTTAATATAATTTTAATAAAAATGAAATCCACTGTAATAATGTAAATATAGTTTTATTTTGAAGTACAATAAAATTTAAAACCATAAGAAAACACATTAAAAATTAGTTTAATAATCACACCAGTTTTAATACGATACCTGTTATTTCAAAGATACTTCAAATTAGATTTTAACTGGTCGATCTCAACCCAGCACAAACCGCAGTCATCTGCAATGTTTGCAAGTCTATTTCTGTTCGGTGGATTTTAAAGATAATGACGAGGATAATGCCTAATATTTTCAAAATTTTCTTCCGCCGACTCAGCATGATTAAGTTTTGTTAGTTACTACAAATTATTTAAAGTTTTTTAAATTGGATGTATCTTTTACAACAAAAGCATTTTTTATTTCTTCCATATGAGCGAAATAGTCCTTGAATGAGTTCTCATTAGTATGCTTGAATTTCTCTGTATTTTCTTTAATGAAACACCAACTTTGAAACTTTATTTAACTAAACGTATCGTAAATTAAGAAATTGACAGATTTGTAAAACACAAAAAAAGGAATTCTGGAAGATTATATAATCTAGGAGAGAAAATTATAAAATATTCATTCAAGTTACGGAGGAAAAGAAGAACTTATCTTATAGTAAAGCAAAACTTTATTTACCAAAAAAAATTAGGATAACTTATAAGACAATTCTCAAATACCTGAGGAATTCTAAGAATCTGAAAGTATAAATGCTCGAAGGTTCTGCAAATCAGGAAGAGAAATTGCTAATACATATAGATAAAACGAAACAAGAAACTCTTAAAAATTAGAACTCTGGAAGATAATTTCCTGAAGAATTACGATAAAGAGAAACAAGAAGTTACTAAAAATTCGGAAAGAGTTGTTATTCGATTATTCGAGAAATATAAAATATACTTTTAACATTTCAACACACACAGGCAGAATTTTTTAGTTGAAAACAGAAAACATTTAATTCAGGTTTTTAATTGATTTTTTTGTGTTATTTTATACTACTATTAATTTATGTTTTATATTTATTTATTTTTTTATATTTTTATTTCTTAATTACATTAATGTTATTTGAAATGAATATGTTGAATAAAGTTAAGAGGAAATTTATGCTGAAATTTATTTATTTAAGTCTATATCCTTTCAAATGTCGTCTTTCCAGGCGATGACGAACGAGAGAAAATAAATGGATACGAAACCCACAAACAGATTTTCAATTTTATTTGTATGAATTATTTACGAATTTCGTAATGCAACCCAGCAGGGAAAGTAAATAAAACAACAGTCTATTCGTAGAACTGAGCCCATAGATCATTTAATTCACTGAAATTTATGTCACGGTTTTTCTTAAATGTTTCTATTACCATATATATTTCATTTATATTTTATTTGTATACATGACTCTGTTAGACAATATAAATATATATAAATGGAAATTCTTAATAAATAATAAACTCAACAGATCGAGAATTTTAATCTTGCTTGAAAATGCATTTAATTATTACGCTGTATTGCATTACTTAATTACATTTAATCTAATGGACGAGATTAAACGCGATTTACAGAGCACCCAGCATTTATTTGACGACCCTTCATACGGCAATTCCAAGACTTGCAATTCCCTTTAGGAGCAAATTTCCCCGCTGTTTCAAGATTGTATACTGTATTAACAACCGCTCCATTGAAGCTAATCTCTAGCTCCTTTGGCATATATTGTCTCGACATGACAAACAGCTTCATCTCGTATTTACGGTTAGACGGTCGCTTTTTAATTTCCTGCCTCTATAATGCACTTTTAATTAAGATAAATATAAATGCCAATGTATGTGATGGTAAATATTAATTCAATCAAAAAGTCACTTTGCTTCTGATCTCCCCTCGCATATTGCTCAAAAATTGATGACTTTGAGGACGAGTCTGTTAAAAAAATACCGGCAGAGAGAAAAGAAACTCGACTTTGTCGGAAACGGTTGAGGGATGATACTTTTTCGCTGTGCGGTAATTAAATTATAGTTCCAGAGAGCAATGAATCTACTAAATCCCGCAGAAGGTCTTTCGCTTCACCCTCGTAGATAAATCGATTAATACCGGAAGATATATGATACTGCGGAAGCATCGAATTAGCCCTTATTGGCCTGTTTCATTAGCAAACATTATTTCACATTTGTTTTCATCCCGGATCGGCGAATTGACGTATATCCGATACCTGAATTGAATGCAAATGGTAAAAAGTGAAACATGTTTGTAAATAATGAGGCTACATCTGTTTCAACACAATATTCCTGTTCGAAACAGATATTACACTTTAAAAAATGCATATACAGTTTTACAATTCTAATACATTTGATTGGTGTAATTTGCGATTTATTGATTACATTTATGCACTCAAGTGCGTTTGAAATTGATTTGTTGTATATATCATTTTTTAAGAAAATAGTCCAAAAATGTATAAATAAATTGATAAATAAAGTTTAAACACATATTGAAACACTATGTTTTTACCACAATGAATTTATTGTTATATGCTTACGGGGTTTCCATATATACAAAAAATCACGACTAAGTTTTGACCTGTTACGGTCATTATCAAATCGTTAAGTAACATTAATCGTGAATTTTTGTATATATGTAAACATAGTGTTTAAGTGTTTCAATATGTGTTTAAATATGGATTGTCACATACATAATATTAAAAATATTAGAAATAGTAGATGTGAATAAATAGTAGAGACCTTAATACTGACTATAGAGCAAAAAAAAGTTACATAAAACAACAAAGGCATCATTAAAAAATATGTACAATATTGTTTCTAGAAAAGACGAGAATGCAATTAGTTATACGAGTACCAAGGAAAAGTTGAATTAGATGTTTTAAGAAAACGTGCTCCTTCTAACTAAAGGTTTGTGAGTGACGAAAAGTCATATAGTTGAAAATGTGCAACTGAAGTCCAGCAAGAGTGAATTTAGCACAGCGAAAACAAGAAAACGCATATGAGTTTCATATAGTAGTGACGATATCGCCGATATTACCTTACTACTCATGAAAATATCTAGCCATAATAATATTGGAAGCTAGAGGAGCACAGAGCATCCCAGAAAATATCCTAAACATCGGATGACTATATTTATATCGATCCCAGTTACTCGCAACCTAGACAAATAAACACAAGGTAAGCAAAAAACTTTAACTTTAAAGCAATTACTACTACAATTTAAGGAGGATTTTATGTGCTGCATTGCATTGATTCGAAATTTTAAAACAATTACTAAAACAAAGTATATACACCAATAAAAAAATTGTCTGTTTTATATACTTACAGGTAAAACATCTAGGATCCTCCTAAGTTGCCTTAACAAATTTAACCTCATCTTTATGTAGCACTTTTAAAGAAAGAACCTCGATGTTATCGTGGTAAAAATTTAATAATAACATCCTAATAAATTAAAAATAAGAGAAAATAACAGTTGATTAGATAATAACATCGAGGTGCGACAATTATAACAATAATAAAGTGGTATTCGTCAAGCAAGATAATACCATTATGATGTAATCTATTGTCTATAAATCATCAATATTGTCTTTGCAATAAAAACATAACAAAATAACGTAATACAATTATTACTAATTTTACAAAATTCAAATAATTAATTGGTTACTCTTAAGAACTAAATGAACACTATGATTATTTTTAGTGCCAATTTCTTTGCCTAATAAATAACTATGTTTAAAAAGACAATTATTAAATTTTTGAATGTTAAGTTTGGCAAGATGGAACATCTCCTAACCAGTGAAGCGATGGATAGTGCATAAAATTTGTTTTCTAGTCACCTCATAATAGATTTTACCGACGATAATAATTAACCTTCTAGGTTGAATCTGTTAATCAAATATTGTGCAACACCTTTATACCAGTTTTCTGAACTTACTTCTTCAAAATATCAAAAAAATGTATATTTATGAGGGTAGGAGTACTTTCAGACTAAAGGTATGTGCTTGAAAAGAAAGCCACATAATCAAAAAGATACAACTGGGGTCCCTTGAGAAGTTAGCGCAGTGCATAGCTTTTGGCAGAGCACAAGAAAACGCAGAAGATAGATCTGATAATATCGGCGATATCTTTACTACCATAGCTCTTCTGAGTTTTCTTGTGCTCTCTATATAACATAATCCTGTAAAAAACAATATTTTGATGTTGCTGTTTTCTTTTTAATTAAGTGTATGCTATTAAATTTGGTGACATTTCAATGCAATTAACTTTATCTTTAAAATTGAAACACATTGTTATATTTGATTGTAGAAAAAAGTTAAAAATCACTTTAGCGATGTATTATCTTAATCGTAAATCTATAAATGGCAAACGAGTATTAAAGCAATTGCATCTTTACCAAAGGAATAATTTCCAAATTAACTACAGGCCTCTAATTCTATATGTTAAAAAAACTCAAAAGGTGTCTTGATTAGGTATTATTTATTTTATCCAAAATGCTAACAAAGGGATTGTAATATTATATATAATCATTTTTTTCACTAATTTTGATCGCATTTGGAAAGGCCTGAATTATCAAAATATGCATTCTTCCATTATCACCCTCTATTTTTCTGATGACTCCATGAAGACTCTTTTAATGGCGATTCTTCAAATTATTTACCAAAATCAAAATTAACAACGTTTTACTCGAGGCGGTTTTTTTCCGATATTTTTTTAATATGAAAAATATTACAAATATTTTCAAACAAAAATTAAAGGGAATGAGAAACTGAGCAAGTTTTATTAAAACATATTTTTCATAAAATTCTTAACTTTCGAGAAAAAAAAATAAAAATTGAAAATTTTGATATTTTTTGCCAATTGCAAAATTGTAGAGAATTCAAAAGTGAACAAATTATTTGGAATAACAATTTTGCGTAAACCTCATAGTTTTCGAGTAAAATATAGGGAAAGTACTATGATGGCTAAATCACCATTTTTTTAACAATTCTATTGGATAGTTTTCCTAAAATTATTCAAATGAACAGCAGTAACACCCATCTCAGGTAATGTTGGGAAAGATCTATTATATGCAATACAAAGTGCCTACAGCAATTAACAAAACATAGGAAGAAAGGGTTGTTCGAAAAGTACTTATAGTGCTGCTAAAACAACTGAAAACGTATACATTTTTAATAGTTTATATATGATACATAAACAAAATGACCTTAAACAAATAATTATTTGTATTTAACCTTAAGACATATATATTTGTACAATTTAAGCAAAAAATATACCAATAATTTTGACTCCAGTTTAGAATAGAAATATTTTAGGTATCTAAAAACCTGTTTGTGACTCCAAGCTACTTACAACGATGCAAAAAATCCAGCAAAATGACAAGAATATCCGATTGGTAGCAAATTTACATTGGAACCAATCACCTTATATCAGCGCAAAACAACAAAACTTCTAAACCAATGCTCCCCCCTGCAATCCAGAGAAATGACAAGGATATCCGATTGGTAGCAAATTTACATTGGAACCAATCACCTTATATCAGTGCAAAACAACAAAACTTCTAAACCAATGCTCTCCCCTGCACCATTTAATATGTATTAAGAAAACATTTTCAAAAAAGCATTAGAAGACCAAAATGGATTTGCAAGAGGAGGAGAACCTATCAAAAATATCCGCTTCGCAGACGATACTGTCATTCTAGCAGATTTCGCTAATGAAGTTCAAGAACTAGTGGACAGTATAAACAATTCCTATGAAGAGTGGGGGTGAACCGTTGATCACGGAATCGCTTAATCTCCCGAACGAGATAAGGTGACGAATTCAACAAGCCAGATCAGCGTTTCAAAAACTAAAACCCCTATTAACAAATAATTCACTGTGCCAACAACTAGGAAGCGGTTTGCAAGATATTACACCTCGGCGGTGAAACATTGACGCTCACCACAAGAGACATTAACACAGTTGACGCTTTTAGAAAGTGGATTTATCAAAGGCTGTTTAAAATACCATGGAGCAGAATTCACAATGAAGAAGTTCTCCTAGAATACCTCGGACACCTATGCAGAAGACCTAGATATGAATTTCTGCGACTGATTCTAAACGGTGAAATAGAAGGAAAACGATGGATAGGACACAAAAAAACTGTCATGGCTACGGAATCTACAAAATGAATTATCTTCTTCACGTGGCCCAGGATCAAGAGGGCTTTAGAACAATCACAAACATGGCCGTCGCCAACGTTTCCTAGGGAGCAGTGGACTTAAAGAAGAAGGCGATTCCTATGAACTCTTAATACTCAAAACAATGTTCTGAAAAATATATATAAAGGAAGTATGAAATAAAATAAGTAGTTGATTATTTTCTATATTTTTGCAGTTAAATATTAAATATTTAGATATTGTTGGTCATACATTTTTGCAACATAAACTATTTTTATGGAATTGAGATATGCATCTTAAGAGCCAAGCCTTGTCAATTGAATCCAAGGAAAAAACGTCAACATACTTCTATATAATTTATGATGAACCACAAGAAGCTTTTTTCTTTTTGTTGATATTTCTTACAACGATTTACCAGCTAATAGTTATTTAAGGTACAAGTGTAAAAAGTGATGCAATAAAGAAACTTTTTACACGTGTGCCTTACAAAATTTTATCTTCGATCGTAAAGGATTTCAAAGAATATATTCTTATGAGTAATTTTTTAATGTCATTTCAATAATTCAATTAATGAAAACATATTTTAACCGCAGTGCACTAATGAAAGCGTTACTTAGCAACCAGTAAACAAGTTGCACAAATGTCGGCCGCCATTATTATTTATGGAAATAGTATATTGTATAATGAGCATACAATGATACCCATTGCCCACGAGTATGAAATTTGCTGCATGAGCCGAAGGCGAGTGCAGCAATTCATACGAGTGGGCAATGGTCATTATATGCGAATTGTACACTATACTTTTTCTACGATTATACATATGAATTAAAAAATTCAAATACAGATTTCTACTAATTGACATTGAACAAATTTTTATTTATTAAAAATATACGTGATATTGATACAGTTATGAAACGTTCATGGAGATCATGTATATGATGGAACATTTACCGTAGGGTTTAATTTTGTAACAAAACTACTCTTACTATTATTCAAAGTCAACTCAAAAATCAAATTTTATAATGTTCGTATAATATTTGCGTGTAATTGAAAAACGTTATTTTTTTAATTTAAGGAAATAATAATAATAATAATAATCTTTATTACGTAGGCCATATAGTGTACACAATATACATTTATAGTATTGGAAGCGTCAATATACAAACTTAAAGTATTATTTCTTACATAATATCATCACATAAATTATAAAACAATTTTTCACATGTATTAATTATAAAAAACGTTTAGTCTGATTCAATATTAATATTATTAATACTACGTTATTGTAATATCCCTCTCCTGTTTAACTATTGTAGCACTAGTGCTCCAATGGAAATATTGTAACACTAGTGCTACAATATATATATTGTAGCACTAGTGCTACAATGGTTGCTATGACAATGACTATATAATATATACATAACATACAATGTACTACTTTGTATAATCAAAAAGTAACCTACAATTATGTTATTTCATTATAGGAGTAGAAAAAAATGTTTGCTTTATTGTAATCGCTTCGACTTGCATTAAATGAAATCTTCGGAGTTCCTAAATCTGCCATTTCGTTTGTATTATATATTATATTTAGAGTTTATTAGTTATTTGTATAAATCAATCAAAAATTAAGTTTTTCGTCGAAAATTTGTGCTATTGATTCATCTGTCAAATTTGACATTTCTGTGCAATAAAAACGTAAAAAAGCACTAGTGCTTTAAAAAGCCACTTTTACAATGAAAAATGATGCAAAAAGCGTCTACTTTCTGTACGATCGTAGATAAATACCAAAAGTATATGACTCACAAAATATCAATACAGTTAAAACAATCAAGAATTAGACTGGCATTACAGACTATATATTTAAAAAGCCTGCACATCATATACCACCCAATCAGGAGAATACTGTAGATTCAGAAAAAAATAATGTTGTGAAAGCATTTTAGTTTTCCATACCACCGAATTGTTTCAATCTATTTCAGATCTCAACACCGTACGGCAGTAAAGTGGTGTATTACTATAGAGTTAACTCTTCGGGTAGGCGTAATGAAAAATATATAGGGTGTCCAGGACGAATTTCAATTTGGTGTCATTTTGCCATATGACGTTTGGCAGTCGTGCTTGTTTCATGTTGTTTTTTTGCTATCCTTCCCATTTGCAGCCTAATAACTTTTGTGCGGTGAGAATTATAGTTTGACGTTTACTTTCCTCGTAGAACAGATGATAACCGTGCAACGTATCCAAGTGATAAAAAGTTATTACAAAAACAGTGAAAGATCCTCGAACTTAACGCTGCTCCAACTGAATCCTCAGTTCGGAAGTTGATCCGGAAGTTAGAAAGCACGGGTTTGTTGCAAATGTTAAGTAAAGAGGAAGACCGCGTTCTATTCGAACACAAGAAAACATTGCTTTCGTGCGTGATAATGTAACCGGAAGTCCCAGAAAATCTGTTCACTGACGAGCTCAACAACTGAATTTATCAACAAGATTAAGCCAGCTGACTATGGAAAGAGACATCCATTTGCTCTAATAATAACTAATAATATTTTTTTCAGATCCACTCAGTGGGTGCGTAAATAAACAGAGGAGTGATCTGCCCGTACTTTTTTGAAAATCATAAGGAAGATGTGAACGGCGACCGTTACAGAAACATGTTTTCTGATTGTTTTTTTGTAGTTGTGGATGAAAATGATGATTTTTGGTTTCAACAAGATGGCGCGACATTTCATAAAATCCATAAAACGATTGCTCTTCTGAATGAAAAAATTCCCCAAAAATATATCTCTTTGCCTGGCAGCCAGGAATGATCTGTCAGATCATGCGATCTTACGCCTTGTGACTTTTTTTGTAGGAATTTGTGAAAACCAATAAAGAATACACCAATTAAAGGATCAAATTCAAAGAGTTATTGACGGCATCCCATCAGCTGTTTATTTTAAACTTCAATGAACGCATAACATAAAAACAACAAAACTTCTAAACCAATGCTCCCCCCTGCAATCCAGAAAAATGACAAGGATATCCGATTGGTAGCAAATTTACATTGGAACCAATCACCTTATATCAGTGCAAAACAACAAAACTTCTAAACCAATGCTCTCCCCTGCACCATTTAATATGTATTAAGAAAACATTTTCAAAAAAGCATTAGAAGACCAAAATGGATTTGCAAGAGGAGGAGAAACTATCAAAAATATCCGCTTCGCAGACGATACTGTCATTCTAGCAGATTTCGCTAATGAAGTTCAAGAACTAGTGGACAGTATAAACAATTCCTATGAAGAGTGGGGCTGAACCGTTGATCACGGAATCGCTTAATCTCCCGAACGAGATAAGGTGACGAATTCAACAAGCCAGATCAGCGTTTCAAAAACTAAAACCCTTATTAACAAATAATTCACTGTGCCAACAACTAGGAAGCGGTTTGCAAGATATTACACCTCGGCGGTGAAACATTGACGCTCACCACAAGAGACATTAACACAGTTGACGCTTTTAGAAAGTGGATTTATCAAAGGCTGTTTAAAATACCGTGGAGCAGAATTCACAATGAAGAAGTTCTCCTAGAATACCTCGGACACCTATGCAGAAGACCTAGATATGACCCACTCAGTGGGTGCGTAAATAAACAGAGGAGTGATCTGCCCGTACTTTTTTGAAAATCATAAGGAAGATGTGAACGGCGACCGTTACAGAAACATGTTTTCTGATTGTTTTTTTGTAGTTGTGGATGAAAATGATGATTTTTGGTTTCAACAAGATGGCGCGACATTTCATAAAATCCATAAAACGATTGCTCTTCTGAATGAAAAAATTCCCCAAAACTATATCTCTTTGCCTGGCAGCCAGGAATGATCTGTCAGATCATGCGATCTTACGCCTTGTGACTTTTTTTGTAGGAATTTGTGAAAACCAATAAAGAATACACCAATTAAAGGATCAAATTCAAAGAGTTATTGACGGCATCCCATCAGCTGTTTATTTTAAACTTCAATGAACGCATAACATAAAAACAATAGATATGCATATGCTCTTAGAGCTTGTCACTAGAGCTTACTATTTCTATCAGCTAAAACCCAAAATAATATTCTGAAGAAGTTAATAATTTTAAGAAGACAAATTTTTAAAATGTACAACAACATGATATAAATCATAAAAAATATAAAGCAACTTTGCTACAAAATTTGTTTCAATATGAACTAATTACTATTTTAAAATACATCTTCAAGCCGTAGTTAAATCCTCAATATATACCATTAGAATTGAATGTTGATACTGACATAAATAAAATAATGTTGGATCTCAATTCGCTTTAATTCGCCAATTTTTATTTATAACCTTAAAATTCTTTGAAGGAAATATTCCTGCTTAGTGCTTATATACTTTTATAACAATGTAATAATTGATTAACAAACATATATGTTGCATTTTATTAGGTTATTTTTGATATAAAGGCCAATTACGTGGGAAATCACTATTATGATAAAATAGCACATGATATGTTGAGATTTCCGCTAGTTAATACATTAGTTTTAATTAAATGGAAATAGTAATATGTTCTGTACGCTCCGGACAATTTAAGCAAAGGAATTGATTGTGTTTTGAGATACGGTGTTTGCACATTTAAGTTTAAACATGCACCAGAGTCATTGTGCACACATAAAAATAAGTACGCAATCTCTAAAATCTATTTTCAGCTAGTGTAAATACTCAAACAGATGGTGAGGCTATAGCTTTTAATTTGTTTCTAATGCTCGAGCGCATTTCCGTTTAGTAAATGCGCCTCGTTAATTGGTTCTTGCAGTAAGGACCTCGATTTCGATAGTAATCTAAAGGACCTCAAGTTATTTTGTATGGATGTCATCGCCCCGGTGAATTCTTTTCGAGCGAGTGATTTGGAATTCTGTTCCTTTCTGAAGTATTTCTACTTTATCCGCAATGGACTTCACTCCGTTCATTCTGACGTTAAAGCTTTTTATCGCAAACGGTACAATAATGGACATAATCTAAAAACGTGCGTCCGCATTCAGTTGAAGAAGAATTTTGAAATCAGTAAATTAATTATTTACCCGGATAAGGGGAATAGGGAATATTTGTACGGATATCGGTAATTCCTTCACTCGAGCCTTGATGTAATAGATGGATTCTACAATTCTCAACTGTGGGGAATGTAAGGCACCAAATTAGGGTTTCCTCCAGACATTTCGGACCGGGACAAATAATTTGTCTTTGTAAACCTACGACGGCATGAATGCACAAGGAAGAGCGATGATTGTGGAATTGGGACAAATTGCTCGGCTATTTCACTCCAAATAAAAAATTATATCATAAAAATCTTATAAGATAATTTTATAAAATTAAAATTGACTTTTAAAGATTTCAAAATTAATAATCTAATGTTCAATATTGAAACATTTTTTAAATCATTGTTATTGTAATTAATTACCCTTTATTTATTATTATGTTATTAATAATGATTATATTTATTAAATTATTCAGTGCTAATATAAGATAGCCACCATTTATATACCATATATACACTAATATTTTACATATATCCTATACAGTTTAGTGAATGAAACCATTGGTTAGTTAATGCATAACTTATCTAAAATATACAAATTTAAAATCATAAATTTAAATTTTCAGCAAAAAATCCTTATTAAAAATTTAAATATAAAAATCTAAAAGAATTAATTTTATTCAAAAAAAATTATAATAAATATCAGAGAACTATATATCAATGTCATATAAAACTAAGCAAGTATCAAGATATATTGTAATACAAAAACTTATTTGAAAATTATATTTTTCATATTTATATTTATGTTCGATTAACTTTTAATTTTACGACAGTAGCTGAACTTTACTTTCAACATTTGCCCTAGATCCACAAATATTTAAATTCAGCGCTTTCTTTACGAGAAATCATAAAAATATAACAATGCAGCGGGGGAAATACACCAACTAAAATATGCACTTTATCATTCGCGCTTATTCATTATAATTTGAATTACTTTTAGTGCTTAGTATGCAAGAAATATTACAGTGTATTCTGGAACTTGGAGTAGATTTACATAAGACGTAAACTATGTGTGCCGAAACTTTCCATAAGTTTAGTACCAAAATGTCTTAACGAGCTGTATTAATTAAATAATTTATATATCATGCAAGAAACTGAAAATTTAATAAATTTATGAATTAGTACTGAATCCTACAAGTTAATTCCACGATCCTTGTACAGCGTCATGATGATATATCTTTATTAATGGAAAAATTTCGCTTAATCCTGCCTCGTATTATTTATAATTAAAATCTTTAATATCCATAATAATGTGAAATTCTACTTAATATATTATGTATTGATACTTAAAATTATTTCAAAACATTATCTGAAGAACAATTCACACATTAAACTATGATTAGAATCTTATTATCGGGAGGTACAGAAAATAACTTATGACATAATTTTATAACAAAGTTAAATATTACTTCCCTAAACAAATATCCATTCAGTGAAGGCAATGACTTTATTTCCACTATCTTAGTATATATAGTAGTGATATTTGATATTCAAAACAGAATAAAAATAATTTTAATCATATATCTAGGGGGTGTCCGTTTCAATAAAAGATCAGTTAAAAAAAACATAGTGATACTTACAATATATTGAAGTATCATGAGTACATACCTGAAACAAAACAAAATTTTTGTAAATAACAAATTGTAAATAAAACTTACAATTTAACCCAACAAATAAAAAAACACATTGGAATGAAGCCCTCATATAATAAATAATATTTCGTAATAGAATCTTTGAAAACAAAACATTAAATTACTATATCCCATTATGCCTTGTTTAAAGTTTAAGAAAACTTTCTTTTAATGTCAATTGCAGGCCTTTCATCTCACTAGTTAATGTATTAAAAACCTGGTTATATATACAATTTATTTGATATTGTTGGTTTGAGTTTACGTGAAATAACACACAGTTTATTCCTTACTTCACTTGTTTAAACAATATTAATCTAAATCTAAAGTGATTAAGGTCAAAATCCTTATCATTGCATCCGTTAGACCGTTTTGAAGGTCAAATAAAGAAATAACCTGAATTATTAACTTGAAATTCCCTAGCTCGAAAATTTTGCTCTTCTATTATAGAGTGTATAAGAGAAGACCAAAATTAAGTGCACTCTATAATACAACAGCATTGTTGACTTGATAATTTCATGTTAAATAATGGCTTCAAGTATAAAAATAAAATAATGTTATAAGGATGGTAAAGAACAGAAGGATCACTAAATACAGAAATATCACGATTCAATCAATTGCAATTTCTTGAAACTATTATTTATGTAACTTGAAACTTTTATTGGTCAAACAATATTAAACAAGTGAAGTTTATTTGCTGTATATATTTTTTTTTCGTAAACCCTATCTAACTAGATAAGCTATAAAAAACTAAATCATGGTTTGCAGTTATTTATTTTAAATTATTTGCAAATTATATTTTAAACAATTTTTAATTATTAAAATCTTTATGTGACCCAAAAGAAATTAAACAGCTGTAGGCGTAAATTTACAAAACTTCACTTCTACCATTACAAGAAGCATTATTATCGTCAGTAAAATGGTTAAAGAAATTAAAAAGTATATTTATTTATATAAGTAACATGTATTATAAACGCATTTTACAATGTGTTATATTGAAGCACTCCAAGGCCAATTAAAGGTTTTACAAACTTTTTGATGCAGTTTATTGGCTTTGCCTTTCTAAGTTTTTGGCATTTTTCAAAGAAAAATCGTCGTATGCCCAATATTTTTTCTGCATTCGTTTTTAAGTTCATCGCGCAGATTTCTCAGTAGACTCGTATATTTACTCAGTTTTACTATTTTGTTGCATACATAGCTATTTTTTTGCGAAAATCAAGCATTGTTTAATTTCTTATGAGTTACATGTTTGAACATTAGTAATGTATTATATTGCGTCTCTTGTTGATCTTCCTCTGCGAAAACCAAATTTATTACTAGATATAATATTATTAACTTCCAGAAAGTCAACAGCTTGCATATATAAGATTTTCTCGAGTACTTTAGAGATTATAGGAAGAAATGAAATAGGTCTATAATTATTATAGTCAGACCTAGTACCATTTTTGTGGACTGGGATTACCAAAGCTCATTGGAGGCACGATGGAAAGATACCTTCATTGATACAATTATTTAACAGAAGAGTCAAAAGAAATATTCCGTAAATGTCTTTACTGTTAGAAGATTGTAATTTCTTAATTATAGCCAGAACAGTACCGGGACTAACATTTTTGAATTCAAAGTAATTATTCGGTTGAACTAGCATTTTACTTAATAAGACACTTGTTGAGTGTTGAGAAGGCGGTAGAGTGTTAAATATATCTCTCACTACCTGCCTAAAATATTCATTCAATGTATCTGGGATAATGTTAGTATTTTTGTCATGATTCTAAACACTAGGTTTAACCAATGACCACAGAGCTTTTGGATGATAATCAAGAGTTTTTTATGAATTTTTTGCATTATTTAGTTCTTTATTGTATTTTTGTTTCAGTATTATATATTCAGTCAGAAAGTCTGGAAATCTGTTACCGAATTCCTTCAGAAAATTTAACCATTCACGCATATAACGAAGTTCCAAGTTATACCAGTTAACTGTAGAAGTTTTGCTTTTGCAAACCACAAATTTTTCAGGAAAACTGACGCTAATGTCATATTGAAGAAAGTCAATTAATTTGTTAAATTTTTTTCGTTTCATAAACAAAACCTTAATCGACATTTTCTAAGTAGTTAAAGAAATTATATTGGGCAAACGGTCTTACACCACGCTTATCAGGAGATGTGATCTTTTTAATTACTTTTAAGTTCACATGAATACCCACATGATCTGAAAGTAAAGCTTCAATTGGTGGGACTGATAGATATTCAGAATGAATGTTGGAAAAAATATTATCCAGACAGTTCTGATTTCTGGTTCTAACAATAACATGACCACTGACACCATATGATTTAAATAAGCCACCTAGCGTTCTGGCCCTCGGATCGTCTGCATTAAATCTTACATTAAAGTCTCCACCCAAAATGATTTGTTTTTTAGTGTCTACCAGATCAAATAGTTTGCTAATTATTAACAATTTATTAAATTCTCCATTTATTTATTTATTTTTTCATTTGATCTGAATGAAGCCTTTTCTAAAATATTTTGTATAACTTTTCATTTCTCACATGAATGCCAATTATTATTATTATTAGTAGTAGTAGTAGTGTTTTTCTACCGAACATATAGTTCTTCCGAAGTGTTATTTGTGTATTTTTGTGTGCGAGTAAATGTTCTTGTTACTTTAATAGACCGCCCCATCACTTTAAAGCGCCATTAATTGTATCCCGGGCCCGGGATAACGATGTTACACTATAGCTTTAGCGAGAGTTCGGCTGCAACCGTATGCGCTCTACCAGCAAAGCCACTTTATTTATTTAGCTATTAAAAGAAAGTAATTGTTTAAAGTTTCAATTATATGAATCAAATGGCAATTAATCATTTTACATGAGTATATTTACAAAATTGTGTTCGTTTTCAATTTTCATTGTTTGAAATTGTAATTAAGGCTAGAGATCCAACGTGAAAATTAACATCAAGTTATGATAAGACATGACTGAAAATATGAATCTGCCAATTAAACAATTAGTTTGATTGTAAATGTCTTTGAAATTTGCTGCAAAGTGATTCTCTCCGTTTCGCAGTATAAGTAGACAGCAAATTATTATCATGGATTTCGAAAAGGGCGAACGGAGGAGAAATGTTTTAGGAACTTACTCAATAGATTTATTGAAATGGGAAGTGTGAATTACAAAAAACAAGAAAGAAGAAAGCCTATCATCAACGAGGAAAACCAACTTTCAGTGCTATTAACAGCAACTGAGCATCCCAACGTAAACCAAAAAGACATTGGTGAAGGAACTGGCATAAGCGAGAAGTCAGTACAATTTTGTATCACGCAAATTACTTTTGTCAATGTCTGTCGAAGTATTAGCTAGAGAAGTAGTTGTTTCAAAAGTGATTTGTTCTTGTAGTCTTAATAAGACTCATTTGTTGTAGATTTTACGAAAATATTTTCGTATTTTTTCTATTTATTAGTGAACTTTCTACAACGTAAAGGACTTATATATTTTATTATTAAATTATGCTCTAATTGGGTATTTTCCTTAATCCCGAACGTAATTATTTCCGTAGAATTCAGTAATCCATGCAGGTATAAATAATATTAATATTTCATTATTGTGTCAGTTGCCGTACATATCTGAGTAAGTTATTTATATTTCATTATATTTATTTTAGTAAACGTTTTTATTTATGTTTAAAATCAATTTTATAATAAAGCTGTACTGAAGAGATTGAAATATGGAAACACGTGTCTACAGATGGTTATAAAATTGAGTATTGAATTATTTAATTGCTTTTGCTAATTTATTTTTAATTACATCAACCTAAATTCATTTCTTGTTCCAAATTACCATAGTATAATCACTCACAAACTATTTTAACGTACATTCAATCATTTTAGTTCATTTTACAGAAAGAAATACGTTCAAACTAGTGTTGCTTTGATAGCCTTGCTATTTTGTAACACGCAAATTACTTTTGTATCATTCAATGTTTGTCTAAGTATTAGCTAGAGAAGTAGTTGTTTCAAAAGTGATTTGTTCTTGTAGTCTTAATAAGACTCATTTGTTGTAGATTTTACGAAAATATTTTCGTGTTTTTTCTATTTATTAGTGAACTTTCTACAACGTAAAGGACTTATAGAAAAATAATTGTTTCGCCTATCTGGGTAGCGCTGAGCATAAATTCTTTAGGCTTGCAACCAATTAATTCCACCTTCTCCAGTAGCATATATCACATCAATTCTTCTCAAAAATTGCACTGTAATAATCATAACGTACAATGCAACCATACATACCAAACTTATTGTTTAATTGACAGATGCATTTTTTTTCAGTCATAGCTATCTATTCAAAAACAAATTCGTATTCAAGAACCGTTTGAAATATAAATCCTTTTATATCTTGAAAAATATCAATTTTAGGTATAGGGTATGCTTAATATTTTGTGTAGGAAATTAGATGCAAAATAATATAAAATGTAAAAAACATATATGATTCCATTTAAAAAACAAGAGTTACGACAATTTGAAATTTTAGAAAATGGCGTGTCTGATACAAAGGCAGGGTTCCTCAAAAGTGAACATTTTTAACACTGATACCTAAACAGTACTTATGACCAACCATAGGAAAAAGAAAATTTCTTAAATTTTAAATAGAACATCAGAATTTTTTTTTGTGAACCTCCGCTTTTTACATTTTTTTCAGAAAAACGTCAATAACTCGGAAATGCCATATCGAAATTAAAAACCAAAAAAAGGTTTAAGTAATAAAATATTATCCAAATTAGAAAATGAAAGAATAGACAGGGTGTTCCATTAAAAAAAAATGTTTGCTTTTGTTATACCGCAAAATTGGGACACCCTGTATATTTGAAAATAATTTTACGGCATAGAGATTTTTAAATCAATAAATTTTTATACGAAACATTTTTTTCTATTTCTTACGAGAAAGGCGCTAGGAAAGCCTGACGCACTGTTGCAGGACCCTGTATCATTTTAACAATATAAAAAATAAATACTGGGAGTTCGGATTTCTATGTCACTTAGTATATATTGGATAGATAAAAGAATATTAAATGTATATTTAGATCTTCAATGAAATGCACTTGTTAAAAAAACATTTGAAATGTAATGAAACTATTAATGCTATCACTATCACTACATCTTAATTCCTCTTTGGTTTCTGGAAGATTTTTTCTATTGGGTTCTGGGATCTTGATGACTATAGGCTGGTATTGAAAACTTCAATTATTGAAACAGATGAAAACGAACAAATGTCCAGAAGAAGACCAAATCCCACCTAAATGATACTCCCATTCAAAAAAGGTGATAACACAAACATAGAAATTTATAGAAAATTCTTCCATATTACGAAAAAACTGTGCACTAACCGTCAAGATTTTACAAACTAGTGAAACAGACACGATTTTGAAAAGGGATATAGCTTGATAGATACTAATTATACAGTCCGTACCCTTACAAAAAAGGGTAATGTATTATTTATTAATTTAAATAATTTACCTACATTTTCTAAATGCTTAAATGAAAGTTATCTTAATGGCTCTACAAAACCAAAGATTTAAATCATCAAACCAATTTGTTAGCAAAATAGAAGCAACAGCTACGACCAACTGGAGAAAGGTGTAAGAAATAGAGACGCAATATCATCTAAACTGTTTGCACTAGCTCTGGTAAATATAAAACAAACAAAAACATCAGGAGACAAACCAGAATCGCTAATATAATTTTAAGAAGTAGCTAAAATCAAATGGCAATGGGCTGGACATGTGACCAGTCTAAATAGAGACAGGTGGGCACGTATAATAACAGTGTGGTGGCCTAGGCAAACTAACGAAGTGTAGGGCGCCCACAAAAACATTGGGGTAAGTGAGAGGTAAACGATGGTGAAATACCAGGGAAGACTAGAAGAGAATGGGAGAAACCTATTTCCACAAGTGGATGTATTCAGTTTAAACGTCTTTTAATTTAAACAGTTGTGGCGTATTTAAAAGATAAACAATGTTATTGTAGACGTATCTCTAATTAGTACAGAAAGTAACTAAGGATTAGTATTTTATACGGAGAATATAATTTAATATATATTTGAGACTCCGCTTTTTTAATTGAATCAAAATAAAAGCAAAATAGAGAATATCATCCAAATACCCTTTATCATGTCCGCATAAAATTAATTTAACCTAGCGTATTTTTCACTGGCAAAGTAATCTGATATATTAAACGGCTTCCGTGTCAATTCAAATAAACTTAATTAAAACCACTTTCAATTAGGCCTCTGTTCTCGGTTGGAAATGTGGAAATTTAAAACAACATAGCTCACCGCGCTCGCGTGTATTTTAAATCAGAAATTTGCATACAGCGCAAATGGCGTATTTTCTGATAACTCGTTGCTCACGTTACAGCCGGATGGACATGAATGAAAAATTGGTTTTTAATTCGAAACACGCTTAGCATTTCGGCAGATGTGCTGAGAGGAGCTTTCTTTTATACAGAATAGTACAAAGGGATCTGGAAAATATACATGACTTTTGGATCGATTTCGAGTTTGCAAGTGTATTTACAAGGCGGACATGAAATTCAAATTTTATCCTCTAGAAGTTGTGCGTGTCCCTCCCTGCCTTCTGAAGGTTCCTCTTATACGAGCAGGTGGAATTTAAGGGACCGAACGTCTATCGGGTATCAAATTTGAGCATTTCATCGTTCAGTGTTTCAGCTGTGCTCGGGATATTTATAAGTTTATAACCATGGTTAATTAATAAGAATACAATGCGTCTACTTCGTGATCTAATTATGTCTCGCTGATGTTGCGGAGTACGCAATTACGCTACCCCAAGAATTTAATATAAATTTCTCGGCGAAGTAAATTAGATCAACTTTTGTAACAATTCAAGGGAGTGGTTTCGTACCCAGCGGTATTATTTTTTAATAAGAGTGCTTTAATAGTGAAAGTTTATCCAGATGAAATCAATTATTTAAATTTATTATTTAAGAAATGTACCATTTTCAAATATTTGCGATCCAGGTTCTAGTAGTAGGAACATTAATTAAACTAAAAAGCATAAATTTATGTTTGAATCCTTTTATTAATTTAATATACTTTATTATCTTAACACTAAATAATAATAAATAAACAACAGATAGCTTGACAAAATATGTGTATATGTATATAAACTTTTGGTAATAAAACCTTAGGGTTGTTTTTAAATTAAATCAGTGAATTTAAAAGGGAGTACTTTTATAAAAAGGATAATAATACAGTTTAAATACCTAAAAAAAATTGCTAACAATGCCCAGAAATTACAAACCGGTCTTGAATTGTGCTGTTAATTGTATCAATTTGTCATAATCCTATTGAATACACTTTAATGACGATTTTCAGTAGGTAGCTTGAGAAGAGACCTGAATATAGCACACGTATTGAAAACAAATGGCATGTATAACTTCAGGCCATATTTGGAAAAAAGTTTGGTTACGATTCGTTAATTATTATCAGTTTTATACGCCTTACAATATGGCAGCAAATAAAGTGCATTATAGGCATTTAATGCTTTTCTTTTTCCGAAAGAACAAAAATGCCACACAAACGGCAAATAAGAAATGCGCTGTTTATGGTGAAGGTGCTGTAGCCGAAAGAACTGTGCGGAAGTGGTTTGCTCGGTTCAAAGCTGGAAATTTTGACCTTAAAGATAAAGAACGGCGCGTAGGCTGTCCACGAAAAACGACGATATGACTGAAGCAGAAATCGAGAATAACCCACACTCAACATTACGTCAAATAGCAGGAATGCTAAATAAATCAAAATCAACCATCCACGATCATATTGTGAAGCTTGGCTATGTAAACCGTCTTGATGTATGGGTTCCGCATGATTTAACGGAGAAAAATCTGTTGGATCGTATCTCCATTTGCGACATATTTACAAACGCAACGAGGAGACACCATTTCTGAAGCAACTAGTGACGGGGGATGAAAAATGGATAATTTATAAGAACGCGTGAAAGGTCTTGGGCAAAGCGTGATGAACCTTACCTTTAGCCGGTCTACATTCGAAAGAGGTAATGCCCTGTGTCTGGTGGGATTGGAAAGCTAATCTTTATTATGAGCTTTTACCAAATAATGAAACAATAAATTCGGAAAAGTATTGCTCTCAATTAGAGAAATTGAAGACAATAATCGAACAAAAACGTCCAGAAAATGCGAATCGGAAGAGCGTCGTCTTTCATCAGGACAATGCCCAGCCTCACGTGTCTTTGACAACTCGACAAAAATTGTTGGAGTTTGGTTGGGATGTTTTAGCCCATCCACCGTATTAATGGGAAAAATTTCAACTCTTTGGTTGAGATAAAAATTTATTTAGACAATTTTTTTGCTGAAAAACCTGAGAGGTTCTGAAAGGACGGTATTCTTAAGTTGCATGAAAGATGGAGAAAGGTTGTGGAACAGAATGGTACCTACATAATTTAATAAATGTATACCAAAATTTAAATGAGCTGCATTTCAATTTTCCTTAAAAATCGGCACGAACTTTCCGGACAAACCCATAAATAATAATAACCGGCAATATTATACGTTTCAAGTGAAATGATTTAACGAAATATTTCAATTTTCTTAATAAACTATTTTAGTGCATAATATTATTGGCTATATAAGAAGAAATATTTCAAGTTGGATATTTTTAATGAAAATTTATAATTATTTTATAACCTCAACCACAGAAGTCATCTTTGTTTGTTGTTAAAAAAGACAATAAGTACATGTTTAAGATTGTTTTATCAAATATACTATTGTTTCACTATTAATTTATTTTCGTTATTTAAGCGGAAGTTCTCATCTAGCAACCCAAAAATAACATGATTTTCTCGAATTTTTTCTCCATGGAAGGAAGTAAATAAAGCACTCAAGTTTTTTTGTACTTATTAAGTATGATTTCAAGTATGTTTACAAATTTTTATAGAGTATAATATCGTATAGTCAATTGTTTATTTATTTCAAAAGACTGTTGCCTAAATAAAAGGTACCAAAGCGGGCGACACTGCAGAGCTTCCAATCATCGTCTGAAATCAAAAAATGAAGTTTTTTTTCGCAAAATATATGATATTTACAGGATCTTGAACTTATTCAGCTAAGAAAATGTCAAAAAAATAAAAAAAATGGTGGACTTTTGAAAAAAACAAAATTTTTAAAAGTGATATAAAAATTAAAATAAGAACAATAGTCATCTGCATTTAGGTTCTGGATCCCTTAAATTTAATAAACTTTAATATTAAAAAAAAAAGTAACGATATATGCTGTAGTTTTTGAGATATCGTGTCGCTCGATTTCAAAAACATGGTTTTGAGAAAAACGCATTTAAAGTTTTAGTACACGAATTTCATTTACTCGTAAAAAGGTGCATCCGGTTTTTTTACTATAACTCAAAAAATTTATTTCTTCAAAACGGCTTTCGGACGCGTATTATACAGGAAATTTACTAATTTTTTGGTCGAGCTTGATGAGAACCTCTCCTTAAGTCAAGCATGTAATCTACTGGATTTAAAAGATATTATTTTGAATGAATTTCAAATACGAGTATATAATTTTAGAAAATTTATGATGAATTGAGAATTTTGATGTTTATCATATATATGGTTACAATTTCTAATTAATAAAAAAATAATCGTTACTTGGAAGATAATCAAATTTACTATTCCCTAACTTGTGCCTAGTATTTTAACCTTTTCTAAACTTGAACTACATCTGACCTAACCCAGCTTTTTTGATTGTAATGTAAAAGAAGCACGAGCAGATCTTTATTTAAAATACACTTTGTTTTTCCAGCCTTAGGCATTGGCATTTCATCAAGTTATCCTGCCTCTCCTTCCACTTGGTTTGAGATTCATCATTACCTGACATAATTCAAGAATTAGTTCCCTCAGACCTGTTCGGTTACATTGTCTTAAGCATTTCGTAGTTACTTCTTCCAATCGTCGTATTCATTACGGTTTCTTTCTAAGTTTTCTTAGTCTTTTAGCACAAAACAGATAGACAGAGCTCTAGACGAAGGAAGAGATATATGCCACATTTCCTCACGGCCTTAGTCTACCAACGGTATGATTTTTTGGATATTTTGAGAACTGTTTTTGAACTGTTTTTTTTTCGCTATTCTTCATAGTAACCTATTATTAACTTTTCTCTACTTGTTTCCCTGCCTGTTTCGTTTCTTTCCTTCAAGTAAGTAAATAACCTTTACTATCTTTGCTGTATTTTTCATTGTTTTTGGCATTTTCGTCAGTGCTGGGAAAACCTAAATAATATTGTCACTATGATGAGTAACTTTTAAAATCGTATTTAAGAAATTAAAAGATGTAAACTATAAAGACAATTTAAAATAAAAACTAATTTGTAAAGAAACAATTGAAAAAAACAGGTTTATATTGTCAAAATAACTATTATTAACAAATAACAGTTGAAAATTGCCAATAAAACAATATAAATCTAGTGAATGTTGCGTTTTTCTTCTCCGTTTTTCTATATGGTGTTCCATTTGGCAAATTCACGTCCAAGTGAATTGTTTTTTCAATTTTATAAGCACTTTTGTTCTGTTAGAATCTTCATTTTCATTTGTTGAGTAGCATGCATGCTCTGTTTGATTACGAGCGGCTGTCCATCTACAAAAGTGATAGCCAAGGCTTATACTAAGTACTGTGCCATAAAGTGTGTTCTAGATTACAATCCCAAATATTAATTCTTGTGATACTACACATACTTAAATACTTATATGTGTAATTTGGCATCTTTTACAGCACAGGCCAGTATTTCTGTCTATTTACTAACTTTCCATCTAAAACAGTAAACATAAATATCAAGTTTAATGCAGAGTTCTTCCCAAGCTTCATTTTTCACTTAAAGTATTGCATTTCTTATACTTTCTCTCTTTTCCTCGTGTCTCCTTAAAAGTTTTTAAATCTTTTTGTGTTTCTTCTTATTCTCATAACATTAGTTTCTTTGTGCTTCTATTTCTTTATTCTATTAATATATTAGACTAATGTTACTCTAGGTACTTTAAAAAGAAGGTTATTAATGTTACT
This sequence comes from Ontholestes murinus, assembly GCA_963969525.1. Classification (NCBI taxonomy): domain Eukaryota; kingdom Metazoa; phylum Arthropoda; class Insecta; order Coleoptera; family Staphylinidae; genus Ontholestes; species Ontholestes murinus. The sequence goes on along the minus strand of OZ018390.1, from coordinate 48,043,240 downwards.
TTTCTATTGATTTTTGGTTGTTCCTTATTTTTAACATGTTTTCATCCATTAGTAAATAAGGATATTTTACTTATGTGATAATTATACAGGTTCTTTTAATATAATGTAATTCTTTATCTACCATTGTTTTATGTTGAGATAAAAAGTTTTGTACCTTTTAAGTTGAAGTATTTCTTATGTCTTTTAAAGTCTGTCAGTTTCAGACGTAGATCTCTTGGAGCTATACTTCTCTATCTTTTTGATTGAATTTGCGATTGTTGATACATCATCAAATCTTGTGTGGTATTATTGTCCTTTTCGCAGGTCTATTGTTTTAGTAGGCCTAGATATGATTACTAAATAAGAATTTCAAGACAGGAATTTATTTGAAATCAAAATGGATATAATATAATAAGCTGTAACCAACATATTGTGGAATATAAATAGTAAGCTTTAAATTGATAAAATAGTAACCAATATCATCGCATAGAGTATTTCACACTTTTTTTTATGGTAAAGGCGTTTATTTTCATTAATTTGATTAACTAATTCCAAATATATTATTTTAGTGATTGTTGGCAATAAAAACTTGTATGTGTTTGTGAAAATGTTTACATCCAGATTTTAGACGACCTTCTGGAACTTCGTCTATGAGCGAAGTACGTCCGCGCTTGAATTCAGTATACCAGCGATGTGCAGTGGCTGTAGATGGCGCTTCATCGCCAAAAGTTAAATTCGGTTGATTTATGCACTGTTCTTGTAATACCACATCGAAAGTCATAATAGGTTATAGGTTAAAGTGAGGTATGTTAGCCTCTCGTAAACTGCGACCTAATAGATCTATTGATCTACCCTTAGCCAATCACGTCCTCCATGAACCTGGTAACTTTTTTGGGGGTGATACTGCTCACTTCTTCGTGGGATAATCGGTCCCTACTTTAATCTGCAGTTTCCACTTTCCTCTTTTCCCATTTTCCACAAAAGGTATCAGAGGTCACAATGCCATATCACGAGTCCGGTAAAAGTTCTTAAGAATGCCTTCATGCTTGCCCCTGATTTTTACAGTGATGTCATCTGCGTAGACTTGGGTTATGAAACCCTTTCCATGCAGTGCATTCAGGAATCCGTCGACCACTATAACTAGACCATAGTGTGAGGGACAAAACTCCCCCCTGAGGACATCCCTTTGTTACAGTCATAAATACTGCGGATCCTGCTAAAGAAGCAGTTACTAGTCGTCTTTGAAGCATTGCCTCCACCCATCTTATTGTGGAAGAATATAATCATTTATTTAAAGCCGCGCGTTTTATTGCAGAGAATGAGGTATTGTCAAAGGCCCCCTCTATGTCTAAAAATATTTCGAGTGCTATTTCTTTGTATAGGATGTCTCGTTCTGCCTCTTTGTAGTGGTGGGGTAGAGCATCGACGGTGGATTTACTAGCTTGAAATGCGAATTGCTTGGCATTTAAGGGTGCTCTATAAGTGAGTCACTCTTTATGTGCTCGTCGATTATTTTCTGCAGTCTTTAGGAGAAATGAGTTTAGGCTGATGGGTCAATACGATTTAGGCCTATTGCCCACTTTAAGTATAAATACCACTTTGCCTCCCTCCACAACCCTAGTGCATAGCTTGCTTTGTATATCTCCCTGAGTTCTGGAGCAATTCTCTCCCAACCGCGCTGCAGTGGCGCGGGGAAAATACCGTCTATTCCTGGGGATTTATATGGCTTAAAGCTGTTTATGGCCCAAGTCATTTTGCTGAGCGTGAATATTTTCCCCGTTAAGCATGGGCTATCTCGATTGAAGCAGTGAGCCTGGTTCGATAATAGCCGAAATTGTGTTTTTAGTCACTACTTTTGATCCCGGAAAGTGAGTACCTAGGAGTAGCTCTATACTTTCCTGTTGATCCTTGGTGTGACTGCCGTCAGTTCGTTTTAAGATGCCGACCACATTGGTATGATCCTTTGATAGGACCTTCCGGAGTCTATTTGCTGGGGTCAGATTGTCGATCCCCTCACAGCCATAATAAATAATAGCTAGAAAATTTTCGCGAGTTAATTCCACCTTTTGGCCGAGATGAAATTTTCAACTTACTGTAAACAACACAAATAGTGCTCGCACGTCAAAACGTTCTGAATACGTATAAAGTCAAAAATATCAAACTTCGCGATGGCAATACCAGTGTTGCCAGTTTTCAATACATTAATAGCAATCCTTGTACTACGTTATTATCTGGCGATAAGAAAACTACAAAGAATATCCACACGTGCAATAATAACTTTAGATTACTTTATGATAAATAAGATTACTTTCTATTATATTAATCTAGCATTAACCATGACTTTTGAACAGCTTACATACCAAACAATCATCTTATAACAGAGGAAGAATATTTATAAACATTGATTAACGGTAAAAACTCCGCTCCAGGTCACGACAATATCCCGAGACTAATTTTTAAAAAATATCCCCCAGATATACATAGAGGTACATTATTAAAATCTAATTATTTATTGAGAAAACAGTACGTTCCGAATGAGTGATGTAATTACAAGTATTCAGAAACCTAACACAAACCCGTTGTCCCCTAACAGTTATCGTCCTATCACATTACTTCCGGTACTCAATAAGATCTTTGAATCGCTTATTAAAGACAAAATTTATAAGCGTACCTCTCCCAATATTCCCAAGTATCAGTTTGGTTTCCGCAACCATTAGTCTACCACTTCACCCCTCACCATTCTAACCTCAAACTGCCAAATTTCATACCTTCAAGATATAAAACAGGCATTTGATTCAGTTTGGCACAAAGGTTTGTTGTTTAAATGCCATCAACTTGAAATACCTCCATTTTTGCTTAATGTAATTAACAATTTCCTCCTTAGAAGATCCCTACAAATTAAAGTACGCCTAGCCCGCTCACGCACAACTTTCCCCGAACAAGGTGTCCCACAAGGTTCTCTACTATCCCCCTTGTTGTATAATATATTTTGTTTTGACCTATATAAAAAATTGAAGAAAGAAAGGAAGAAAGTGTTTTAATCAAAGCTATAAATATGATCCTTTCTATTTTAACCCTTCTTTGCACTCCCTCTCACTCCCATAATATAAAAACTACCCTTATTCATAACGTGGAACTTTGGTGTTCCAAATAGAGATTCCTAATAAACCCATCCAAAACTTCTTATCCCACATTCCATAGAACTTCTCCAAACGATCCTAAAATTTTTGTTGATACTATCACTATCCCACCATCCTCATCCTGCAAATACCTTGGAATAGTCATAGATTCCAAAATTTCATTTAAACCCCATACCCAAGCAACAAAAGCCATAATCGTTGCAAGGGCCAGACATTTTAGGTCTCTAACCTTCAAAAATTAAGAGATTTCTACCAACACTGCCTGAGAATGTATAAGTCGATATGTCAGCCCTTGCATGGTTACAATCTTTTTTTCCCATTCCAGAAAACCTACAATAAATAATATACTTGTGGCGGAATAATCGAAAACCTTCAAATCCCTACTATATGACCTGACATAACTTACCCCAATTGATGTTCGCATGGATACTTTATTTACTAAATTTTCAACCCGCAGTTCTAATCGAGAGATTCTAGATATCTAATGCCTGAAACGCAACCTTGGTATTCCCTCCAAATTTAAATTCCCCAAAAAAACCCTATATGAAATCATTAGTGAAATTCCCCAACAATTGACAATTAAATAAAAGAGCGATTAATATTTTATGTTGGGCCGAAAGACCAATGGTCAATCGCCCGTTCACGTGTTCAAGTGTAATACTACATTGTAAAAGGAAAACAAAATATGTGAATAAAGATATTTATTAATATTATTATTATTATTTCTTGCATTAATACACATTAATAGTTGTAATAAACTTGGTATATTGCTGAACGAGCAAACCGGTGTAAATAACACACCCGTGTTAAATTTGTAAATTAATATTAACAATTCACCTTATTGAACTTGTAAAGTCCCTCTATAACTATTTAGTATATAAGCGAAAATTGTAAGTTATAAAATCACATTTCAACTGACTGATGAAGACCCTCCGTTACGAAGATATTAAAAACTGTGATAATTCTCAAATAGAGCGTTTCATGCAATACCTACATATTTTAATTAAAATAGAGATTTTAATTTCTTCAATTTCTCGTATGGAAAGCATGATAGTATATTATAAAGTATTGTATTATTTTGTTCCAAATTTATCATAATATAGTCACTCACAAATTATTTAACGTACATTAAATCATTTTTTTTTCATTTTACAGAAAGATATACGTTCAAACTAGTGTTGCTTTGATAGTTGTACTATTTGTAACACGCAAATTAATTTGTATTATTCAATGTCTGTCGAAGTATTAGCTAGAGAAGTAGTTGTTTCAAATTAATTTGTTTTGTAGTCTTAGTAAGACTCATTGTTGTAGATTCACGAAATGTTTTCGTATTTTTAAATTTATTATTGTATTTTTTTCTACAACTTTTTCTCTCAAATAATTAGGGCAACATTTCGAATTTAATATGGAAATCCCTATCGTACCTAACCCAATTATACACCCTGTAAATAATTAGTCTTTTGTAAACAGATTATGCAAAAATAAGGTATAAAAACTAAATTTATTCTGATAGGTTATATAATTAACCGTTAGCTTTAATTTCATGAAAAAAATTAAGGTAACAATTTTATTTTGTAATGACATGACCTATATTTACCTACCCCTTCACCGATAGTATTTAATGGATTAAAATCTAAACTTATTATTACAAAATAGTAACATTAAATATTAATAATATGTGCGTGTTGGGTGCAAATTTTTAAGCCCAAGAAATTTTATGGCAAAATCGTTAAATCGCCGCAATATGTAAATGTCTAATCGTAAAATATAATGCGTGTCCCGGCACATTATTTCAGAAAAAAAAAAGGTATTTAATTGACGCGAACGGACGAAGTTCCCTACTATTGATTTCGCCTCTCGTAATTCCGAAACATTTCATTTTGCCTGAACAGTCAATGATTTCCTAAAGGCTGGGTGTGGTTACTCCACCATCAAGAAATTCGGGGCATATAGATAAAGACAGAAATATATTTGCTTTCATTCGATAAATAAAACAATGCTTGTCGTGGGGAATATTTCTCGTCTCATTGTCAAAGGGGTTTCGGTTGCAGACGGAGAGATTAATTTTTATTTCAAATAACTTAACCAGGCAAATATTATTTGTCTCACAGCTTCGAAATATATAACAGAATTAAAGAGAAGTAAACACTTTTCCTTATGTAATTAGCGTGTTTTATTATTAGGTTTTGATGAAATGTTATGATCTAGTATGTATGCTGCGCTTATCCATGTTTTAAAATATTCAGAGTACGTGTATAAAGTTTATATGTAACATTGATTAATTTCTACCAGCCTTGAATGATGTTGCCAAAACAATAGGCTCCACCCTTAGTAATTAATTATTTTGTATTCACGGAGGTTTATTTTACAATGGATGGTTGAGTGTAGTCTGATGAAGGTTATTTTAAAATTAAAAAATATAAAATACGATATTGTTTCGTTATCTACAACCAGGGGCTTATTAAGAAAGCAAGAACAAATTAATGACATGCTGAGGCAACTACTATCACTGCTAATACTACGACTGATATTAAAATATTAATTAAATTAAATCTTTTGTCGAAGAAATTTGTAATATTATATATATTTTTAGAAAAAAATAATTAAATTATAATATTATGATAAATCAAATTATTGTTTAGCTCCATAGCGACTACATTCCCAAGAGTAATGTCAATACCGATTAACATATCGACGCATATTCATAGGATTATTACATTTATTATTATAAATAATATTATCATATCTGCATAAAATCTCTTACAACGAAGGTTTTCAATATTTAAGCTAAACCTAAGTTCATAAGATGTAATTTGAAAAAAAGATTGACTTTTGTCAAAAACTGGATGCAAGAAAAAATACTAGTTCAGTTCATATTGAAGTCTTTTACTTTTACATATGATTTCATTTCATATTTTATTTATCCAAATCGGATCAAAAATAAGCGAGATACAGCACCAAAGGTTTTTCGTCTGTCGCCCTGTATTGAAGAATCTCTAATGAAATTCAAGGGCGACTAAATTGTATATAATTCACTAAAACGAGCGAGATTTAGAATTTAATTTTATAAATTGTGTGAATCAATTTTACATGTTATCGATTTAAAATGTATACAGGAAGTATGTATTGGAAAGTGTAGTAATGCAACTAGCCGAAACAATTTTAGGGAAAGGATGGTAATAATTATTTTACATGATAAATTAAACATGCTGGATGCCGCGATGTCTTACGATGGATAACAAGAGAATACGGGTGTAAAGTTACCAATAGATTCCGCCAATAGATCATAAAAAAATAAAAAAATAATATATTTGATTTTTTTCTTCACAGGCGTACTCATTGTACCCCATTCTAAAGGATAACATTGATAAACCCAGTTTACCACCCCTTTCTACCCCTATACCTCCCCTAATTCCGTTTAATTATCAATTTTCACCAAGTGCTCCTCAAAATTTTAAAATTATATTTATATACACATATTCCCCATACTTCCTTTAATAAATTAGAGAAGAAAAAACATTCACACCGCACCCCCGCAACCCCCAATAAAATTAAAATGCATATTGGATTAATAATTATTTTTCGCCATTAAATTGACCGAATATTGAAATTCTTTATATGCAACCGTATTCCCCGTATATGTTTCAACAAATATAAGATAAAGAAACTACCCCCACCCCAATAAATTCTTGGGAATTTTAATTTCGTTTTTTTTTTTGGAAATATTCATTAACAGACGTTTTCCCCATACTTAATTGTTCATTTCTAATAAAAATATATTTCACAACGAACTTCCCCCACCCTTAAATAATTGCGATTATGAAATATGATCATCTCTCGATATTTTATTATAAATAATTAGTTTTGAGTAATTGCTCCTCCAAATTTGTAAAATATTTTAACACAGGCATGTTCCCCATACTTCAGTTGTTCATATTCCATTAAAACATTTTTCACACCGCACCTCCCACGCCCCTAATTAATTGCGATTGCGAAACATTATCATCTCTCGATATTTTATTATAAATAATTAGTTTTGGGTAATTGCTCCTCCAAATTTGTAAAATATTTTAACACAGGCGTGTTCCCCATACTTCAATTGTTCATATTCCATAAAAACATTTTTCACACCGCACCTCCCCCGCCCCTAAATAATTGCGATTATCAAATATGATAATCTCTCGATATTTTATTATAAATAATTAGTTTTGGGTAATTGCTCCTCCAAATTTGTAAAATATTTTAACACAGGCGTGTTCCCCATACTTCAATTGTTCATATTCCATAAAAACATTTTTCACACCGCACCTCCCCCGCCCCTAAATAATTGCGATTATCAAATATGATAATCTCTCGATATTTTATTATAAATAATTAGTTTTGGGTAATTGCTCCTCCAAATTTGTAAAATATTTTAACACAAGCGTGTTCCCCATACTTCAATTGTTCATATTCCATAAAAACATTTTTCACACCGCACCTCCCCCGCCCCTAAATAATTGCGATTATCAAATATGATAATCTCTCGATATTTTATTATAAATAATTAGTTTTGGGTAATTGCTCCTCCAAATTTGTAAAATATTTTAACACAGGCATATTCCCCATACTTCAGTTGTTCATATTCCATTAAAACATTTTTCACACCGCACCTCCCACGCCCCTAATTAATTGCGATTGCGAAACATTATCATCTCTCGATATTTTATTATAAATAATTAGTTTTGGGTAATTGCTCCTCCAAATTTGTAAAATATTTTAACACAGGCGTGTTCCCCATACTTCAATTGTTCATATTCCATAAAAACATTTTTCACACCGCACCTCCCCCGCCCCTAAATAATTGCGATTATCAAATATGATAATCTCTCGATATTTTATTATAAATAATTAGTTTTGGGTAATTGCCCTTCCAAATTTGTAAAATATTTTAACACAGGCGTGTTCCCCATACTTCAATTGTTCATATTCCATAAAAACATTTTTCACACCGCACCTCCCCCGCCCCTAAATAATTGCGATTATCAAATATGATAATCTCTCGATATTTTATTATAAATAATTAGTTTTGGGTAATTGCCCTTCCAAATTTGTAAAATATTTTAACACAGGCGTGTTCCCCATACTTCAATTGTTCATATTCCATAAAAACATTTTTCACACCGCACCTCCCCCGCCCCTAAATAATTGCGATTATCAAATATGATAATCTCTCGATATTTTATTATAAATAATTAGTTTTGGGTAATTGCTCCTCCAAATTTGTAAAATATTTTAACACAGGCATATTCCCCATACTTCAGTTGTTCATATTCCATTAAAACATTTTTCACACCGCACCTCCCACGCCCCTAATTAATTGCGATTGCGAAACATTATCATCTCTCGATATTTTAACTAAATATTTAAATTATTTGATATATTTTCAAACCAGTAACATCTATGGCAGTGAATAATTACACTAATTCTAAAGAAATTTAAATGCAATACCTGTTTTCGGAATTTGATCTAGTAAGCACTTCATTTCAAAGCCAAATATCTTTTTAACATAGCGAATCGACACCATAAAGGTGACGAATTTATGGATTTGGCCTTTTCGGGAAATATAGAAGAAGTTATACATCGTCACTCACAATTTTTGTAATTTTCCTAGGCCGCCATTCATTAAAACTGTGTCGACTTAACTGATTGTAATCTACGCTCACTTGTGTCGCTTGCGTTAATATATCATCCGAAATATTATTTATATTAAAATTTCGAGAGATGATCATGCGTGTTTTTTCGAAATTATTTAGGGGCGGGGGAGGTACGGTGTGAAAAATCTCTTTGTGAAATTTGAACAAATGAACTATGAGAAATACGCCTGTGTTAAAAGTATTTTACAAATTTGGAGGGGCAATTACCCAAAACTAATTATTTATAATAAAATATCGAAAGATGATAATGTTTCGCAATCGCATTTATTTAGGGACGGGGGAGGTGCGGTGTGAAAAATGTTTTAGTGGAATATGAACAACTGAAGTATGGGGAATACGCCTGTGTTAAAATATTTACAAATTTGGAGGAACAATTACCCAAAACTAATTATTTATAATAAAATATCGAGAGATGATAATGTTTCGCAATCGCATTTATTTAGGGGAGCGGGGAGGTGCGGTGTGAAAATGTTTTTAATGGAATATGAACAACTGAAGTATGGGGAATACGCCTGTGTTAAAATATTTTACAAATTTGGAGGAACAATTACCCAAAACTAATTATTTATAATAAAATATCGAGAGATGATAATGTTTCGCAATCGCATTTATTTAGGGGAGCGGGGAGGTGCGGTGTGAAAAATGTTTTAATGGAATATGAACAACTGAAGTATGGGGAATACGCCTGTGTTAAAATATTTTACAAATTTGGAGGAACAATTACCAAAAACTAATTATTTATAATAAAATATCGAGAGATGATAATGTTTCGCAATCGCATTTATTTAGGGGAGCGGGGAGGTGCGGTGTGAAAAATGTTTTAATGGAATATGAACAACTGAAGTATGGGGAATACGCCTGTGTTAAAATATTTTACAAATTTGGAGGAGCAATTACCCAAAACTAATTATTTATAATAAAATATCGAGAGATTATCATATTTGATAATCGCAATTATTTAGGGGCGGGGGAGGTGCGGTGTGAAAAATGTTTTTATGGAATATGAACAATTGAAGTATGGGGAACACGCCTGTGTTAAAATATTTTACAAATTTGGAGGAGCAATTACCCAAAACTAATTATTTATAATAAAATATCGAGAGATTATCATATTTGATAATCGCAATTATTTAGGGGCGGGGGAGGTGCGGTGTGAAAAATGTTTTTATGGAATATGAACAATTGAAGTATGGGGAACACGCCTGTGTTAAAATATTTTACAAATTTGGAGGAGCAATTACCCAAAACTAATTATTTATAATAAAATATCGAGAGATTATCATATTTGATAATCGCAATTATTTAGGGGCGGGGGAGGTGCGGTGTGAAAAATGTTTTTATGGAATATGAACAATTGAAGTATGGGGAACACGCCTGTGTTAAAATATTTTACAAATTTGGAGGAGCAATTACTCAAAACTAATTATTTATAATAAAATATCGAGAGATGATCATATTTCATAATCGCAATTATTTAAGGGTGGGGGAAGTTCGTTGTGAAATATATTTTTATTAGAAATGAACAATTAAGTATGGGGAAAACGTCTGTTAATGAATATTTCCAAAAAAAAAACGAAATTAAAATTCCCAAGAATTTATTGGGGTGGGGGTAGTTTCTTTATCTTATATTTGTTGAAACATATACGGGGAATACGGTTGCATATAAAGAATTTCAATATTCGGTCAATTTAATGGCGAAAAATAATTATTAATCCAATATGCATTTTAATTTTATTGGGGGTTGCGGGGGTGCGGTGTGAATGTTTTTTCTTCTCTAATTTATTAAAGGAAGTATGGAGAATATGTGTATATAAATATAATTTTAAAATTTTGAGGAGCACTTGGTGAAAATTGATAATTAAACGGAATTAGGGGAGGTATAGGGGTAGAAAGGGGTGGTAAACTGGGTTTATCAATGTTATCCTTTAGAATGGGGTACAATGAGTACGCCTGTGAAGAAAAAAATCAAATATATTATTTTTTTATTTTTTTATGATCTATTGGCGGAATCTATTGGTAACTTCACACCCGTTAATTTTTTTTGTATCTGCAATCACTTCTGGTGTTTTTTTCTTCTACATTAGTAACTAATTACAGTAATTAAAACCTTTTAGGCTAATTATGGTTTTATATATGTATATAATGATGGTTTCGAGTGCTCTATACCCACAAAACCATTCGATTCCCGGCGCATCCACCATTATTTTATATTACCGCAGTCTTTGATATAGTATCAATTGCTATACATACATCAATACATAGGATTATGTTATTAAATAATGAATTTAAAATATTACCAATAATTATTATTACTTACGGAAAAAAGAAAATATTACTATTTTAAGTAGCAAACTTAATAAATAAGAATATTAAAATCCTGCTTCTGATTATTAATTTTATTATTATGCTTAATTAATTTTTAAGGCAAAAAGTATCCAGTTTTATCATCCTTTGGCATAATTGGATCATTTTAAATTGCTTGCTCTTATCCCTAATTACGTAGGGAAAAATTATGAACTGTAATCATTTAAATATGCAAAATATTTTGTAAAACTACAATGATAAATATTGTACAAAACAAATCACTTATGAAACCAACTATTTGCCTAGTCAATTCAACGACAGTTTAACATAATAATAATAATAATAATCTTTAAGAATTTTAATTTACATAGAAAAGTTTTTAGTGAATTTGATAGATTTTTTATAAATAAAGTAAATAACAATATCTTTATAAAAATAATTAATGATTATAACTATGTAATCGTTTATAAGTCGTTAATTATTTTTAGAAAGATATTTTTTAATTAAAATTATGTTTCGATATTTTAAAACAAATGTGCAATCCAATTACAAATATTCAATTGTTTTTTTAATGACATTCTTCTGTATTGTTATTAGTTATGCAAGAAAATATTTATGTGTCTAAACGATAATTTATACATTGCATTTTAGAAAAATTTGAATTATGTTTTCTGTAAAAAAATTGAACTATTTTAAATATTAAATTGTTTTTATGTCTGTTTTATTTCAATTCTTCTTCTTAGTTTTAAAATTATAACGTTCCACTTTATTAAGTAACCGATTAGTAAATTTTTATCATTTTATTTTATATATTTTGTATTTTATTTGGTAATCACAATACTTGATAAAATTTTTTACTAAAATTTAGGACATTTTCAATTGTTTGTCATTGAAAGTAGGCGTTTATTCGAGGCTGTTTTTTCTTTTTTTGTTTAAATAATAATATGAAAATTTAACAAAAACAACTATACAACTTTTATTTAAACAAAATTTTTATAAATATTGTTTTTGAGAAAATAATTATTTTTTTTTATTTAAAAGGAAGAGTTTTGGATGGAATTTTGGGTTTGGGGTGGTCAATGATAGGGGGAAATTGAAAAATACCGAAAATTCGAAACCAGGCCCATGGCAATTAGATAAATTGCTTGTTTGAGTTTTATCATCAAGTTTTGCAGTTTCTCGAAAATTATATAATAATAATTTTTGGCAATTAAAAAATGATTTATAAAGAAACAGTTTTTGAGTAGAAAAATTAATACGACAGAAACAAAATTTTTAATCAACTGTCACTTAATGTGAACTGACAGTTCTTAACGATTTTTTTGGTTTTTTTTCTTCTGAAATTCAATTATTTTTTGAATATGTTTAGGATTAGATTAAAAATAATTGAAAATTTGACTTAAATCATTCTAGAAAGATGTCTGCATGTAAACAAATAATAATTTAATAACTATTTAACATTTTCTAGCAGTTTAAAACTAAAAAGACCAAGAAAACTTTAATAAACATTGTATAATATTTTATTATATCTTTTCCTATTTCCATTTGTATATAAACAAATGGAACATAACAAGTGTATTACTTCTCCCAATATGAAAATTTGGTTCCATCAAGAATGTAGCAAAACAAGTATCGACTTTTCCTATTTTACCAAAAACAATTTATTTTATCAATGAGAAAATTTAAAATTTTAGAAAAGAAGTAAAAAATTTCTCAAAAGTCTAACGATTTTAATTTTCCCAGATAAAAGAATTTAAAATTTGTTAAAAGAATAAACAGATGATTCTTATTAAACATGAAAACAATTGAACATTTAATATTTTTAAATAAAGAAAACACTTAACTTTTTTATACGACTTATATTTTTTATTTCTCGTGACTAGTTTCAATTACAAGGTAATCATTATATAAATATCAATTTTATGAATTTTTTATTTATCTTTATAAAAATTAAAAGTAAAATTTAAAATATGGTTGTAAATATAGCTTATAAATAGTTTCAAAAGCAAATGTAAATTTATTAAAACTTTATTATGTATACATTATTATTGCTATAATTGTTACTGTTGATAGTTTCTTATGTTTTGTCGGTGAATACCCACCTAAACTGGGATCTAGTGCAACACTAAAACAATAGATTGCACCTTTATGATTATATCTTAACTGACGGTTTAACCGGGAGTTAAACACTCCAAAGTAAAATTCTGCTTTCCTCCCTCCAACTGCGATACACGGATGAGATTCAAAATAAATCGAAACCGTGGATGTTGTAGACTGGTTACATTAAATATTTGCTATTATTTTAAATTTGTTACAAAAACAGCCTAATAATTTATTAAAAATTTATAGATTAATGGCTAGAAAAAATAAAGGGTCATTGACAACTACTGCGTGTGGTTTAAAAGGATAAACAAAAGAAATCTACATAAATGAACAACTTACCTCACTCACAAATATCGTATTCTTCAAATGTCGAGAAATAAAGAGTACCAATAACAACAAATACGTATGGACAAGAGATGGATACATATACCTACGAAAAAGTGATACAAGCTCAAAAATAAAGATAAAAAATCGCAATGATTTAGAAAAAATTCAATAATCAAAATAACAATAAAATGAAAACCCGAACAAATAATATAAACAATGTATACTATATACTTACATTATATAAGAAGCTTTAAAAACAAACTACACGAGTTTGAACTATCCCAACATTACACAAAAACCCACCCATAATTGCCATAACTGAAACATGGCTAAGTCCAGAAGATGAACATTTATATTCCCTGGAAAATTATAATGCAGAATACAACTCGAGACAAACACGAGGTGGTGACCTAGCTATATTCATTGCTAACAGAACAGAATATAAAATTATACAAAACAAGACAATAAATAATGTACAAATATTAACAATTCAAATCGATTTAGATAATCAAAATCAAAACTGCTTATCCCCTTTCACAAAATTACTCCAAACTCTCCCAAAATTAAAATCCATCAAACCGAAATCCCACCCTCTCATACCTGCAAATACCTAGGAATCCTATTCGACCATAAACTATCCTTCAAACAACATGCCCTATCCGTCAAAGCCAAAGTCAAAACCAGGGCCCGGCATTTCCGGGCTTTAACTTTCAAAAACCAAGGTATTACGACTAAAACTGCTGCCAACATTTATAAATCGATTTGCCGGCCCTTGTTAGACTATGGCTCAATCCAATGCCGTCCTTCTACCCTACATCATATCCAAGTCGCCGAAAGATCCACACTCCGAACCCTTACCAAAATCAGACACCCAGATAATCCTCTTCATAACCCGTCCAATGACCTACTCTACGAATCCACCCAAATAATTCATATTACCCATCGTACATTAGCCATAAGCACAAAATTTGCTACTAAACCTTCCAACCTAACCCTCCTTGACATATACTGTATTCCCCGCAATCCCAATATCCCCACAAAATACAAACACCCCACAAATACTCTTCATCAATTCATTAGATTGCATCATCCGGACAGTTAAATTCAACTAGCTTAAATTTTTATATATTTTTTAAATTTTTTTATGACAGGGCAGAAAGACCTACGGTCGATAGCCCAGACAGTGACAGACTAACACTAATCATACTATTTTTGTAAATATGTATTACTGCTATAAAGATGTTGTATATATATATAATTCTCAGACAGAAATAAAAAAAACAATCAAAAAGGTTAATTATACAAAACTACAGGAAATAATTGCACTCGAAACGTCGAATGAAACTTTAGAATCATATGAAGTTGATGAAGCTGTACATAATTTTATTGGTATGTTGAAGTTTTAAATAGACACTGTAATGCAAATAAGACGTATTAAAAATAAACATACAAGAAAGAAGCTTTGGATCACGATTGGTGTTTTACAATCAATCAAAACTAAAATAATACCGTACAAACAATATATGAGAAATAAAAATAACAAAGCAATAAAAATGACTTAATTTAATTATAAAAAAATTAAAATCCGATTGTTATGGAAATATTAAAAAAATGTGACTAATTTCAATTGTGATAGAAACTCGAGTCATATCGATCATGTCAATTTTCTTTTATTCAAATCTTGTAATTAAAGTTTTTGCAAACTACGACTTGATCAGTAATTAAAGCTAATTTGTATATGTAGGGTGGGTGGCCTCTATCCCACCCTCCAGTCAGTAAAACATCATTAAATATTATTTGAAATATTTTTATCAATACACCAATTCATAAATGCAATAATTTTGTATTTGTATACATATTACAACTTTTAGCTAAAACCCTCGCTTATGTTTTACTAATTGGAGGGTGAATAGAGGCCACCCACCCACCCTACATATACATGATAACTTTGATGATTTTGCTGCAAAAGAAATTATTGATAATGACAAGAAATGGCGAATTCTTTTAACAAATACTTTTGTAGCGTTACTGAATTATCTTTCGTATCTCCCATTATAGAAATTTTAGTTTTTCATCCAGTCTCTGAAAATGATATATCTCCATTTATAACATCATCAATAAAGCAGCAGGGAACGATAATTTTACAGCAGATACTTTTCCACGTATGTTTGAATACACAATCGTTAAACCTCTATATAAATCTGGAGATCATTAACAAGCAATTATAAACCTATAGCATTAACTAGCTCTATTTCTAAAATAATTGAAAAACTCATTTAAAAAAAATTCTATCATTATTAAATAAAAAAAATTACCTTCTCAGTTTGGATTTTTAGAAACCAGATCAACTAACCATGCAATTTCAAATCTTATCGTGAATATTTATACAGGTATAGATAAAGACTATAAATTAATGGGGCCTTTTTAGATCTTAGACTGAAATACATTCTAAACCAAATGTTACATGTTTTAGTATTGTTTAATCAATATTAAGTTATGGTATAATTGATTCATGAAATTCAGCAAAGAAATATATTTCTATGGTACAAAAGAACATACTTAAAATAATTTAAAAAAATCTAGATTATTTTCAACTGATGAATTATTGAAGGAAGCAAATGTAATGAATATTAAAAGACTTTATGTTCTCTCTGTAGCTTGATTTTATTATTTCTGCAAAAATAAGAGTATATATGTATATCTAGCTAGAAATCAATATTTCATTTTGCACATAATCAACTTTCTTATACCCACTTTATTAAAAAAATCGTTCTTAATCCTAAAGTTACATAAATAATACATTAATAAAATCATATTTCTCAAGTTCTGTAAGAAATAGCTCATAAAATTTGATATAAACTTTTTTTTTGATAAGTAACTGTTAATTTTATAATTTTGTGTATTCTTATATGTACATACATGTACATATTTCATATTAAAAATTGTCTATTTCTGTTTATTGTACAATTAATATTAGTTTTAGTAATTCAGTTTTTGCGTACAAGTTGCAACAGCAGCTTCTGCATTCAAAGAATTACTACTATTATTTTTTTTATTTGTAGATTTGTGATTGTTTGTAATATTCTTTGAGTCAAATAAATAAATAAATAGTTAACTGACTTGGAAAAACGGGTTAATCTCCAATACAATAATGTATGCTTCGTAAATAACTTTCTAAGTGACGAATAAATGAGCCTAGAAAGTCAACATCTGCATGTAGCTTTATGTCTTTATCTATTCTATGTAGAGGACTGTTAAAAGAAATATCTGTACGTCTCCATCTGGTTGCTAAAAGTAGCTTTCCTCTAATGTAAATAACTTAGGAGGTAATTATAGTCATCACTTGAAAATACAATATTACACTTATAAGACAACTACTTAATAAATAAACTTTGTATGCTCTCAAGGCGATCACATTGATAGGTTTGGTAAGGCGGCCAAATAATACAAGAATATAGTTGATGCTTGAAGCCATTACTTTGTGATGCATTTTGAAAATTGGGACGATAAATTAAATTCAGTTTGTTGTTATCACACAATGATATGATATGTGTGATAACAACAAAGTGAATTTTATTTATCGTCCTAATACATGAATAATCAAAAATGCTTCGTATTATAAATGCATATAAACGTAGATAACATCTATTATCGGAAAAGTCTTTTGCTACTCTCTATATAAAGCCGTGTAATTAAAACGATCGACCAACAACAGAATCAATATGTAAATTATATCTGAACCATACTCAAGTCTTTAATATACTTATCTTTCTCTAGTGGATTATTTTGTATGCTGTATCTTAAGTCAATTGTAAGGGTTGTATTCCTAGAAAATGTAAAACTCTTGAATTTTACAATATTAAGACTCAAGCCATTGCATTCAAACCAAATTTGAAGTGATGATAAATTATTTTGGAGCTCTAAACAGTCAGTATTACTGTTAATAGTACGAAAAAAATGAGGTCATCGGCAAATAGTAAAAAATGGCTACGAAAAGATACACCGATATCGTTAAAAAATAGTGAAAATAAAATAGGACCTAGATTAGTCCCCTGAGGCACACCAGAAGAAACGGTAATAGAAAGCGAAGTAATAGCACGAAATTTAAATAACCGAGTTTAATTGGAAAGATATGATTCAACAATTAAATTAAATAAAGATATGATTCTTCAATTAAAGCAATAATCTTTTGTGATTTACACAATCTTTCCGAAGTCTGTGTAGATAGAATTTATTTCTAAATTTTTGCACATAGTAGCCTCTCCGAAATAATTATTGTATGTGAACAAATTGGTTATCGTTGATCTAGTCAGATAAATCCCATGCTGCTGATCAGAAATGATACATTTAAATGTTGTCATAAAAACATCACTTATTGGCTTATCGAAGATTTTTAAGGGATTGGCAAGCTCACTATAAAAAACCTAAGAAATTTACCATTAACATTATCTATTACCTATGCAAATATTTTTTTATTAAGATTGCTCAAACAGTGTAAAACATGTTTTTTTTTATTTATTTGACATAATTGAGCATTAATTATATTATTTTAAAAATTTATAGTTGGTGAAAAAGTTGTGTCGGATTTATGAAAAATTGTGAAAATAATTTTGCAAAATCATAACCAGTATTGGCTTCTCTTTTACCGTTTGAAAAGAAATTTGGTGGTCTCATTAGCAAACCTCCGAAATCACATGCTTTAAATTTGTTAAGGAAAGTTTAAAACTTCTAATAATTTATTTAAAATTGGTATAATGGCTTAAATCACATGCTTACAATTCATGCATTTAAATTGGTTTACAAAAAGTTAAAAACTTCTAATAATTTATTTAAAATTGACATAAAACGCTTATACTATTTTACCAAAACAAATGAAATACATATTTTTCTATAAAAGCAGTTAAAAATTACGTGGGAACTAACGTTCTAGAAAAATGAACGGCATTAATTTCCTGCAATAGGATTTGCATTACTCGTAATGGATTTTTTTGCCTGTTCGGTAATTTTTATTATCTTTATTTTATTAACATTGCATTATTGCAGCTATAAAGTCATGGATACCCTGGGGACACATAAATTAGAATCTACAAGTAATCTATCAACAGACTCACGCCAGTGAGAAGTTAGTAGCTTCATCCCGGCGCCTCCACCATTTAATTATGTTCATTTACTCTGTTAATTTACGTGAATATGTTACTTAATTGCTATTTAATAGCAATATTACCCACTCTGTCTAAACTTTTGATGTAAAATATATATATAATAAAAATATTGATGTTATATATTATGTAAAATATTAACATACAACGCATTTAATGATATTAAAATATTAAATTTGTTAATTCTGTAAAATTAAATAAATATATTAAATGTATACCTATAAATTCAAAAGATGTTTGTCAAAGGAAAAACAATAAAACAATAAAGCATTATAAATATTAATACTTACATCTTCCAAATTTTAATGATGGAAAGCTGTCTGTAAGGTCTTGTGATTTAGGGGGTAAGATAGTTGGCTGAAAGTGAACTCTGAGACAGGCATAGATTTTAATATTAGCGCTTAGTAAATATCAATTATAAATTAATCACAATAATTACTTTCTTTTGTATAACAGTTATTTATTGAAACCATTGGTCACAATATAAATAAATAACTGTTATACAAAACAAAGTAATTATTGTGTTTAATTTGTGATTTAATATGTATAACGAAGTAGAAGCCTCCATAGTCAATGAAATATCAATCACATTTAATACAGCACAGTAACAGACATGGTTTTAAATCAAATCGCTTTGTTTTATATGTACATTTAGCTTACTTAATAATGTATGTAATTACTAAATTGAATGGAAAGGAATTAAACAGATTGAAAGGTAATATTAAAAAGTATACAGTATTGGTTGTATTTAAAAAAAAAAATGTATTTGTATAAAAATGTTAAAAAAAACATTAAAAGATGTATAGGTAAATATTTTGTAAAGAGGGGGCCGCGAGTGTTTTATCGGCCAACAGGTAACACTTTTATTACAGGCCCTGAATTTTGGATGGAGTTTTCTCATGTAAATTGTATGTTAATGGCTCTGCGCATTATGAAGAATTACAGTGGGTGCTTAAGGCCCGCTCGACGTCAATCCATAAAAAATTCGGGAGCTGAAACGAGGGTAATATCGCTGCCACCTTTTAAATTTTTATACGCGCCGCCCAGCTTAACTCCATAAATACATTTATTTATAATTTACAGCCAAAATTCACTACGCGTAAATATTCTATACACACGGAGACGAAGTTTCATTAAATCTTTCATTAAAGCCAACAATACGGTGGAATTTGCAAGAGCGTATAAATTAACTTTCTCCACTCACTTTTACGACGAAATCAATCAATTGAAATTGGACGTTGATCGAAATCAATTCGACGGAATTTAGTAACACAATATCAGATCTAAGCGACCTTTATTACATTGGGAGTGGAGATGAATGCCCCCCGTTCCGAGGCCGCCGCCTCCTAATTTCTCCCTGCGTTTCTTACACACCAATCGAGGGAATAACTTTAAATCGAATCAACGCATTGATTACATCTCAGTCATCGATGCATAACGAGGGTTTAAGGGTCCACGGTTAAGCGTTCGAAATTGATATCGTCTACAAATTGGATCGGGCCGAAATTAACGTTAACTGCTGTGCTGGTGTAATTAATTGCGAACGTCGAATGAAAAATGCGTTCATCACGAATCGAAGGAAAGGCTCGTTTAAAAAAGTATTAGAATTTTCTTTATCACGATATCTTCTTTTATTCAATACTTACTTAACGATTTGTGAAATACTACTTTCAATCTATTGTGATGTTTCGAACAATTTGTTGAATAAAATTGTATTGTAAGCCTCAACAAAGCAATCTGTAATTCTTAGTAATATTTAAACAAGTAACTTTAGTACAAAAAAAGTAGTTAAAAATGTGATAAAATAGATAGTTTAATAAAGGTAAAACCATTAAACAAAAATTAAATTTGCCCATAAATAATATACATAGTTGAGAGAACCAACAAATTTTACTAAAAATTCAAGGAAAGCTTTAGCTTTAGTTAATAAATTGAATGCTTATACCAGCGTATTCATGACCTATATTAATGTGTTATTTGTTGATGTAGGTCGAGAGTACGAGTAGTATTGTGGTAGGTCAAGAGTATGCTATAATGAATAATCATTTAAAGTTATTTGTGTTTATAACGCTATATTAAATTGTTTTTTGGTTTATTATAGTTTAACGTAACGAGTTATGCAATATTTAAAGTTTGTTAAAAAGCCAAAATATCTTGTTGAATATTTAAATAGAAAAGATGTGATGTTACCTGAATTAATAATTAACGATTGATACATTATTTTTTGGCTATTTGAAATATTGTTTGTTGCGTGTTCAAAGTCTACAAGACACACTAAAATATCTACCTGAATATTTGTTTGGAATATCATCCATCACTTGCAATATTGGACTCCATAGGATGAAAATCTATCTGCCTTCATTTTTCCTGGCCCTCTAGACTTTTAAATATATATTTCAGCAACATTGTGTAATACAAGAGAATCCGACTAGGAACAAATTTGTATTTGTTTCCAATGCTGGCTTGGAATTTCTTTTTTTTCAATCTCGTCAGGAATTTAAATATTAAATTACTCTTCTGATCCTTTTAGGCCATTTCAACATTCTAATCACTTTTTTTTACAAATTTCCAATGCTCTGGGTGATTTCCTGCATTTAATTTTGTAAAATTTAATCTGTTACCTACATTAACAAAATCTAATTAAGGCAGCTATGCTTATTTAGAGCTTATTAAAAAAACATTTAATTATTGTTAATGGAGTTTAAACATGTAAACATAACATATCAGGAAACTGATAAAGTAATTATGAAACCAAACAAGTCTCTTATTTACAAATCCACCCTTGTAATAAATGAAATGTTTTATATTCTTCAACAAGTAACAGCCTTATCAACCCCGTGTGTTATTTTCGTCAATGCCTATATCAATAAGAGTAATTAAATTTTTTAATCCCGGATAACATTAATATATAAGAAATGAATTATCGGAATTAGGTGAATTGAAACGTGGCAGGAAGGCGGTTTAATAAATACGCGGATAATTGCGTGAAATTCGGGGAAATTATTTACCCCGAAAGTCGGGCGGAAAACGAGTCGTCCGGAATTTAATTGAAATGCGCGCCTCGAAAAGGCGAACAAACGTAATTAGGAAGTGCGTGGTCTCCACCCACTACTCAGCCGACGACCCACTACCCCCTAAGAAATTAGCGAATTCCATTTTCCGTCCGTATTATTAAACTGCCCGAAACTCCTCGCCTCGCCCCTATCAATAAATAACAAGTGTTAAATAAGCGGATTAGCGCGGCCGGAAATAAATTTGCATTTGCATTCGATATGAAAATTAAGGTGGAAATCGACCGACAAGTTATTAACCTAATTTATAACGGTTGTAAATATTGAGAGTTTTATTTATTTCACCATTACAATACTTATTAAGAGTAAATTAACAATTAATAAATCTAAATGGATTTCTTATGAAGAGGATTGTAACTATTTGCAGTTAATTCTGAATGTGGTGAGATTTTTTTTAAATGCGTTTCTACTTAAGGGTTTTATCTGTTAAATGTAATTTAGGTGTTCATTTGATTTTTCGTTTGGTAATGTTAGTTTTATAGGTTTTTCCTAAAGTTTTTAATAAAGAATTAGAATAATTCAACATCTAAAGTTTTTAAGTGAAGCAGCTTGGTAATCTTCATTCATTCTTTCTTAGATTTATTGCTAATAGCACTAATCCTTCTTTAAAAGTGCTATCTTAAAGTGTGTACCCAGTTGTGCCAATAAGTAAATTACTGCAACTGCTTTGGTCGTATACATTTTTGTCATAATTTAGTTTCAGAGATATTCTTAGCTTTCTTCTATACCATTTGACTTTTTTGCGTTGCTCTTATTCTTCAGTGATTTCTTTTAAGAAAGTCTTTTGGGGTGTTTTATATGCTTTAAAAGCTTTTTACTGGCAAAATTGAATCATCTAGTATCTAGAGTGATTATAAGTTATGCTAATATTTACTATTCCGAATTCTTTAGATAACCATAAATTTTGCATTACAGGAATGCAATAATTAACTCTCTTCCAAACATGATTTACGTAGTTTAGCGAGGGCAGAAATTGCCTTTCGGGCCAATATATCCGACGGAAACTCAATCACGCGTATCATTGTTCACGTAACTTCCACGGAATCGGTAATAAATTAAAACGCGTCTTGTGCGAATACGTCGAGTAAAGAAAACGAACGCCCGGCGACTCGTCGTCCGTGAAATGGAAATCCCCAGGTAAATTAATTACGGCGGAATCGCAAGAATTTTGAGACGTCTTGTTGTGCATAAGGCAATTAGTCGGAGTGGGCTGTTTGTACGGGCGTAACAATGGTAGCAGCTAGAGAAGAGCATTAAATTGCGCCAAACCATAAGTTAACCAACCGCACTACTAAAGCATTCCATTCAGACGTGCACTAACACGCTTACATGCCGGCTAATACTCCGCACTATTATATATTCAAGGGAATTATAAACGAGTGGCACTCAAACTTTACCCTCGTTCGTGTAAGTAAACGAAAAGTGTAATTTTATATCTTTATAAATTGGAGTTTAGAATTACTTATTGAAATACAAACAAAATTAATACTATTACTACTAACGAGAACAACTTTCATGTTCGCTGGCATGGAGTGCGGAATAAAAGTTAGTTTAAAATAACGAATATAAATATATTATCAGTATTCCTCCGCCGCCAGTTCATTGAAATACGTAATCATAGATTCTTTCAGTTATTCATTTTATTTTAATTTCTTGGTTGTCAAAAATCTTTGAGTTTTGTGAACAGATGATAATATTAAGAAGTTAAGTCTGGACCAAGGGATGGATAGTTCAAAGTTTTCCATTTTAATTGTTGCAAAACTTATATGGGCCGATTAAGGCCTAAAATGTTTGTGGAGGAGAATGGTCATTCGACCCTCCGTAATTTCTTCAATGTTGCACAATATACGTTAGCATCCACGGGTCATGAAGGCTAATTGACTTCATGACCCGTGGATGCTGACGTATATTGTGCAACATTGAAGAAATTACGGAGGAATCTGTTGTCCAATGGCGCCATTCTCCGTACACCTTACCGATCTCAGATAATGGTTACCATGACTTTCCGCGTTGATTTTCTGAACATTATTTGTCGTTTACTCTTAGATCTTGCATAGAAAACCCATATTTCGTCACCAGGGACTATGCAAGTCAAGAAAGAGTCTCCTTCAAGAGAATAACATTGTTAAAACGTTAGTGCTGCAGTTGTACGCATGGATTTGTGTTCATCAGTAAGCATACGAGGGACTCACCTTGTGCAAATTTTCCAATAATGCAGGTAATTTATAAAAATCGCGTGAAACATTGCAAAAATGTTCACTGATTGTAACGCACCGACCGTTCTTCACTAATTCGATAACTGAACTCACCAGTTCGTCAGTAATGACTGACGGTCGTTCCTAACGCTCGTTATCGCGGGTGTCTTTTTCTAAGTTGAAGCTACACCACCAGCGCTAAACAATCGATTAGGAGATTCCAAATATATCTTCTTGTAGATATTTTAGTATGTCGAAGAATTTGAACACACAAATGAATGAGTTGTTCAAATATAAACTTTCGCGATCTATCTCTATCTCCTCTGGAGATTCATTTACCATGTAAAGTTTTACTTTACCGGCATCCCGGGACTTTAATTCATGTATCAAATGAATTTTAATTAACGAAGACAACAACTACTAGAAATGGATGCAAAATTCTGCTAGAAAACTCGAAGTCGCACTTTTCCCAAATAGATGAACATCATGCCGAATGCCTGAAGATTACCGAACCGATTCATACATATCATAATTACTAGGACAAATTACGTAAGAAATATGAATAATATTGACTAATGATGATCATCCGACAGCCACGCCTACGCAAGACTCAAGAATTGCTGGAATAATTATAGTAATGAACATACTCGACAAGCAATTCAACAAACCACAACTTGACTCTTGGATATCTCGCATCAAAAGTACATAGATCGAAGATTCTGCTGCTTGCGTACTGCCAGCACCAATATCATCATCGACAATGAAGAATACGAAGCATTATTTATGAAGAAGATGTACGCTGAAACATACCTTTACGACTGTTTAGAGAGCCAGCCATAACTTAATCGTCCCTTAATGCTGATGCTACAAAAATACAATTCCCATATATGAGAAATTGACCAACTCCAATTACAACTGAAGACATAATAACACGTGCGAGGAGAAGTTGCTCAATTAATCAATCATATTCCCAAGATCGAAATCAATTAGTTAACCACGTGAGAAACACTGTAAAGGCATTAATACAATCAACGTCTACTCGTCGCTGCTACTAAGAGCACTAAGCTCCACACAGGTCGAATCTAAGCTAGTGTGGGACTGTATACGCGCTCTTAACCAACTTGGCTGTCACAAAAAAGTAACAATCACATGGGTCCCAGGACACGGAGGACATCCGGGGAATGACATAGCACAAACTGGCCAAACAAGGCTCGTCAAAAGCAGTAATTGGCCCGGAACCCTCTTGCAGAATCTCCAAAACCGCAGTCAAACGATCCATAAAAAAATGGGTGGAGATACAGGCCCATACCTGGTGGACGAACTCACCAGGACAGAGACAGGCGAAACAGTTCCTTAAGAAACAATCGCCAAAATTCACGACCGAACTCCTGAACCAAGACAGGAAAATGGTCAAAACAATAGTAGGCCTGATAACAGGACACTGCAAGCTCAACAAACATATGCGCAAAATAGGCCTGGTGGAAGAAGCACCATGCAGATTCTGCCTAGAGGAAGAAGAGGACTCGTTCCACATCCTATGCCACTGCGAGGGTCTAGCAAGGATTAGATATCAAAGGCTAGGCACTACAAACCCAAGCGCGGAGTCTTATACCCAAGCCCCTCTGATAGGGTTAATAGGACTAATCAAAGAGGCAAAGCTAGAGCTGGTCATCTGAGATAAACAGGGATCCACAATAGACCTGAAAAGGTCGCGGTGGAATAAGCGCTGGTGCCACCCATATAACATTTTAATCTATCTATCTATCTACTCGTCGCTCAATTAGTGGATGAACCACCATATAAACCGAAAGCAGCACCCTTACAATTGAAAATAAAACTGCATGATGTAAGCAAAGAATGCTTGCAAATCCTGTTTAACTTGGATTACAAAAGGTACAAACGTTGAAGTAAATCTTCGAATAAAAAAAAAAAGGTTTCTCTCAATGGAAAAAAATTGTCCATCTCGCATGAAGAATTATACAAAACCATATGTGGAAATTCCAACATGATTTGAATTGCTGGCCCCGTTACTCTAATAGATGTTGTAAATACTTTTAATCTTGTTAAGGTTTGCAACAAGGAATAACAATTATCTAGATAAAATATTTACAGGTATGGAAAATACAATACCAAAAATTGATGGTATGCCTTGCAAAACATCAGATATCTGATCACGAGGCAATAAAATTGAAGGTGCTGTACCTAGTAGACCTACTCAATTATGTACACACCTATTGCAGACCTAACCCTGCAGGTAAAGCTAAGTTCTATAAAATTATTTAGCTCACAGATTAAATATTTATTAATAATGGTAAGTAATACCGTCTTCTGCCGACCCAGGATAGGAGTACAGTGCTTATGGGGCTATTCATCCAACTGGTCAACCTAACCGTCTTTGAGTTCACAGAAGTATTAGCGACACATCTTCGACTACACATTCAATTAGTCATTCAATAACATTTCGGCACAAGAAAAATAATACATCGTAAATAAAACTAGCACACGGCATTAATTACTGCATATAACATTACTACTAAGAGTTCGGCTGAAAAATAAATTCGTTACTCACCTTTAAACTATACTTGTCAAGATTTGACAGCGATCGGACAATTAGTTCGTTAGTTATAGCATTTTAATGAATAAAAAGGAATTTTGTATGTTAAAGAAACACTGTTTTTTTTAATTAGAAAAAAGTAGTACTGGAACAGAAACTTGGTTTGATAAATGTTGTTAGGACTATGCTCCAGCGGAAGCAACCAGTCGCAAGAGGTTTACTAAATTTCATACAGGCTATATGGGCATAGAAGATGATGAACGTCCAAAAGAGGCTGTTACAGAGAAAAACATTAAAAATATCACAATATAATTTTGAATGACGAGCTAGATGCGGTACGGAAGAGAAAGGAAGGAAAGTTTGGATGGGAGAAAGTTATGCGTAAGAATGGGATGGATACACGGAGTCATTTGGGAGAAGAGTGTGAAAGGGTGCATGTAGATCTGGTGTAAAGGTTGAGGCCAGACTTTGGTGATAGAGGGAGATAAAGAGGAACATATGATAGAATGTTTTTATGCAGTAGTTTGTACATATGTATATAGAAGGTTGGTTTTATAGGTTAGAGTTATTATGCCAATAAAGGTTACTTTTTTTTTTTAATTTTGAATGACCGTAAAGTGAAGTTGATCGAGATAGCTGAGACTCTGAAGATATCAGATATATCGTTCAGGAATATTTGGGCATGCGAACGCTTGCAAATTGGGTGCCGCGTGAGTTCACATTCGATCAAAAACAACGTGTTGTTGATTCAGAGAACTATTTTAAACTCTTTAAGTGAAATGAATAGGCATTTTTGCTTAGGTATGTGACAATGGATGAAACATAGATCCATCACCACACTCCACACTCCAATCGACTGTCAGCTAAGTGGACTGCAGGCAACTAACCCAAATCCAAAGAGAGGAAAAAACACAACAATCGGCTGGCAAGGTTATGGCGTCTTTATTTTAAGATTCGCATGCTATATTGTTCATCGATTATCTTTAAAATGGAAAAACAATCAACGGCGACTATTGTATAACATTGCTGGAACGCTTGAAGGATGAAATTGCGAAAAAACGGACCTTTTTGAAGAAAAAAGTGTTGCTACGAATTGCTTCCTAAACCACAGTATTCTCCAGATTCAGCCCTCAGAGACAATTTCCTCTTTTTGTCGGCCTCTCCCTCATACGACCATCGTGGGCCCACAAGCAAAATCGTGATTCACCACCAAACACAATTTGACGCCATTCTTACGCCCAATTCGGTCATTCGTTGCTCTATTCTAGCTAGTGTAGAAGATGAATACATAAAAATGTATCGTCCATTTTTCGCAGCCCATAAGACCTTACTTGTCGATAAACAGATGACATTAACATTCTGAGTTACCTCTCATCCAATAAGTTGCAATTGATCGAGTTGTTGTAAGTCCAAAATACGATGCCATAATCTTGCCAGTCAACTTTTGAGTTTCAGTTTGGATGACTTTCACCGGCTGTTGTCCACTCAACTGATGATCTCTTTGATTCAGGCGTGTAGTAGTGAATCCATACTTCATCTATTGTCACATACTGATGCAAGAAATCTTTTTTATTTTGCTTGAACAGCTTCAAACAGCGCTCTGTATTTTTGACGAGTTGTTGTTTCTTGTTTGGTATGCACAAACGCGGCACCCACTTTGAAAGCAACTTGGTTATGCCTAAATTTTCATCTAAAATTGATACTACCTTCTGATATCTACAAGGTGTCAGCTATCTCACGGAACTTCATGTTATGGTATTTTAAAACTCTATTGTGGACATTTTTAATGTTTTCTGGAACAACTGCCGATTTTGGGCGACTAGAGCGTTCAGCATCATCAGTTCTTGTACAACCTGGTTTAAATTCGGCATAACACTTAACAATAGTTGATTTCGCTGGTGTAGAGTAACAAAAATGCTTATCAAGTCACTGTTTAGCTCCAACTGTATTTTTCCCAACCAAAAAACAGTGTTTAATCAATCAACACACGAAATTCCTTTCTATCCATTATCTTAAAATTACAAAACCGTGATAACTGAAATTACTTCTAAACTAACGGTCAGAATCCCATGAAATTTTGACACGTACTGTTCTAAGATTAGTACTACCCGGAAATCACATGGGTCTGTCAACAATGTTTCCATATATGTGTCAAACCGGAGACTTATTGAGTGACGTATTATATGTCAATATAAATAATTTCAAAATCTTTCATAATTGAAACAAGAGCACTAAGCTTAATCCTCCGGCGTCATTGGAAATTTTGAACACAGCCGTAGTTTGTCAGTAAATCTCCTTTACTAGTATATCGAACTTATCTTATCGCCACTTTTTAATCTGGTACTTTCCTCCCTAAATAATCCACAAACAACTATCTACATATACCCTCGCCCCAAAATAGTTAGTATAAAATCAAAATTTCATCAATTGATTATGACGATAAAATGTCGAAACTAGAGTCGTATTGTGTTGTTTAGATTTTGTTGGATATTCAAGGGATTCGCCACCACAAACTCCAAATTCATAAACCCAAAAGGAAAAGTAGTAACGTGACGACACTCAAGACATACGGTCACGTCAGCTTACCTATTGCTTATTATTTTATTCATATGTACCATATAGTAACTCATTAAAGTGCTATAAAAGTATTGGTGTGTGCGTGTCTATTGCATTCTATTCCATCGCTATTCTAACAAATTTAATTAACTAAATATATGTTTATTTTTACGGGTAGGCCAATCTAGTAGCTTTTATGTCGATTATTCTATGAAATATAATCATAATGGTCATATTATGAATATTAGGAATTTTTGGGTGAAATCGTATAATAAATGGCAGCAATTTTTCATTAATTTGCCACGCCAGGTTTTAATTATTGCACATTGTGGGTAATTACGTGAAACATTTGCACAAAATGAACGGTGTTCGGGGGTGGTAGAGGTCCAAATATTGCAGCCCTTGTGTTATTTTATAATTGATATTAATCACAATATGCATAATGAATAAAATATGCAAATTTTGTTTGCACGCTGAATTAACGTGAGAAAAAAGTTGAACTATCAAAAAAATTGTTAACGGTGGAGGCTTCTACTTCGTTATACATTATTCTTCGCAAATAAAAAAAAAATAACTTTGGTTGTATAACAATTAAGGTAAGACCTTAATTTTAAGCATATATATATATATATATATATATATATATATATATATATATATATATACCTGTAATTTGTTAGTTGAATTACTTTTAGTTTGATAATGACAAATTAAAATTGTCGAAACTATAGTCACTAAATAAAGTCAGTGTTATACAAACAAAGTTAAAAGTTTTTTATTTGCATCAAAAAAAATATTTAAATATAATGCAGATTTATTAAATATTTAGCATTTTTAAATGATTAGTTAGTATTCTTCAACAGTATATTCTATTATTTACAAGCATAAAATCACTGAATGCGGAAAAACCACAGATCGATAGCCATTTGGCAATTATTGTATATATTATGTACCTGTACCCATTTGTCAATAAAAATGTTTGCATATAACATATCACTTTTATCAGGAAACAAAATAACGTATTACGGTAGATATAGCAAATATACTCAAATATATAACTCTGGTAATGTTTATTGTGTTATGAATAATCGTTATATAATCTTGAATTAGTTTAGTTGTACAAAATCATAATTGGATGACTTGAATTACTTAAAATGACTAATGGAGGACTTTATTTATAGTTGGATAAGCTTAAACAATTCATTACTGTAAATTGTAATAATCATTTCTCATCTATCTGTGTGTCGTAGAAATAAAATAATTTTTGAAACAATATACTGTTTCAGTATTTTATGAAGTTAAACAATTTTAAATGATAAGTGAAGATTTTAAACGATATTTTTTTATTAAACGACCGTTGTATGACTGTTACATAAACTTGGATGAACTTGATTGTTATGTGATATTATTTATTATTAAATAAACTTGAGTGACCTTCAAATGAATGATGTATGAATAATGAATCATTTTGAATAAGAGTTGAATATTCTTAAATGATAATCGGATGATGATCATAAGTGGTCTTTAATTCTTTAACGGTTCAGAGGCCTTAAATTATCTTTTTAGGACCTTGAACAATATTCAAAATTAATTTGAAGGGATTCGATCATACATGTTATTTTTATGATCTTTGAAAATCCATGCAGTCCAAACGTATTTGTAACGTAGAATTAAAATTAGATGATCTCAAATAAAAAACCTCTTTGTTACTTTGTTTGTATGACACTGTTTTTTTTTCAACTTTAATAATATGTACGTTTTAACTAACGTACTCTTGACCTAGGTTAATGCGTAGTTTATTAAGATAGGCCAGGAGTACGATAGGTCATTGTACTGACATTGCGGTAGATCAAGAGTACGCTAGAAGATTCTAAGTTTTTTAAAGCTACAGTAAATTAATATTCGGTTTATCATAGTTTAAAGCAACGATAGATAGTGCAAAGTATCGCAAAAGAAGCCAAAACAATTGAATTTTTTAACAGAAAACGATTGGAATTACTTGAATTAAAAGTAAAACTACGCAAAGAATTAAACATTATTTAAAGAAAATGTTAAAAATGCAAAGATATTTTTACTCGACTCTATAAATAAATTTGAATTATTAAATATCTGCAAAAAAAAACAATTAACCAATAGATTAAAATTGTTGGATGCTGGAAAATATTGGAACAGTCAAAATAATTGTTCGCAAACTGGAACACATATTCCTAGAGAGGAAAGATTACTAAGATTACAATTTCGTTTGTATAAGAAATAACGGAAATTTTTTTGAGATATTTTTGGAAAAGTCTATAACTCTCGAATTAGTAGAAGATCTAAATTTAACGTTCAAAATCTTTAAATTAGTTTTAGGTAATTAAATTGTTTTTTTTTATTAGGTAAACATGCTAATTTTTATATTATTTTTAATTGTTAATTATGTAAATATACATATTTCTTATTTTGTTAATTTGAATTATTATATTAAGAGACATTTCGTTGATAAATAAATAATTATTCTAAAATTGTTTTAGCAAACTTTCTGAAAATAAAAATAGAAAGAAGAAAAATCTTTCAGAGGAATTCATAAAAGTGGAAAACAATGGGGAAAATATTATTGTATTAGAATTCTGGTGACGGCAAAAAGGTAGTATAAATTTACTAAAACAAAGAAAGTAATAAAAAATATTAAGAAATTGGCTAAATATTATAAAACTTTTGAATTATTAGAAAATTTCAAAAATCTAATTTAATAAAATTTCGCAATCTGGAAGAGAATTTTATTCCAGGACTTTAATTAACAGTTTTTTTGCAATTAGAAGAATAATGAAGCTAACTAAATGCAATAAATTGTGGAAATTATTGAGAAAATTGGAAAAATGTAAAAATTGAATTTAAAATCCTGAAAGCAAAGTTTTAAAAAATCTGGCAACTGTGAAAAAAAAATGCAGACTCAAAAGGAAACTTATTGCAAAATTTAAAAATTCCAAATAAAT
The DNA here is from genome assembly GCA_963969525.1 of Ontholestes murinus. Lineage (NCBI taxonomy): Eukaryota > Metazoa > Arthropoda > Insecta > Coleoptera > Staphylinidae > Ontholestes > Ontholestes murinus. The sequence continues at coordinate 48,011,181 of OZ018390.1, read as the reverse complement.
AAATTGAAAGAGAAGACCAATTATGTTAGAATTTATTTTATTTTATACATTAAACGTATTATATTTTATTTTCATTCTGTGAATAAAGATGTTTAGTAGTAGTAAATTGAAAGAAGAAATTATTAAAACACATTAGAAGTATTGAAGAAAATTTTCATAAATTTTTAGACGTACAAATGCTGAAAATTTCGGCTTGTTTGAAACAACAAATAGAAAATTTTCAAGGAAATTCTGGAAAAAACTTTTAAATTGACAGTGAAAAAATTAATTGCAGAAAAATTTAGAAATTAAAACTTGGAAAAGATATTCATTAGAAAATCTCTAAAATATATTACAATATTTAATAAAAAGAGATGAAAAAGCGAATTATTTATTTATTATATCTTCGCACTCCTTTCTAATAAAATGTCACAAAAAGTTTATATAAAATTTGAAAAAAGAACAATATTTAAAATTTTATCCGAAAGAATACCGGACGGAGTTCACTCCTTCAAATGATCCGTTCAAACCCATGAATATACTTCATCAATACTGCTGCTATTTACTTTTTTTCAGTTATTTTATGCAAAGAGAATATTCAAGCTGTTTATGTGACCTCAACCGAAATTTTCTCAAATTGTAATAGAGATTCGTAAAGATTTCTTCTTTAAAAAGAAAAATTGGAAAATTTTTCCTGAAGAGAAATTAATTTATTTAAACACCTAGAAAAAAACATTTGTAAATTTCAAAAGAAATTTCGGAAAAAGAAAAAGTTTTGGTAAATTCCATAAATAAAATGTTTCAAGAATTTCTAAACCTATCAAATTAGCACAAAATATCTGAAAGCCACTTTGCCGAAGAGTTTTAAAAGCTTTTAAGCAAATTCTCGCAACCTAAGGAAAACATTTTAAAAGTGGAAAAAAATGACTGGAAAATTCGTAAAAAAATAGAAGAATAAATATAAACTCTTAAAAAATCATAAACTGGAAAAGAGATTTCCGAAGAAGTGAAAAATTTGAAAAATTCTATTAATAGTGAAAAATTCTTGAATTAATGGAATTTATAAATCTGACAGCAATATTTTTTTTTGAAAAATTCTAGGACCCTTGAAGAAAACTTTTCCCCGAAGAGAAATTCATTTATTAAAACCCCTAGAAGAAAACATTTGTAAATTTTAAGAGAAATTTCTAAAAAGAAAAAGTTTTGGTAAATTCCGTAAATAAAATTTTTGAAGAATTTCTGCGAAATTATAAAGCTATCAAATGAGCACAAAATATCTGAAATCCACATTGCTGAAGAGTTTTAAAAGCTTTTAAGCAAATTCTCGCATATTAAGGGTGAAATTTCAAAAGTGGAGAAAAATGACTTGAAAATTCGTAAAAAAATAGAAGAATAAATATATACTCCTAAAAAATCATAAACTGGAAAAGAGATTGCTGAAGAAGTGAAAAATTTGAAAAATTTTATTAATAGTGAAAAATTCTTGAATTAATGGATTTTATAAATGTGACAGCAATATTTTTTTTGGAAAAGTTCTAGGACCCTTGAAGAAAACTTTTCCCTGAAGAGACATTCATTTATTAAAACCCCTAGAAGAAAACATTTGTAAATTTCAAAAGAAATTTCTGAAAAAGAAAAAGTTTTGGTAAATTCCGTAAATTAAATTTTTGAAGCTCTCAAATTAGCTCAAAATATCTGAAATCCACATTGTCGAAGAGTTTTAAAAGCTTTTAAGCAAATTCTCGCAACCTAAGGGAGAAATTTTAAAAGTGGAAAAAAATGACTGGAAAATTGGTAAAAATATAGAAGAATAAATATAAACTCTTAAAACATCACAAACTGGAAAAGAGATTCCCGAAGAAGTGCAAAATTTGAAAAATTCTATTAATAGTGAAAAATTCTTGAATTAATGGATTTTATAAATCTGAGAGCAATTTTTTTTTTAATTCTAGGACCCTCGAAAAAAACTTTTCCCTGAAGAGAAATTTATTTATTAAAACCCCTAGAAGAAAACATTTGTAAATTTCAAGAGAAATTTCAGAAAAAGAAAATGTTTTGGTAAATTCCGTAAATAAAATGTTTGAAGAATTTCTGCGAAACTCTAAAGTTATCAAATTAGCACTAAATATCTGAAATCCACATTACTGAAGAGTTTTAAAAACTTTTAAGCAAATTATCGCATATTAAGGGTGAAATTTTAAAAGTGGAAAAAAATGACTTGAAAATTCGTAAAAAAATAGAAGAAACTCTTAAAAAATCATAAACTGGAAAAGAGATTCCCGAAGAAGTGCAAAATTTGAAAAATTCTATTAATAGTGAAAAATTCTTGAATTAATGGATTTTTATAAATCTGAGAGCAATTTTTTTTTTGAAAAATTCTAGGACCTTCGAAGAAAACTTTTTCCTGAACAGAAATTTATTTACTGAAGAAAGAAAACAGGATCACTTTGTTTTACCACTTTTTATTTAACAAAATACATGTGACTATAGTTTCGACTATCAACTAGTCATTATCAAACATAAAGTGTTTAATATTACGGAGTCTAACATATTTATATTAAGCAGTTGAATAGAGGCGTGTACATCAGGTCTACCTGGTCATTAAGAAGGGAAATTCCCGGATTATTCTTAGCTTTGAAAATTTCCATGGCTTCTAGTAAATCCATTTTGCGTCCTTTATCCGTTAAGTGGATTACCGAAAGAATGTCATTTTCAAAAGGGTGATTCGTTTCTAGCAAGTGATTAGCAAAAGTTGAATTATTATTTTTCTGACAAAATGATTTTTTATGTTCGTTCAATCTAATTCGAAAATTACGACCAGATTGGCCGATGTACACGCTTTTACAATGGGAACAAGTGAGCTTGTAAATTCCGGATTTATTCATGATGTCAATTTCAGTTTTACAATTAAAAATAGTTGAACTTAATTTACTATAGGGTTTGAAACAAATATTTACGTTACATCTTTCAAGGACTTTTTTAATTTTAGTGCTTACCATTCCGAAATAAGTGATTGCTTTGAATGCTTTTTTGTCTGGTTCTGTTTTTGCATATAAATATTTACTGAGACGCTTCATTTCCGATTTATGAATTAATTTATTAATTGTCTCTTCTTTGTATCCATTATTAATTGCAATATTTTTAATTGTGCGGATTTCGTTGGTAAAGGCTTGAGGACTTAAAGGAATGTTGAGGGCTCTATTAATCATTGAGGTAAAACTGGCTAATTTGTGTTTTTGAGGGTGTCGGGAATGATTTGGAATGATGGAGTCGGTATATGTAGGTTTTCTATAAATGTTAAAATTTAATTGGTTATTTATTTTATGAATTGTGAGATCGAGAAAATTTATTGAATTATTTGTTTCTGATTCTACTGTAAATTTGATTGATGGATGGATGGAGTTTATGAAATTAAGAAATTGTTTAATTTGTCTATCTGTTCCTTTGAAACATGCCAGGATGTCGTCTACATATCTGAACCACCAGTTGATATGTTTCTTCCCTAACGGAGAGTTGAGTATTTGTTTTGTTAGGTTTTCCATAAAAATTTCGGCTAATAATGGGCTTAGCGGCGAGCCCATTGCCAGTCCTTCATTTTGTGAATAGAAAGTATTGTTAAAAGTGAAATAATTATGATTAAGAATGACTTGTATGATGGCTAGAAATTCTTTCTTAACTACGGGATTAACATTATTTTTATCTAAGTGGTCTATAATAAGTTTTATGCAGTCTTTTGTTGGTATTTTGGAAAACATATTTGACACATCAAATGAAACTATTTTACAGTTATTATCTATCTTTAATTCGGCTAATTTTTGTGTTAGTTCTACTGAATTTTTTATAGAATGTGGATCTCGGAATTGGGTGATTGTTTTGAAAATACTATTCATTTCTATGGCTAACTTCCTTCCTGGTGTGTTCGTATATGAAACGACGGGACGGATAGGTTCATTTTCTTTATGAATTTTGATAAAACCGTACAGTCTAGGTGGTGAGGGATTCATTGGGAAAAGTTTACGTTTTTCACTGTCATTAAATAATGAATTTGTTTCTTTAATTATAGATTTTAATTGTTTAATAAACTGACTTGTGGGATCTTTGTTGATTTCTGTGATATTTGATGATATAATAAAATCATTGATTTTTTGTGTGTAGTCTGTTTTTTCTAAAATTACTATTGAGTTGCCTTTATCGGCCTTAGTTATGATTAAATTATTTTCTTTTACTTTTTTCTTTATTTTACTAATTGACTTACTATCGCAATTTGAAACCGATGGTGTTTGTTTTAAAATTTGGGCAATTTTTGATTTTGCTAATTCTGAATTTTCGCATTTATTCAAAGCAATTTCTGATTCAGTTATTAATAATTCTTTGAAAGATGTAACGTCAATATGTGGGGAGTATTTGGGGCCTGACTTAAGAATAGTTGTTTCTATATCATTAAACTGAACATTTGTTTTGTTTATAACTCTACTATAGAAGTTTTCTTGTGGAGGGTCTGGAGAACTTACTGTTTTTTCGGCACGGAGTTTTTCTAATTTCTGCTTTTGGATTCTCGACTTCTCGTATGTAATCTTGCTCACTTTTTCTCGAACGTAGTCGTCAAGTAGATCGAATTCCACAGGATGGAGATGGTGGACGAGTTCTGTATGTAGGATTTTGATATATATCATGGTTATATCTCGGCGTTTGAACCAGAATTTGGCTTCTTCTTTTAGCCAGGTCCGTTCCGCTGCTTTGATGGTTTTTTGGGCTGCTTGGGTTCTTGTTTTTGTAGTTAATTGAATGAACTTGGGAACAACTTTCCATTTTAAGCATTGTTGGTTGAACCATGCGTTGAGTGCTGCGTGTTGTTTTTTAATCCGTAATTTTAAATACTTTTTCGCCATATCTGCTACACTTGCGTTGATTAAATGTTTAATTGTGGAGGCGTTTACTTTGTGGTACATCTTGAATATACTGAAAGAAAACAGGATCACTTTGTTTTACCATAGTCGAAACTATAGTCACATGTATTTTTGTTAAATAAAAAGTGGTAAAACAAAGTGATCCTGTTTTCTTTCTTCAGTATATTCAAGATGTACCACAAAGTAAACGCCTCCACAATTAAACAAGAAATTTATTTATTAAAACCCCTACAAGAAAATATTTGTAAATTTCATGAGAAAGTTCTGAATTTTGGTAAATTTCGTAAATAAAATTTTTGAAGAATTTCTGCGAAATTCTAAATTAGCACAAAATTGAAAATATCTGAAAACCACATTGCTGAAGAGTTTTAAACGCTTTTAAGCAAATTTTGGCAAACTAAGGGAGACATTTTAAAAGTGCAAAGAAATGATTGGAAAATTAGTAAAAAAATAGAAGAATTACTAGAAAATTTTATAACTGTTAAAACATTATAAACTGGTAAAGAGATTCTCGTTGAAGTTGAAATATTTGAAAAATTCGACTAATAGTGAAATAATAATCTTTGAAAAAATGCTGAAAAATTATAAAACTAACGAAAGTTTTTTGAAAAATTACCACTCAACCTGAAAACAATTCCGAAGAGAAAAAAAAACTGTTGCTGGAAAATCGAACAATCAAAGATTTTTCGCAAATTAGAAGATACATTTCTAAAAAAGAATAGTTCTCTTATATGGGAAAACATTCCAAGGATTTTCTGAAAAAAAAAACTGTAACATTACAATTAGAAAATTTTAAAAATCTAAAAGAGAAATTATATCAAACGGAACGTCAGTTTCATTTGCTGACGATACAGCGATTTTCTACTCTATTGGACAAAATCTAAAATTTTCGATTACTTAAATTATAATTAATTACATTTAATCATAATGATGGTTGCGACCGTTACTATGTGGTAATTCATAATGAACAATGAATAAAACACTTACTATGTTTTTAACCACTATAATTTATTATAATATATAAATATATTACAATTTGTACGACTTAAGTTTCGACTTTTGACGGTCATTATCAAGTCAAAAGTCGAAACTTAAGTCGTACAAATTGTAATATATTTATATATTATAATAAATTATAGTGGTTAAAAACATAGTAAGTGTTTTATTCATTGTTAATTACATTTACTTTAATTATTCATGCTTAGTTCTAAAATGTTTAGTCTCAAGTAATACACATACACAAGATATCGTTGGTTTTGGCTGTTATTTATTATATGGAACATATTAAATAGGATACTGCTGTATTTTACGTTCATAAATGTATTATTATAATTATTATAATTATTATAATTAGATGTTTTGTATCCCAAAATATTTATTAGTGTAGGCAAACATATTATATTCGAGCTTTAGAAACAGACTTTTTGCATGAGTATATAAAGCTTGTCTTTGTTTTTTTCTTATTATATACATTACATCCCTTTCTCATTAAATTTCTGCACGCACAAGGGAAGATTTAAAGCAAAAAATGATACTTTTTCTAGTGTTGGGTAATTATAAGCTGCTGGTAGTAAAATTATTGGTAATTAGGTTCGTAATTAAATTTATGTCCGCAGTAATCAATACTCAACGCGGTAAAATTTATTATTAACACAAGCGACTGGACGTAGATACGAAAGTTGTAAACTTCAAAACGGCCACAGTTTAAAATTTAACGCAGGCTTAAGACAATTCAGCCGGGTCTGAAAACGCGGAAATTGGTGGCGTTGCGCAAAAGTTTCCTCCCGTCGCTGCGACAAATTGATAAAATTGAAAATTATCGTCCAACTTCCCTTAATTAGTTGACTGGTGCGGTAAGTGCCGCTCGAAAAATATGCGCATTTAGCATGTCCGGCCATAGAAAATTGTGAAGTAATGGATAACAATTAAGAAAACATATTTTGCATGCCGAAAGACTAAGGTTAAAACTAGGTTTATACCAAGTTATATTTGTTTAAATATTGCAAAAAGAAGAAATAATTAAGGGTATAAAATAGGGACTTTTTCCAAGCAATTTACTGCAATATTAAATGAATGAATGGAAGCATACCTTCTTATAAACCTCACTTAATACTTTAATAATGATTTGCAGTATACAAAATTCAAATTAATAGCCATATAAATGCATAATCATCTACGAGCTGGACCCCTAATTTCGCTATTTTCAGTGCCGTCAAGATACGCCACCTGCATAAAATAAATGGTACTGTGCGATGGGCGTGCACAAATATATTTTTGTATTCAGGTATATTTTAGGGCTCCGAATGAGCATCTTATTTTAAATAAGTTACTCGATTCTTGTGTGTTCGCCGTATAAATTGTCGATAAATTAAAATATTTAGAGTGAGGCAAATAACTGAACCATATATTTCCTGGATTAAAATATATATTAATTTAACACAACTTATCTATATATAAAAATTTACAATAAAATATATGTCCTTTACGTTGGTGAAAATTAACTATTAATTAGAAAAAACACGAAAATATTTCGTAAAATCTACTTTGTAGGTTGTTTTCTAATTAAAAATTTACAGTTAAGACTGAATTAGTCTTTAAAGTTAAAAAAAAAAATAATTGTATCTATAACAATTAAACGCTTTATTCGATCTAGCTGAAATTCATTATTGCTGATTATTATAATGTAACTCATAATTACAGTTATTTTGGGCATTATTGATCGATAAAAAGAATAAAAAAGTAGTACCACAAGATAAAATCTAAAAAATAATTTATAAAATTTAAAAAATATTACTTAAAAAGTCAGTTTAATTATAAGGTTTTTTGCCCTTTAATAATATTTAATATATTGTACAGTTTTCATACAAAAATGAAATGTGAAAGAACTTTGAAATGATATAAGATTCCTAGGAGTATTTTTATATGCGTTAATAAAATAATATTGTCAATCCATAATGATAATTAACAATAAAAAATTTCAGCCAGATCGAATGACGTGATCAATTTTTTAGATTTTTTAAATAAATTAATATTTTTTACAGCTTTGAAAACTAAATTCAGCTTATCCGTAAATTTTTGAATATAGATAAGTTGTGTTAAATCATCATATTTTGATTCCAGGTATTTATGGATCAACCTTTTTCCCACACCCCTTATAAACATCTGGTTCCTGGAACCACTTATGAGTAATTAATTAAGATACGCAAAGGCACGTATGCTCACAACAAACATAACAGCCTCTTGAGTAATTTAAAGTGAACACCATATCAGCCATATTTTATGGTATTTCCCCTCTTACAACAGTTCAACACACATTTTCCCTATATATAATTCCGTACTGCGCAAAATCAAAAGGTGTACACTACTCCATTATTAAAATCGTAGAAGACGTAGAAATGGTCATTTTGTTATTCTCATAACTTGTGTCTTGTTTACATATCGATATTTTTGTGATTTATAAAAATATTGTGCTGATTGTTTTGTGTTGTATTCACTTATTGACATGAGTGAAATAAACGATTATCGAAGAGGCAACAAGCGTCGCCTAAGATTGTCTGCTACTAGAAAAAAACAGGATTTTCTCGAAATAGTAAAAAGGTAAGTCTACTTAATGTAAACGACAAAGTCTGACATTTGCTTATCAGTCGTAGTTCGTTATATAATTTTATTTTATTCATAAGTAATTAAACACAGAATTATTTTTTACTTCATTATTTTATTTAATTACTAATTGTTCATTCCGAAATCTACGTGTTAATTATTAATAGTGAACTGATCAGTTAACTAGTAATAATTATAATTAATTATATAGTAAACTTCACATAACTCACAAATACATATTATTTTATTCATATTTTTAGCAGAAGGTAGATCCCATTGTATCTATGGCTACTCCTGATATTAATAATACAGATTGCATTTTTGCTAAAAAAGTACAACTTGATGCAAAGGTATAGTTAATAATAATGAAAAAAATATTATTTTATCTAATATGTGTCCGATTTTGCAGAAAATATGTGTGAAGGAAGAGCCTAGACTCAATTCAATTGTAGTCGAAGGGCGCAGAATTGTGAATTTAAATTTCTTTATTAACTCGTTGATGGAATTGAATAATCATTCAAATAAATTTCAATGCTCTTTACGAAATATGGTCATTTTTAAAGAAGAGCAGAAAGGTTTTATTACTATACTGCACTTAAAATGCAATATGTGTAAGATGGTTTCTAAAATAAGTACTTCAAATGACAATGATCGGGATAATATAAATTCAAACGCTGTATTAGGTATTATGAGCATCGGCTGTGGACTTGCCAATTTAGAACAATTTACCTCCTCTCTGGAAATCCCGTGTATGTCTAATAAATTATATAGAAAATGTCATGACGAAATTTGCGATTCATGGGAACAAATTTCTGAAACCATGATGAAAGAGGCTGCTGAAAAGGAGAAAGAATTGGCTATTGCAAATGGTGATGTGGACGAAATGGGAATTCCATTGATTACAGTAGTGTGTGATGGAAGTTGGGCGAAAAGGTCGCACGGAACTATAGTCTGTTCGTTAGATCTTTCGTCGTACGTCACAAACTATCGCTTCGAAAAACGACGAAAGTTTTACAGTGCGTTCTTTTTCTAACGCATTTGGTTTACTTTATCTGACTGAATGTTTTTGCGTCGTTTCTCGAAGCGATAATTTGTGACGTACGACGAAAGATCCAACGAACAGACTATAACTATAATTCTCTATCCGGTGCTGCTGCAATAATAGGCTATAGAACCAAAAAGTGTTATTTCTGGGCGTGAGAAACAAATATTGTAGTATTTGTCAAATAGAAAAATTAAAAGGCATCTCGAAAACCCATATTTGTTATAAAAATTGGACAGGGGCGTCTACTACAATGGAAGCCGATATTATTGCAGAAGGATTCTGCAAAAGCATTGAAATGTACGGATGTATATATAACAAAATAATTGCTGACGGCGATAGCAGTTGTTATAAGAAAATTTTAGATTGCCATCCTTACAAAAATGTTATTGTAAAGAAAATTGAATGCCGCAACCATTTGTTACGAAATTACTCAAAAAAAATTCGCGAACTCGTAAAAAACAAAAATGCTGGACCTCTTATCCTACGGCAAGAAATACAGGTAAATTCATATTTAGATTGATTTTTTTGCACAACTCACTATTGGAATATTGTAAACTTCAAGAGATGTAGTAATTAAAGAAAAGTTCGTTTTTATTAACTACAATAATCAGATCAGACTTTATAAACGATTTTTATATTTTAATTGCGTTCGATTTGTTATTTACCTTACTTATTCTATTATTATTTTTTGCCATGTTTTTAGATGTTGCTGTATAAAAATAAGCGTTGTCCGATTGAGTTTGTAATAAATACGAACTTTAAAACATCTTTTGAGGGATGTAGATTTTCCATTGTTGAATTATTATATAAGTTATTTAATTAGTCTCCATAAAAGGGCGTATGTAGCTAGGATAGTTTTTGAGTTTTTTCCAATAATTACAATAATATTAAAATATTGCTTTAAACGATGTAAAACTTTTTTTTCTTTTAATTAATAATGGTAGAAACGCTATATATTGTTTTCCCAAGGAACTATAATAAGAAAAAATGTGTTTTAGAAAAATAAACTTAGATTGAGATGGGCAGTAACAAAGGCAATAACATATAGAAAAAAACTAAACATACCAGTCCAAGAAAAAGTTGAACTTTTAAAAAGGGACATAGAAAATTCAATAAGCCATGTTTTTGGGGAACATAAATACTGCAAAAATATTGGATATTTTTGTAACAAAGAGTTTTCAGCAAATAGCATAATGAAAGATTTAAGAATGACAGGTACTTTTATTGCATACTTTATGATGACCAGTTTTAACACCCTCTTAAAAAAACATTCGTCGAGCTTATTGTATGATGTGGACAATAATTGTGTTGAACAATTTAATTCACTCATTGCAAAATTTATAGGAGGGAAGAGGATAAATTTTTGCAAGAGACGTTCATATCAGGCACGGTGCGGAGCAGCTGTAATTTGCCATAATTCTGGGCGGCCAGTGTATTTAGCCAGGAAACATTTGGCAGGTGGAAGAAGTCCTGGAAAATATGGCAAAGTAATAGAGTTAAGAAATTTAAAATTGCGTAGCACGAGACTGAGACTGAGGCCGAAAAACCTTTTTTCGGGACCTAAAACCACTACAGAAGTTAAGGGAGGTTATGGTGCAAATTGCGAGAAACCGGATAAAAGTGATGAGCAATTTAAAATTGAAAAGGAAAAATTTCTAAATGAAATAAAGAAAACAGCTAATGAAATCCTTAATATTCAACAAATGACTCAATCCCAAAGATATTCTGATTTGTGGCATTTAGAACGCCGGAAAAGGGTAACTGCATCCTATTTTGGGGATATTTGCAAGCGACGGGTAACAACCAGATGTGGTCCATTAGTGGAAAGAATTGTATACGCAAAAAAGTTTACTTCGCAAAGTATAGAGTATGGGATACGTAACGAAAAAATTGCACTACGGGAAATAGAAAAACGTATTGGACAGACTATAGAACCATGCGGGTTGTTTATTGATGCATTACTGCCTTTCTTAGCAGCTACGCCGGATGGGCTAATAGGAGAGCAAGGCATAATAGAAATAAAATGCCCTTGGGCTGCAAGAGATGTAACACCATCAAGGCCAATTACACATCACCGGTAGGCAGTATTGTATTTTGGGTGTATGGACTCAATATGGATTGAAAATTGAGACCATTTTTAAAAACGATAATTTTTGGGCGTCTGAAATGGAAAATAAATTGAATTTGTTTTTCATGGATTATCTGTTACTAGAAATAATTGACTCTAGGAAAAACAGAAGCATGCCAATAAAGGATCCACATTATATAGAAGAAGCAATTGCTAAGAGAAAATGAACAATTATTGGGATATGAATACTTTTCTGTTACTTTTCCATATGTATTATTTGTGAAAAGTTGTATCTATGCATTACAAAATTCTGAGAAAAACACATTTTGAGCCATTATTGCCTATTACAGTAGCGAACGACGTGAATTTCTAATTTAAATATGATTTTTTTTTTTATTAATTATCAAACCAATGTTTGTTTTCCAGAGAGTAGCCAATGCATTGAAACATCAATATTGAAAAATATCGTAATACGAAACAAGTAATAATTAAAATTCTAACTCAAAAACACATAACACTTATAACTTTCAATAAAAAATTACAACAAAAAGAACATATACACATTGCCACTACAGCATTGAGTAGTTTACTGTTGAATTTGGGACAGTAATCGTAGAACACATATGAAAACACGGCATTACATAATTAAGACCTCATTTTCTTCGTAAATATCAAGAAAATATTTCACCTGATATGAAGATGAAGTGCAGATGCAGATGGCTTTGTGTAACATGCAAATTTATTATTTGCATCTAAAACTAAACTGCTCGTTTACAATGAAGAAATGAACACTGATGTATTTAGGAAATGGACGACTGAAAAATTAATTCCAAATTTACAAAAATCATCTATAATTATAATAGATAATACACCATATCAAAGCGTTCAATTGAAGAAACCACCGACAACAACATGAATGAACGTGAATATTTATAATTGGTTAGAATAATATCAATTTTAATGCATCTATGTCGAAAAAAGAGTTATTACATTTAACAAAGCTGCATAAGCTACCAAAGAAATATATTTAATATAGCTTTAACTATTTCTTTTTTCTCTAAAAACAAGAACTTTATGAAAAATATGTATTAATAAAATTTCTTTAGTTTCTTGTTCCCCTTATCTTTTGTTTCAAAAGTTTTTTTATTATTTTTCATACTGAAAAAAATGCCTCGAGTAAGCATCCACTTCCAGTGTATAAATCTTTACCATAAGCTTTTCAGTTTCTGTTTTTACGGATACAACCTTAAGTTTACAGTTTCATTTTTAAGGATTAATTGCTTCTAGATACAGCGCCACCGACAGACACACACACAGACACATATTTTGTTTTTTCCAGAAATTAGTGGATTCGTCTCAGATGACCTCAAAATAGATATTACCACTAGAAAAGTTCAAAATAATTTCCTGAAAACAATACTTTCCCTATACAAAGAAAGCAAAAATGGTACGATAGAGAAATCTTTTTTGAAGTTCAACCATTAATAATGTGTAATGTCGATAATAATTGAAGCTATAATTGTAGTGATTTAAAATAAATATTTTAAATACTATGTTACTTTTGTTATAAATAAATATAAATTTTTGTTTTTATTTAATCTCTGGCAGGTTGTTGTTAAATTTTGTAGTTACTGCATTACACATCCGTTAATTAATTAATTAATAATTAAACAGTAAGATGAATTAATTACTATTATTTCATATTTAAAACTCATAGAATTATCTCTTTAAGTTAAATTAATATAATTAATTAATATAAATATAACTTAATTTCAATAAAGGGTCTTGATTTATATAATAATAAATAATAATGACGCCAGCCCAAAGATACAACAGTCAGAGCATATATACGCTTAGCCCTGCCGATTGTAAGAAATATATTTACGTTTCGTGAGAGCGGAAGAGGGTAAGAGGGGGGCGCTGAATACGGTCCTGATATCGCATTAAAAGAAGACAGCGAAACAAAATAGATAAAGAAAGAAGATCGTACGAGCCGTCCTACTACGGTCGCCCCCCTTACCGTTGCCCCGCAGGTCTAACTCTGGCGCGAGGCACTTACCGCCTTAAACCCACCACAACTTATAACTTAAAGATGAAATATCATACACAATAATAAATGTTAATAATACACATATTTATTATCAAAAATGCTATTTACCTTTCGGTGTAGGCATGTTAATAATATGCGATTTAAAAACATTATAATTGCATTTTGCACCGCCCAAGATGAATATTTGAACAGTGGCAATTGCCCTTCTTTCCCACGGTTTGATGAATCTCCTCATCCTGGCGTAAAACTTTCGCGGCGCACTAGAAGTTGAAATAGTTTTCGAGTTAATGGAAGCCGCAGTTTGCTCGAGTTTTTAACGGCGTCCCGAATATAATTCGCCGGGATGGAATGCCCGGATAGACGGGGTGTATCGTTTTATGTGTCCGCATTAATTCAGGATTCCGCCGTCGGTACTAATCCCCTGCGACGGGGATTATTCCGAATGTATTTTATGATCGCTAATTGTTATTTTGGTGGGGCCCGCGTATTTGCGGGAGTGCTTACGTAATCCAATTGCCGTAATAATTGCCGGAAGATTTAGGTTGCCGTACAATGCGGTGATTAATACGTACCGATGCTAACTTTTGATGGTGATTAAGACGTTTGATAAATGCACGCGAAGATATTTCGAGTGCCATGCTACGAGGGATAGTGGGGAAGTACCGTTTGCATAGTGAAGAGCGCTGGCGAATAGAGTAGCCGCTGGATGTATGTTAACATGTTCAGTTGTATTTCAGCTGTCTGTGTGAAAACTTATGTCTCGTATTGGCTGTGCTTTTTATGTGACTTTTTATCACGTTAAAGAAAAAAATGGTGATGTATCCATCATAGTACTTTCCCTATATGTTTCTCTAAAACTATGAGTTTTACGCAAAAAGGTTAATCATAACAATTTGCTCAATTTTGGATTCTTTACAATTACTTGTTATATAAAATTTATGTAACTCCTGCAGTTTATTGGCAATAGGCAAAACATGTCAAAATTTTTAAGTTTTTCATCTTTTCTCGCAAAAAAAATATTTTTCAGTTTCTCAGTCTCTTAACTTTTGTTTGAATAGTTTTGTAAGGTTTTTCAAATTAAGATAAATATCGACAAAAAAACAAAAATCGCTTCGAGTAAACACCTACTTCCGGTTTCACCAAAAGCTTCTCAGTTCCAGTTTTTTCTTAAGCTTAAAATTTCATTTTAATAGGATCATTCGTTTTTAAGATACATACATTTTTCTATTTCAGAAATTTCTCTTGAAATTTACAAATGATTTCTTCTAGGAGTTTTAATAATATGCAGTTTTTTTTTCGGACTAAAAGTATTTCTCTTCAGTGCAAAGTTTTCTTCAGGGGTTCTAAAATTTTTCAAAAAATTGCTTTCAGATTTGTAAAATCCATTAATTCAAGAATTTAGCATTTTCCAGCAAATATTTAAAAATTTTCCAATTTTTCTTGCTTTGTATTAGAGAAAATTTTCAGATACTTTTTTCTTCCAATTTAAGAAAATTTCTGTTGAGTTGGCTAGTAATTCGCTTTTACATCTCTTTTTTTATTAAATACTGTAGTATATTTTAGAGATTCTCTAATGAATTTCTCTTCCAAGTTGAGAGTTTTTTAAATTTCTAAATTTTTCTGCAATTTTTTTCTACCAATTTAAAAGTTTTTTTAATTTTCCAGAATTTCCGAGAAAAATTTCTACCATTACAGCAAACCGAATTTTTCAGCATTTTTTCGTCTAGAAATTTGTTCGGTAGTTCAAATATGTTTCAATTATTATTATTTCAATTGATTTACCTTTCATGTTGCGATTTTTCTTCACAGTTTTTAAACTTTGCTTTCACAATTTTCTACTAAATCAAGAGTTTTGATTTTTCCAAAAAAATCTCAAAAATTGATTGCATTTAATAATCTGTTAATTTTCAGTAATTTCTTACGAAATTTTTCAATAAATTTCTTTTCCAGGTTGCGAAATTTTAACGGGTGTGAAGTTAGCAATAGATTCCAGCAATAGATTTAAAAAATTAATATTTTCAAAATGTGGTAATAAAAAATTAAAATATTTTAACAGTACGTTCTAGGGCATATAATCCGTATAATTACCACACAACCAACCCTAATTTTCAACCCCATTTTAAAAAGTTGGGACTTAGTCACATACAAAGAAATGATCATATTTCAAATTAAAATTAAACAATGCTCCCAACTTGCCATAATGAAAATAAATATACCGTTGGACAGTGCACACCCTTAGCTATCCAATGCAAAAATAAAATTTGGGCCACCACCTTCGGAACTTAGAAAAAAAATAATTTTTACTTAGTCACATACAAAGAAATGCTTATATTTCAATTTAAAATTAAACAATGCTCCCAACTTGCCATAACGAAAATAAATATACCGTTGGACAGTGCACACCCTTAGCTATTCAATGCAAAAATAAAATTTGGGCCACCACCTTCGGAACTTAGAAAAAAAATTATTTGTACTTAGTCACCTACAAAGAAATGCGTATATTTCAAATTAAAATTAAACAATGCTCCCAACTTGCCATAACGAAAATAAATATACCGTTGGACAGTGCACACCCTTAGCAATCTAAAGCAAAAATAAAATTTGGGCCACCACCTTCGGAACTTAGAAAAAAAATAATTTTTACTTAGTCACATACAAAGAAATGCTTATATTTCTAATTAAAATTAAACAATGCTCCCAACTTGCCATAACGAATATAAATATACCTTTGGATAGTGCACACCGTTAGCTATCTAATTCAAAAATAAAATTTGGGCCACCACCTTCGGAACTTAGAAAAAAAATTATTTGTACTTAGTCACCTACAAAGAAATGCGTATATTTCAAATTAAAATTAAACAATGCTCCCAACTTGCCATAACGAAAATAAATATACCGTTGGATAGTGCACACCCTTAGCAATCTAAAGCAAAAATAAAATTTGGGCCACCACCTTCGGAACTTAGAAAAAAAATAATTTTTACTTAGTCACATACAAAGAAATGCTTATATTTCTAATTAAAATTAAACAATGCTCCCAACTTGCCATAACGAATATAAATATACCTTTGGATAGTGCACACCGTTAGCTATCTAATTCAAAAATAAAATTTGGGCCACCACCTTCGGAACTTAGAAAAAAAATTATTTGTACTTAGTCACCTACAAAGAAATGCGTATATTTCAAATTAAAATTTTTATTTTTCTATATTATTTCTAATAAAACCTTTTATATCTCAAAATAAAGTTAAATTGACTTACACCACTTTTCCTTTCACTGCCTCAAATATTACTGAAAATGACAAAAAAGCTTACAATCTACTTTTTTATATATTTAGAATTCGATGAAACAGCTTTTAATAAAGGTTTATTGTATGAGATTGCATCTTTGAATTCAGTACAACTAGCACTAGTTCCGAAGGTGGTGGCCCAAATTTTATTTTTGCATTGGAT
>OZ018390.1:47916600-47993879 GCA_963969525.1 Ontholestes murinus | reverse complement strand
CAAGAGAATAAGGGCGTCAATGTCGAAACAGTGGATCTCTTTCAGCGAACTACACAAGAGTTTTTGCTTAAAGTTGTTGATGAAACCTGGATCCATTATTAATCAGAGATAAAGCTACAGTATAAAACAAGAAGGAATCAAAACGTTCCATCGAGCGGAAAAATTATTGCCACATTTTTTTGGGATTTCAAGGGAATAATCCTCATGGACTTTTGCAGAAATGGTAATCATAAGGCAGTAAACAGTGAATTATTTGACCAATTCAATACAATATTGAAGTAAACACCGCCCTACTACGCTAAGAAAAAAGTGCTGTTTCACTACGATAACGCTCCCAACACATTTATCCAGAATGGTCGCAGCTAAGTTGCACGAACTGCACTACGAATTGCTACCGCACCCACCGTACTCACAAGAGTTGGCTCCTGTTTCTACTCCCCTACATGAAAACATGACTCGGGGGAAAATTCAACTCAAACGGGGAGGTTACCTTCGAGACAGAAGCGAACTTTAAAAAGTTTAACAAATCGTATCTCTTGAGAAGTTAAAGATGAAATGTAAATGAAAGATATACTGTAAAAAAAGGAAACATATAAAATGACGCAGAAGTAAAACCAATTAATTAATTGAAAACAAGAGAAGGTAAACAAAATAATTTGTTTTAAGTAAAATTAAGTCTGACTAGTGATCGATATTTTTACTACAAGCACTCAAAAATATTTAGAATAATATTTCTCTTTATTAGATATAATGCCTACACTAGGTAATTGTATAATGGAATTAATTCGGTTCCTGTTAGTGGGCTGGGGATTAGCTATAATTCATCAAGAGCACACCTAGAAATCACTCTAATCCTGCCCCGATCATAATGAAACGAAGGAAATTTAAAATTCCACACACCCATGAAAATCGTGCATCGAGAGCACGCAAATGCTGCTCGAACATATCGATCGATTTTGGAGACTTGACGTCGAATGCACTCGAAAACAGCAGTAGTACTCACCCCGTTCCAGTAAATTATTTCCCGAATCACCATTGCTATTCCTACCTAGAATTCGGCTAGGCGCAGTAAATATCTTATTCCTTTTGAGGTCCACGAAGTAGTCCCCTAGTGTCCATAAAAGCAAGATATCACCTTCCCTCCGCAAAAATTCAATATGGCAGATGCCATTAGAGTGGGAAAATATTAAGGGCCGAGAATGTGGCGGTAAATATTCAGCCCTAACAAAGTTACCGCGTTATTACAAATGTTTACGGTCTCCATAAGGTCTAAGCAGATTGAACAGCATTTCACGCCCAGCGAATAAATTTCGAGTTTGCTCCGCCATAACATTAAAATTTGAAAATCAAATTATTATCATCCGTGTTTAGTAAACGAAATGAAACACCTGCATAAATAATAAATCTA
Organism: Ontholestes murinus; assembly: GCA_963969525.1. Lineage (NCBI taxonomy): Eukaryota > Metazoa > Arthropoda > Insecta > Coleoptera > Staphylinidae > Ontholestes > Ontholestes murinus. The sequence goes on along the minus strand of OZ018390.1, from coordinate 47,992,471 downwards.
TATGAAACCTACCGGTATACTACCGTATACATTCAGTTACCGGTTTTATTCAATAATTCGAACGAGTTTATAACTCATAAAATATGTACCTCGCTGTCACTCTAACTTTTTGTATTACTATTTGATGAAGAAGTATTAGTTGCAATGTAACATTGATTAAATTTTCTATAAATACACCTGCCGCATGTACTAATACAATCATGGATATATATAACTCTTATTTGCAATTCTAATTTAATTAAGGCTATAGCATCAATTAATTATATTGTCAATAATGGTACATTTTTAATTTAAACTAATGATTTTTTCATTATAATAAGTACTTATTACTAATTTTATGTTAAACACTACAAATGTTTCGCCATATGGCTTCTTTAGGTGAAGAATAGGACATAGAAAATACATAGAATTTTTTATATACTAAATTACAGTTAGAAAGGGAAGAGAAGGAGAGAATATTTATAAGAGAAGGGAAATTGAAAATTATATTTCATGGTTGAAAAGATGACCGGTGTGGAGATATCTGTTAATTTCAAAATTTTCTATGGTCAGCTTTTATCATTTTCTTTCTATTTGAAGGATCTCGAAGTCCAGATTGAAAGTGTTGTTTTCTAATGCGAGATGGTTTGCGTATATTGAAGCATTTATGGTATATTTTTCATCTACCTGATGAAGCCACTGTAAAACATTATTGTAGAGTAATAAAAACCTTTCTGAAACCATATACTGTGTCAGTATTTTATGAAGTAATATGAAGTTTCAACAAGTAACAGCCTCATCAATCCAGTATTTAGGGAATATTTTGGTTCGGTCATGAAAAGTTTGTCAAGTATAGCCTATATCTAATTTAGGCCAGTTTATACATTTTAAATATCTAATTAAAAATAATCAATTCATTCAGTCATTATACATTTTAATAAAGATACTCCATTATGTTTGCTTTGAATTGTATTACTTTTAATTATTTTGATGAGCTGGTTTGAATGTAATGTTAAAATACGTTGAATTATTGTTTTTAGATTCAAAGAACAAAAACGAAAAAAACAAAAATTAAACATATTAGAAAATGATCAAATAAAATTATCAAATTCCCATGTCCTAAAATATATACTCCCTTATACATAAGAAAGCTTCTTATTTCATTTGTACATTTGTTTCTTCTGAAGAAACTGGAGTCTTTGGTTGGTTAAGCCAAAATAAGCATCATTTATTATATCAGATAAAATGTAGGAAAATCCAATTATTGGTAGGGAAATACAAATGTTAAATTTGGTTTTGCTTTCTATTTTAGCCATAGTCTATAGAATAAACAGCTATAATATTAACTGTAAGGGGCAAAATCCTGTTGGGTATGTTTAAGACAAATATTGTATATTCACTTCAGATTTATAAATCTATAGAATTAATGATTAAATTCAGGCATAGTTAAATGTTACTTTATTTTTTTGAATTATGATTTCTTTTTATTTAATAATAGTAATACTTGAGTGTTAAAAAGTGGTTTTAAAATGTGGCTGCGTTACGTAACCTCAGTGTTACAATGTTTTCAGTCAATATATGGGCCGTCATTATTAGAAACCATATCGCCAAGCCGTACATGATCCAACGCCTGACAGGTGCAAATTATCTGCTCTTCTTTTAGCAAGTATTGCCACAGCTGTTGGTCAACGGACATATATTGGATGCAAAGTGTTTTTCCATATGGTTTCAACATGACATGCGACACCACCTAAATGCAAAATAGGTCGGGTGCAATAGTCTAATGTATTGGACTGCTCGGTCGCCACTTTACAAGGTACTGGTATCCGAAATCCATGTTAACAGTGTTTAGGACATTGATGCATCTATCATGGCACATGGTTGATAACGATGATTGTCTCTTTTATGTTTTTCTATTTTTCTTTATTATATTATGAATAACATGTTTTCTCCTCTAGTTCTTGTCATTTCTTGATTGTGTTTTGTGTCGTCACTGCCGCGTTTCCGACCCTCCATGTTATTTAATTAATTATTGTTCCCTTCAAGCAACAGCCACGGACCGGTTACGATCTATTTTGGATCTCATCAGCGTAGCGCAGTTGGTGGCAGGGAATTAAGTTTTACTATGGAGTATTTAATTCACCGAGTTAACCATAGATTAAGATATTGCCATGGTCATTCATGTTATTTCAGTTGTACTGATATATACAGTATATATTTCTTGTTAAGAACTTTAAATTGCATTGAAATAATGTTAATAAAAAAATCAATTGTTTGCAAACATCAGCGAAAGTATCACTGATTTTTGTAGTAGGTGAGAAAAAAACAAATTACATACTTTACTAATACAAAAATAAGATAAAATACATTAAAATAATAATAAGAAGAAATACTTTTAACGATGATTTGCTAATTCCCATTGATTCTAATAGGTTTAGTTTTATTATTTATTGTATTCTGTTTACGTAATATTTTGAAATTCTCATTGAATGAATGCCAAATGTTCGGCGTAGGTGAAATTGGGTTTCCCTTGAATAAAACAATTTTTATGTTTTTTCACTTTTTCTTCAAAACTTTCAGTTTATACAGGATGGACCAAAAGTTCGTTTACATTTCAAATAATAATTTGAAAGAAACTAGTAATATGAGATAAAAACTTTCTATTTATTATTAAAGTTCACAATTGGGGATTTTTATTTTTATAAATTACATCATCTATATGTGAACCTTGACTATTTTGAAATGTTTTGCAGTGCCTCTCGAATATTATCCTTTAATTCATCTGGGGACACTGGGTTGCTGTTGAAAACTTTACTTTTAAAGTATCCCCAAATAAAGAAGTCCGGACTACGAGGTGACCAGTTAATGGCACCTCTTTTGGATATCACTTTTTGTCCAAAAATTTCGCGACCAGCACTTAATGAGTAGTTGGAAGTATGGCATGTTGCACCCTCTTGCTGAAACTACGATCGTTGATTAAAACCATGTAGCGCTGGTGAAAAAAGTTCTGTAGCATGGCAATATACCGCTCTGTATTCACTGTAACAGCATTTCTTCGGCGATCTTCAAAAATGTATAATGCCTCTTGCTAACAATGCTGAATTCAGAGGTTTTTGATACTTCAATTTAGGATTAGTGTCACTCCAATATCTGCAATTTTGCCTATTCACATGCCCATTTAGATGGAAGTGTGCCTCGTCTGACAAAAAAATGTTGGTATTTGTGAAGAATACGAATCAAATGTGTTGTGGGCACACCTGAGGCGTTAGACCGCTTCCGAGTAGAGTAAAAGAATCGTTGTTGCAGTAATGCTCGCGTACACAGAACGCACGTTGTTTATCGCTGAACAACGCCATGATACTGAATTCCCATTGGCCGCTCTTGCTCTTCGTAAGCTACCGATTCAAATTTAAACGGACTTTTCGTCCACCCTGTACAATAATTTTTGGACAGTCCCCACAAGTGAATAAATACATTCCCGATTCTTTATTAATACTTGTATTATATTTTGCATTATTGATTAACTTTAAGAGGCACTTGTGGGTTGTGGGTGATATGATAGGTTTTTCTGTAAAGGATTCTGTGGCATTAAAATTTTGGTAAGGAGTGAACTTCACGGAGTATCCATTGATAATCACTCGGTTTGTTAGCAAACCCAATTTTAATATTGACAATGTTGTGCATTAAATTTCTTGATTTTTTTGATGACGTATTTGGAACGAACGATGTTGAACTCTAAAATAGTTTTAATTAACGATTTTAATCATTTTCTACAACATGCAGCAAGATCCAATTCAATGGAGATTCTTATTATTTTTGGTAACGTTATCATTATTATATGATTGCTTTTGAAATTTGGTTGTGGTGTCAAATTATTTGATTGACCAACTTTGTTAAATGAACATAAATGAATAAGTATTACCTTTATAGGATTTGGTAAATATTAATATCTTCTAAACGTTAATTTTGTAATTTGGTTTAGTAGGCTGGATGTTACTCGTTAAGCTGGACATTAATTACAATTTATTCTCCAAAGTATTCTTTTTAGTTCTAAGGGCTATTTCTGCATAAACAGCTACCTTCTGGATAACTGATTTGGTAATGATGAACAGCTAATATTATAAGGGCTGTTTTATATAAAATAATTAACTTTTGTTCGACAAATAAAAATGTTGTGGTTTTTCTCGAGAATTACTGGCAACTAAATAATTTCGGTTTAGGCGTATGAAATAAAACTGTTTTTTAATAAAAATAAAAACATTGGGTAAATTAAAGCACTTGATATGTTCCATAATTTTATTTGAAAATTTATTTCCATCAAGAATGTAGCGCAAGAAGTATTGAATATAAATAAAAACATGTTTAATCAACTAAATATTTGTTATTTTGTTCAATGACCCTTCGCTATCTATCTTGCATCATAATGATTCCGCGCTCATAGAATTTCTGGTCCTGGTCAGCAAAAAACAGTGCCAAGTTATATTTAAGGTCTTCGGCACTTCGTAAAAGTTTTACAATTTAAAAAATTCTGCAAACTGCTTAATAAATGGTTTTCCGATGGTGTCAGATCAGGGCTATATGGGGATGTAAAATCACTTCCCAACCAAGCTCCAATAATTTTCCACGAGTTGCCAAAGATTTGTGAGGTCTCGCGCTGTCATGGTGGAACCCTACTCATTTGCGATTTACCAATTCTGACTGTTTCTCTTTAATTGCAGTACACATCTAAATTGATCGATTGGTTCCTTGGAAGCAGCTCAAAATACAAAATACCTTTGTAATCCTACCAGAATGATAACATGATTTTTTCCTGATGCAATCCATCTTTCGATGTGCTTTGAGCTGGTTGGTTTTTCTTACACCATTATCGTTTTCCGATAATGTTGCTGTTCATTACCCATTTTTCGTCACCAGTGATTCTTTTCAGAAAAGGATCGGTTTAATTACGTTTACTCCATTATAATTATTGATAATTATTGCTACTTACATTATTAAATTATAAGGGCTAGAAATTCTGGCTTAATAATGAAACAACATTTTTTTTTTAATGGAAAAGTAAACAAATTCAAGAAAAAAATACCAGACAGCCACTGCTTTAGTAGGGGGAGCGAAAAGAAAATAGTCGCTGGGCGCGGGACGAATTGATATCGAAATTTCGTCAATTTATCGGTCTTGTCGCGAGCCGAAAGAGTTGGTATCTTGTCCTGATAAAATATATTTTTTAGTTTGCCAAATGCGGCTATTTGACCTTAACCTCGTCATCCAATCGATCCACTATCTATGCTACTGCCACTGCTACTGGAAAAAATTAAGATGCTGGAAGATGAAAATACACAACTGCGTTCTCACAAATCTCCTTCCATTGCTGCAGCCGAAACATCAGAGATGAAAATAAAAAATCATCATGTAATCAATCCTCCAGTCACGAAGGCCACTACGCTGAATGCAAAAATCACTCGCGCGACCTCCAATGCACGCGAAGAATAAACAGCTGATCTCGGTAAATAAACAACCTGCTCCAGGCAACCAAGGATTTGTCAGCAATTCCTTGGCAGGAGGCAGACAAACGAATAATCAAGTAAGAAATACAGATGCACCCTTTACTACTGTCACATATTAACAAAAAAACATACATTTCCCAAAAAGACAGTAATTGTGGGTACCAGTGGAATAATTAAATCCAACCTAGAGGACCTAAAATCTTGGTACAATGGAATCAAGGTGGAACTGTATATTTTTTTGGAGAATCAGTCGACAAGCATATGTTAAATAACAAACCATGTAAACGTGAATTTTCCCCCAATTTAAACATTTATTTTATTAATATACAAAGTATAAAATCTAAAATAATTGAGCTGGAATATGTTATGTATGAGTGAACATTGGCTTAAAGAGCTTGAAATTAATAATTTATCAGTAGGGGCCTATGCAGTGACGTCTAGTTTTGCCCAACGGAACTTCAAACTTTAATGGAGGAGTGGTGCAGTTAACTCAAAATCATATTCAATCAGAAAATTTAAAAATACTTACTAGCTTCATTGCGATATTTCGGCAACATTCCTGCTTCCTCTCAATATCATTGTTGTTATATATACCGATCCCCAGCGGTGATTTTAATACTTTTTTATCTGTTCTAGGTAAGTTGCTATATAATATTGACCTACATAAAAATTGTAACTTGGTGAGGTGACTTAACGTAAAATTCAATACAAGTGTTGCCCGAGCTGCAAGCTTATGCGATATGTTGGCAAACTATGGCCTGACAAGTAAAGTTACATTTTGTACACGCAAAGAAAACTGTTTAGATAATGTTTTTTCCAACATGCATTTTTCTAATATATCAGTAGATTCTTGTGACTCGGGGCATTCTGATCAAGGCTAAATCAAATAGCGTCCCCGCTACCACACCCAATAAAATTACAAGACCAATCCCACAGTCTGGTAATGTTCTTTATAGGCTTCTTGAATCAACCGACTGAAATTTTATTATTAACTGTAATATCACGTTAGAATATCACGTTTAATTCATTTGCAGACATTTTACATGACTATTTCACTTTTTCCTTTAGGGAAAAAAAGATCTCAACTAAGAAAGTCAGGTTAAATGGTTTATATAACATTCGAGAAACTCTATTTTTAATAAAAAGGGCCAGCGATAGGTATTCCACTTTAAGAGATACTTACACCCTATATAAACATCAATATCGTACTGCAATCAAATATGCAAAAGCATCTGCAAATGAATCATTTATAAAAAAACTCTAAAAATAGTCCGAAAGCAATGTGATCCTTGATTAATAACCAAACATCTTGTGATAACGCCTGTGACATTAATCCTGATTCTATCAACAATTATTTCGCAAATATCGCCAATGACTTTGCATGTACTTTACCTGATTCTACGCGAACGCCGATGTCATTCATGCTCCATGCTCTTATTAACTGCCAGAATTACTTCAAATTTAGAGAAGCTAGTTTTTCAGAAGTCAGGAGCGCAATTAATGTTAGAGTTATACCATTAACAAAATATATTAACAGCTGCATAAAAGAGGAAATATTTCCCAATTCACTCAAACTAGCTCGTATTACCCCCCTTAAAAATGGCAGTAGGGAAGAGATTGGTAATTATAGGCTGATCGCTATACTACCTGTTCTGTCTAAGATATTTGAAAAAATTCTACTGTCTCAAATCACTGACTATCTTAATATCTTAATAATATCTTAGCTGAAACTCAATATGGTTTTCGTAGGGGAAAATTATATTTTTATAATTTGCACCCAACTGCTTGCCGCTTAATAACAACGTATCTAAATAACAGACAGTAAGTGGTTAGTGTAAACCAAAAACAATCTAATAAAATCTACTTGAATTACGGCGTGCCTAAGGGATCTATCTTTTTTGTTATATATTAACGATCTCTCTTTCGCGCCAATGCACATGAACTGTATTCAATTTGCCGACGACACACCTTCATAAATAAATAGACTGACTTATTAAAAGCAACGAATGATCATCGAGAATACTTAAATAACATGAGAATTTGAGACAAACAGCTTGTCTTTAAATGCCACTAAAACAGTCAACCTCATATATTTACTACGATCAGACATATCTAAAGAAACTACGGCAAAATTTCTGGACGTATGTCTTGACCATAAATTGTCTTGGAAAAGACATTTGTGGCAACAAAGGTATGTCGATCGATATTCCTACTATGACAGTTAAAATGCAGTCTTTTGCAGTGTGTCAGTCGTATCTAGCCTACGGCATTTTATCATGGGGTCACTCGATAATTATGAAGCGCATGTTTAGGTTACAAACTAGGCATAAGGAACCGGGTATTCTGACGCTTCCGTACTTATACATACTCGAATGCCTTGTACATGTTCAAAAAAGACATAACATCCATATAAAGGTTGACGATCACAAACTAAAGGCTAATATTTGTCTAAGGCATGTACGCCTTAACAAATCACAAAATGGTAGAAACTAGTAAGTACTACGGACCAAAAGTTATTTAATAGTCTTCCGAATTCATTCAAATCTTTAGATATTAAATCATTTAAAAACTCTATCAAAAAGTACCTGATTAAAATGGCCCCATATACTCTAGAAGAACGCCTAACCAATGATTACACTTTATTATCTGGCAACTAGTTCAACTTTTACCTAAATTCTATTTTTAACTTGTACATGTATTGTCCCAATTTTATTTATACCCTCAATTTTATCACGTTTTATAACAACTCCCTATTATGGCTAAACAGGGCGAAATTTTGCTTCAAAAAACGAATTCAATTAAAAATAAGGTAACCAATTCACTCAAAGCTTTTTATGTACAATTATTTATTAATAATGACCAACACGTTCTTTTGAGATGCGTATATCATTTGACTGACTTTCTATAGTACATCACTTGTGCTCATACGGTCATTAAGCCACGCTTTAGCTTCAAAAGTATTTTCCCTACCAGGAAGCAATATTTAATCAAAATACGAAATTCACTGTTTCTACAGAAAATATAATTACGATACCTCGTCACTTCGAAAGATATAACTTATTCATGGGTCAACAAAATATCATGAAATTATGCCACCATCTAAATTACAGGAAGTATAAGAATGTTTAGTTAGTGGCACTATCCATATGTACTACCAAACACGTTTTAGCAGTGTAGTATATACATAAAATTTTCGACCATATCTAATGAGGAGAAAACCAATCCAATCTAAGAAATATTGGACAGAATAATAATAATAATAATATTTATTCACATATTCACATTACAACATACAATTACTATAAACTTAAAACTACATGTGAATCAATATGCGGGATTTGGGTAGCTTACAGCCACCATTCTTCCATCCACACCTAATCATTATGAGTATTTACACGAGTTATTGCTGCTTCCAAAGATTGTGGCGGAAACGAAAGATATATTTGGGTAGCGTCTGCATACATATGACCTTTACAGTAAACAAGTTTATTTAAAATCAGTGATGTATAGAGAGAGAATAGAATAGGGCCAAGTATCGAACCTTGGGGAACCCCTTGGTTCAACTGAAGTATTTTGTTCAACTTTGACGCATTGCTTCCTATTATCGAGATATTTTTTTATAAGCGAAATTGCAGAAAATCCAAACCCTAAATATTTTAAAACTGCCGAGAGTATTGAATGATTGACTATATCAAATAAATTGAGTAGTTTAGTAGAATTAAAGCTGTGATATTGCCTATGTCGGTGGCTGTAGGTATATCATCGGTAATATTTAATAGGGCCGTCTCACAGCTGTAACCCTGCCTAAAACCCGATTGGTATGATGGTAGGATATAATTGCTTTTAATAAATTTTACTAGTTGTTCATTTAAAATTGTCTCTAATAGTTTATAAACGGCGGGTAAAATACTTATTGTGCGTACATCATCAAGTTTAGACGGACTATTGATTTTTGGTATTGGTGTGATACGGCTACCTTCCACAGATCTGGAAATGATGATTCCAGAATGCAAGTATTGATAATGTTTGTAAGTACCGGAAGAATAACCGGGCACCACATACGAAGCGTTGTTATATTGATTTCATCGAATCCAGTGCAATTAGAACGCATTCGGAATAACGTTTCACGTATTAACGTTTCATTTACAAGTTGAAAATTAAATTCTGTATTGAGCGGTTTTGGGGGTAAAGTAGATAAAACATTTTCAATTAAAAACGTGTTTGTATTTATTGGATTATTAGGTTTTAGGAAATGTTTGTTTATTGTGTCAACATCATTTAAGTTTTCTGGGATATTAGTTTAAGTTTTAGTAATACTCAGATGTTTTAATTGATTCCATACCTTTTATTACCATCACGAGAAATATATTCAAAATAGGCACGTTTTTCAAAACTTATGGATTTTCAAAATAGCGATGGATTATGTTTTACTTCATATAAACTCTAATGATGAATCTAATTTCGCAAGGAACTACTTAACCTTAAAATGTTATCATTTGTTGACTAGTAATCAAAGTTTTTAGTAAAAAGGCGAGGTTTTTTCTTTGCGATGTACTTAATTAAGACTATAGTAGTATCGCTAGAAAGAAAACAAAATACTTTCTGTGATTGACTTTGTGCTCCAAGAATATATCATTGTGGTATATAATTTACTTGTAATGGTTATTGATTTTATTTTGTAATTAATTTCTTGTAGTATATTTATTATTATATAAAAATATTTTTTCTAGATAGGCCAAATAGTCCTTGAATTATTTACAGTCTATGTCACGTGATTTATTTTTCGAGAAGTATTCTGTATGAATTTGTGATGGGCAGGCGGCAAACTTTTATGATAACGGAACACAAAAGCTTGTTGTTCTATATGATAAATGCCCTAATAATGGCAGCAAATATGTGGAAAAGTAGTCTTTCGTATAAAAATCAAATTTTTATAAAAGGTTCCCTAGATTTTTTAATATTTTGAAACGGTACTTAAAAACATGCCTCGTATTATTTAGTTTATATGAATCTCTTAGTTTGTTTAATTACATTTCACTTATTATATAACCTAACAATAAGAGGAAATGTAATAAAATAAGTAAGACAAATTAATTATCTAGGAAAAAATACAAGACTTGGATTGGCAAACTAATGGAAAGAAATAGAAAAAGCATATCTGCGATTTATAAAATAAGAATCTACATACCAACAGGAATTAGAAAACAAATATACAATACTATTATTACATAGGAAATAGTATATGGCTAAATACAACAAGAATACATTATACATATAAAATTGATAAAGAAAACAAATACCAGTTAATATGGCTTCAAGCATCAATCAAATTACTGGATTGATAAGGCTGTTACTTGTTAAAATATCACTTAATAAATGTTTTTATTTCTACGAAAATCTTTCTACCTGACGAAAACATGGTATGGTGAAACATAGAACGTAGAAATAAAAACATTTTTGAAACCATATACTGTGTCAGTCTTTTATTAAGTCAATCAAATTACCAATGAACTATGAACAAGAAGGCAATAACCGAATGTAGACAATGTTATAACACTGAATAATCTACAATAAACATCATAAAAATGTAACTAAAATGTCCTGCTTGCAAACTAACAATCAAAAAGCTTTTACTAAAAAACAAAATATAATGGGACAATTACAGATACGAAATGGGTCAAATTTTCCACAATTCCTACGACAAGGGCATACGGAGAAAGAAGGCGAATCAACGCTGCTACAAATTACAGACTACACCTAACTTCATGAAAACAAATCTTATAACATATGTTTATAATTTGCTTTGGATCAAGAAACACTTGGAATAATAAAAGATAAACAAAAAACTGAAAATATGAACCTCCGATTATGCAAACATTCACCAAACAGATTTCCTTAAAATTAGAATAAAAAGATTGCGGCTTAACGAACGAATGAGATTGTAAACCAATAAAAATATTTCCCCGGCCTTTTTCAAGTTTAAGTATTAATTAAAAGCACCATTTGGACGGACTTCCTGCTATTCAGCCCGATTCCAATTAAATTGAGTGTTCCAGGTCGGAATCAGCATTTTTAATTTGGACCCTGTAAAAGGTTTTCGCGTGAAAATTCGCAATCCGAATTCAAATTAAAACATCCTGTCCCAGGCGTTCTGCGAACGATAATTTTCGGCGGGCCTGAATCTAGTTGAGTAATTTAATTTGCCAGGAGAAACAGACCAGATGTTTGTATACGTATCGGTCCTGCAAGTAATTCAAGGCTCAGGTTATCAAACTAATATTTACTGTGTTTATAAGCATTGACGTCAGAGGCTTTGCGAAAAAGTATACATCGTATTGAGGCGATATTTTCACTAACAGGAAAATAACAACGTCTTCTATTTATAGTTCAATTTGCGGTGGGGAAGGGTAACGAATTTGATTATTTGAGGTAGAATTACCGAGTGACAGACAAAGACATAATACGGTCAATCATTCAAGCTGAATTGACTTGCATGGAGTATTGATAAGATGCACGCAGGGGGAACTTATCGTCAACAACCTGATCTTGTATATTAATAATATGGATATCAAAGAGAATTAACTTTAGCATGGCCTGGGCAATTTCTGAAACATATTGATTGATGCTAAATATATCTAAAGTATAATAATAAATTTATTAGGTATGTGTTTAATTGTGGAGGCGTTTACATTGTAGTACATCTTGAATATAATAAAGGAGACGCGATTACTTTGTTTTACCACTTTATTTAAAATTATCAAACAAAAAAAGGGTTTTAAAATTAAGAATTGTAACCAATTTATACAAAACAGTTAAATAGTGTCGTGTGCATTGCGCCGGATAAATATTTTCTTTAAAAATTTCAATCGCTTCTAGTAAATTCATATTAGTCCCTTTATCCGTTAAGTGGATTACCGATATTATTTCTGAAAGTATGATTTATTTCCAGTAAATGGTTTGCAAAGGTTGAATTATTATTATTTTTATGATAAATTATTTTTCATGCTCGTTTAATCTAATATAGAATTTACCACCAGATTAGCCAATGTTTTTATATTGAGTACAAGATAGTCTATAAATTCCAGATTTATTCGTTATGTCTATTTCCGTTTTACAGTTGAAAATTGTCGTACTTAATTTGCTATGGGGTTTGAAACAAATATTGACGTTATATTTTCCAAGAATTTCTTTGAATTTTGAGCTTAAAATTCTAAAGTAGTTGATTGTTTGAATGAATTTTTTTACCAGTTCCGATTGTGCATATAAATATTTGTTAAGCCACTTAATTTTAATTATATTAATTAATTTATTGATAGTCAATTCTGCGTATTTATTATTGATTGCCATATATTTTATTGTACAGACTTTTTTTCTGTAAATGTTAAACTTTAATTTATTCTTTATTTTGTTAATTTAAAGATCGAGAAAATTAATTGAATTGTTAAATTCCGTTTCTTCTATGAATTTAGTTGATGAAATTAATAAATTTGTTGATTTGCTTTTACAATAAATTGAAAAGAGTTAGTTTCAGTAATTACTTTAGATACTCTAATTTTATTAATGTTATTCAATTGTGTAGTTATATTTTGTTTTAAATTTACCCTAGTTAATCTGGTAACTAAAAAGTATGTTTTAAGTTTATTAAAATAATACATTGCAGTTTGTTCTGTTTTATACGATGAGTTGATCTGATAGTTTAATATTTTATCTTAGTTATCTTTATTGATGAGATAATTTTTATTCTACATGGCATAGAAAATTAAATGTATTTTCTTTGTTAATGTATTTTTATTTTTATTGTATTGTCAATAGGCAACGCAAATCTAAATGAAACGTTTTAAAAATAAAACTCGAAACAATTGTTTCGTTACACTATGGCACCATTCTTCGCCTGAGTTTTTAAGTTTTATTTATAAAACCTTACATTTATATATGAGATACTCTTTCAAAAAGTAAAAGCCAAAGTATCAAATTAAATGATTAATTAGAAAAAATAATGTATACGTTCAAACTAGTGTTGCCTTGATAGCCCCTTACTATTTGTAAGACGCAAATTACTTTTGTATCATTCAATGTCTGTCGAGGTATTACCTAGTGAAGTAGTAGTTTCAATAAGTGACTTGTTCTGCAGTATTAATAATACTCATTTTTTGGTAGATTTACGAAATTTTTTCATGTTTTTTCTAATTATTAGTTAATTTACTACAACGTAAAAGACTTTATTACATGTTTATTATTAAATTAAATGACATTTATTAAATTATCTGTAAAGAATGATCTTTTTGCTAGTTCGTCACTTGGTGAAACTTAATTTAACAATAAAGTAAACACAGCACTTGGTTTCACTTCTTTTACAATTTACATAAATTATCAAACAAGTAAAACTAATTTTCCTTATTAAATTATGTAACTTTATGGTTGATTCTTGTTTTAAAAAATTATTAATAGTTGAATTTTTAAAGTGCATTGTTTAAATCATTTCTATTTTATTTTTTCACTTGGATAATCTGTTTTTTATATTTCCTATGAGTGTGCCTAGGGAATCCGTATTTTAAAATGTATTCTTACAATTTCCCATATTTATCTTCATTCAATTTAATACATACAAGGTCCATTAATATGCTCAATTTTGCAAAGATATATTTATTGATTGTATCGATACAAATGCTTAAAATACTCTTCTCCCCTCGATGGAAATCTCTTAGGAACGTTGAAACATGCTTTTGGATGTTTTCTACGGATTCTCAGTGCTTTCCTTTCAGTTCTCTCTTCAGTCGGGGAAACAAAAAAAAAGGTCGTACGAAGCCAAGTCAGGGCAGTAAGGGGGCTGGGGGGAAATTGGTAATAATGAAGGTCGTATAACTTGGAACATTGTCATGGTGAAGCTTGGCTTTGATATCTCTTGAGCACCTGCAGGTAAAAGGCAGAGTTGACAGTTTTTCCCTGTGGTACAAACTCAAAATTGACGATTCCTCCTGTTTCGACAGAGTTAAGAAATGCCGGCTCATTTTGAATAAAAACCAACAGCGCATAACTCGGAGTTCTTTCTGGTCTTCAGTCAGCACTTTCAGCGTAAGCTTCGCGCAGTTCTTGGGCATTTGCAAATCCTCAGTCACTATACAATACATATTGTCCCAATTTCGATGCTCACCATCGGTATCTCTGTTATTAGAAGAGATAGAGCAACGGTTAAATGGGGAATGTTTTGCAAAAAGCAGTGCTCATAACAAATCCCATTTTTAATTCACCTTAACTTTTTTCAATTTTAAGATATTTTGAAGATTTGCCAATATTTTTAGTTATTTAGTTAAGTCTGCTTAAAATATATTTTTGTTTTCTTTTGTATTTACGATCTAGGGGAAGTAACAGCGATATCAGATTTGCTTCTGATATATTATGCTGATCTGGTTTCGTTTTTGTTACTCTATTTTCGGTAATATTACATTTATTTAATACTTATTATTTTTTTTTTAAACTTGTATTTAATTTGAGTTACAAATAAACAAATTTATTATTATTATTATTATTAATTTTAATTTCCCTTAATAACTCGATTTTGGGTTTATTAGATAGTGCTTAAAATGCTGTTTTTTTTTATTTTTGTTTATCTCTGTAAAACTAATACTAATTGATACTTTTTACTGTTAAATATCTAGTTACTTTAACTTTTTGAAAACTTTGAATGTGGAATTTTATTCGTCTCGTAAATCTACACTTCATTCTGAATTTAACTGTTTTTTTATCTGTTATAGTTTCCGAGATTCCCAGAGAGAACATCTAAAAAACTCACCCAGTATATTTCGCTAATGTTTATTCCCACTTCATATACACGTCTTGTGTGTCGCCTACTCAAACTACTTATACAGTGCACGCCGCTTAATGTGATCGCAACGGGACTCGGGGTTTTTGATAACAATAACCGATTGATAATAATAGCCGAAAAAACAAAACTTTATTTTAAATAAAAATATATAACGTAACAAACTATATTACGTAACATAAACTCTTAAAAAATTATTACTACACACAATATGTATTTAATTTAAATTTGAAACAAAATAAAAAACAAATCCATATTAAAAAAAACTCATCCAGCATTGTTTGTCTCTGATTTTCGCGGAGCAAGTTATTAACGAAAATTTCATAGACGTAATGCGTCTGAAAATCAGATGACCTGTGGCACACAACGTCGCAAAACTTCCAGCTTTTCTCATTTCGCTAATTGTTGGGGGTTGCATTACTCATGACGAAAACATTTCTAAGAAAAAAATGATAACATAAACCGAAATCATGATTACTATAAACGAAAATTTTTGTATGTAGTATTACAAGTCCGGCCCGTTCTTCGCAAAAGTGATAACAATATCCGATTGATAACATTATCCGTGATTCTAATAAGCGGCGTCTACTGTATTAGCTTTATAAAATAAAAACACGTTTGTTTTATAGTTACATAGATTTAACACAGTAGCTTCATCATGCAGATGAACAATATTGTATAACTCAAAAACAATCGTTTATTTTATCCAATACTTATATTAGTTCACTTTTTAAAAATAAAAATAAAATATAGTTATTATTAGCATTCACATGCCTATCATATTAATTAATTAATTAATTTATTTATTTATCTTTGGACACCTTTCTAAAAAATAACATATACAACAAATCAATAAAGAAATCATGCTTCAAATTTTGGGTGAAACAAGCACAGGCGGAGTTCACAATCACAAAGTGTTCTTCCACTTAAAGGGAACAAACATCCTCTTGGATATCCGGATTTATTTATAAATGCTTTCATTTACTTTTTTGTCCCCTGTTAGGAGAGACTTTTTAGCTGTTAATGTCAGCATGACAGATATATAATAACTGTACTGTATCTTTTATTTGTTTCTCATTTTTTCACTTGCTGAAACATTATGTTAATAATAGGTTGTTGAAAAATATAACTTGGTTTTTCTAATGTTCTTTCTTAAATAATGAATTATGATAGTTTGTAATTTGCTTTACCAACTAACAGATGAAAAAAGTCCAATGTTCCTTTCTACTTTCTCAAATAATGTCTGTGTTAATTTCACCAACCGATCAATTACAAAATTTCCTATATTTCGCGTTCCCTACCATAAGTTTAACTATAGTCTTAGAGACCACTCTCTCAATGTGTGCAAACATATGCATTATCCTTTAATTTAAATTTTGATTTATTTGTTAACTCACTAAAACTTAATGTCCAAACTTCAGCGGATTAATGTACCGTGTGTACATTAATGTAATTTCAATTGCAGTCTGTATCTCTATTATTGAACGAAAATAATCAGAATAAAATTAGAATAATTCCTTTACCTACTAGAATTATTAGGTTTTATTTTTGTTTCTACTTTAGTTTTATTCTAAATATAGGTTAAAAAGTATGAACAAATATTCCATAATAAAATCTTCAAAATAATAATTGCTGTGAAAAGCCAGTGTTTGTCATCTAAATTGATTACGCCCAAACAAATAATTCAATTCAAAATGAGTGTTTCACGACAAATGAACAAGTTCAGATAATCAAATTGAGTTTAGGTGAACATTCTTCGCGTGCTATTTGTGACTTATTTAGTATAAACTTTGAATTTGAGGAGGTTGGTTGTGTAAATGATGAACATATTGTTAGGAATAAAAGGAGGAAATCTAAAAAAAGTATGAATATATATCGAACAAATCGTACAATCCATGGGGAAATTAGAGGTGGTGGGATACTGATCGCAGTTAAGAGATTTTTTAGCTCTTCTTTAATTTTATCTGATAACAGTATTGAACATTTATTTGTATCAATAACATTTAAAAAAAAATTATATAATCGGCGGATTATATATCCCTCCAGGTTCCCCTTCTGCTTTGTATGAGGAACACGGTAAAGTTATAGAATCTTTATATGATGCTCATAATTTATCTAAGATCTTAATTTGTGGTGACTATAATCTTCCATTACTGAAATGGAATTGCAATGGATTAGTATACGATTCTGCATATATTAATGATCATAAAGCTGAGTCAATAATCAGTTCATATTCAGTAATTAATTGTAATCAAATTAATCTCCTACCAAATTCGAGATGAATATTCTTAGATTTATTTTTCACTAACTTAAATATGTAATATTAATGTTGATCTATCTGACAATAATTTACTAAATACAAGTTCTCATCACCATGCTTATTGTTTAAATGTTCCTATTGAATTGCCTCGAGATAAATTAGAATTCACCAAAAAAATTATTTATATAAGTTGGGTGACTATTATGCTCTAAATGATTTTTTGCTGCAGTAAATTGGACCGATATTTTGGAAAGTGAAGATATTGTCGAAATTTTTTATGAAATAATTCAAGTAGGTATCGATTCGTTCATTCCATTTAAATTTATTCGAAATCACAAATCAAATTATCCTAAATGGGTAACAAAGGAATTACGTGAACTCATTACGAAGAAAAAACTTGCGCACAAGAAATACAAACAAAGTGGGTCACTTTCTGACTATGGCTTATTCAAGAATTTACGTTCAGCTTGTTCTACACTATCCACAAATCTCTATAATCGTTATATTAATGAAGTTCAATCTAATATTAAAGGTAATCCACGCTATTTCTTTAAGTTTATAAGAGAATTGAAAAATGAAGACGGAATCTCCAAAGAGATGTTTTTCCTAAATAAAATTTAATCCGACGGTGATGGTATTGTGGATTCTTTTTCGGACTTTTTCTCTTCAGTTTTTGTTAAGAACAGTCATCCCACTATATCACTTAATTTCGACAAAAACATATAAATAAATGATTCAATTTTAAAAGTCAACCTAGAGCAAGTATTTAACGGCATAATGAATTTAAAAGACAGCTTTTCAACAGGCCCTGGTGGACTCCCTAGTGCTCTTATTAAAAAATGTGTATGTACATTAAGTATCCCAATACACATAATATTTTCAAAATCAGTTTCTTCAGGTAAATTTCCTATAAAATGGAAAGATAGTTTTCTGAAACCGATTTTTAAATCTGGGGAACGTAACTTGGTGGAAAATTATCGTGGGGTATGTATACAGTCTGTAATTCCTAAATTACTCGACAACCTTAATTAATGATCAATTGTCTTGGATGTCTCGCCAAGTGATATCTTCTAACCAACATGGATTTGTGTCAGGTCGATCTACTGTTACTAATTTGCTCAGTTATAAACAATTTCTGTCAAATGCTTTGGAAAAGAATTGTCAAGTAGATGCAATATATACAGACTTTTCCAAAGCTTTTGACCGTCTTAACCATAATATTTTGTTTTTTAAATTAAAATCTTTAGGCTTTAATGACGTTACTATGTCCTGGATAGAATCTTTCTTACTTGATCGTCGACTTAGCGTAAAAATAAATAATTATGAATCTAAATTTTTTGATGTTAGTTCAGGGGTTCCGCAAGGCTCGCATTGTGGTCCTCTACTCTTTCTCTTACTTATAAATGACATTCAGAATATAATAAAAAATTCCAAATTTCTCCTTTATGCAGATGACCTTAAATTATTTAAAACTATTGCTTCACTCGATGATTGCATACAATTACAAGAGGACTTAACCCGTATTAATTCTTGGTGTCATGAAAACCTATTATTTTTAAACGTTAATAAATGCAATTCTATTTCATTTAATCGAGGTAGAAGATTTACTGAATTTACATATATGTTAAATGGCTTAAATTTAGAAAAAGTAAATATTATTAAGGATTTGGGTGTATTATTTGATGATAGGTTAAGTTTTAAACAGCATATTTCGTTTACCTGTGATAAAGCAAGAAGAATGTTGGGCTTCGTTTTACATACATCAAAAGATTTAAGCATTGATTGTTTAAAAATCTTGTTTTGTTCCCTTGTTCGCTGTCATCTCGAATATGCTTCTCCTGTCTGGTCTCCTCAATTCCAGGTTGATATAAATAGAATTGAACTTATTCAAAATAAATTCTTTTGAACTATGGAATGGATGCTAGGACAACGACATGTTATCGGATCATACTCTGATATAAAACATGAATTACGGATGCACTCTCTTAAAGACCGTAGAATATTTACTGACTTATGCACTCTGTTTAAGATAGTTAATGGCATTAGTGACTTCCCAGATTTACTAGGCCAACTTGATTTTCGTATTTCTAACTCAACACGTACCCTTAGAAACAACACTCTATTTAGAATAGGAGTCAGCAACACCAACTTTGCCCAAAACAATAGTATATCTAGGATGATGAGATGTGCCAATGACTTTGCTCAATATCCCTGGTTCGACCTATTTTCTGGATCCTTCAATTCATTTAAACGGAAACTTCAACGTTACTGCGTCTTCATCTAACATACATGTTATTTTAGGACGGCATTATTATGTTTGTTATATTTTTTTCTTTTAAGTTTAATTTATTTTAATATTGTATATTATTATTTCAAAATTATTGTATTTATTTATGTAAATGGGATTTCCCGTAAATAAATTATTATTATTATTATTATTATTAAAATGTATTGGCGAGGATAACAGTAAATCCAACATTAAGAGTAAGAAAAGTGGCTTTGGAATGTGATGACAGTAAATCTATGATCCATCGAATTTTAAAATCTTATAGTTACCGACCTTATAAAAGCCAAAATCATCAAAAACTTCTAGCGTTGATCCTGATTCAAGATCTAAAATTTTGTGAAATTATAATGGAAAAGTGTAACGAGAATAAGAGGTTTCCAAATAGTTTTTTACAGATATATGTACTTTTTATTTGGTATCAGAAAATAACGAACAAACTAATCGTCATTCGTCTTCATATTGTAACATCTAAATATCCACAAAAACTTAATGTAAAGGCAGGGATTTTGTTTATCCTATTTTTATTGAAGGCAAATTAAAGTATTTAGAGTTATTATAAAATAATAATGGTGATAATGAGAAACAAGGTTTCACCGGGACGGATGTTTAGCACATAATGTAGCTCAAGTTAAAGATTATTTGAATTTAACATTTTTAAGCAAGTGGATCGGTATTGCATTTGCAAAGTAACAGATAATAGAACACCTTTTCAAAAGTTATTTCTTATAGTTTCTTCAAATAATCTTTTATGTTTATTCTTTACATTAGCAATATTTCTAAATTTTGAATATTCCAATAATTGTAATTTAACTGGATACGGTTTTCAAATTTTGTACAAAATAAATTAGAAATAATAATAAAAAGAGTATTATTCTGTTTAAGTGGCGTAAACAATTTAGATAACAAACACAAACTTTTCTAGCAACTACTATTCTGAGGATTTTATTATCGAATATATGTTCACACATTTTAAGCTATATTTCGAATTAAACAGAAAGATGAAACAAAAATAAAACCCTCCGAAATAACTTTAGTAGGTAAAAGAATTATTCTAAATTTATTCTGATCATTTTCGTTCAATTATAGAAATACAAACTGCAATTTTACATGGGAATTCCTTATGATGCGTCTTGAAACGGGACAAGTACATTCAATAATACATAACTGGTATTTGTCGTTACATATCTGAAATTACATTCAGCAAAATTTAATTTTTTTGTAGTGTCATCGTTTTCCAACCACGTCATGAAATTGATATACAATGACTATTTGCAGACATGTGTTTCGCTGAATCACAGCTCATAAGTGCAGCTATTTCGCAACTTTGATGTTCGACATAATTTAATGCCTGGCAATGCTTTAGAACGAGGAGTAGTTGTTTTAACTATTAGCTGGTAGTTTTTACATTGTAATCACGCAAAACTGCGGTGTAGAAATGCTCAAAGTAACTATTTCTCATTATTCAATAATATATTATTTAATTCTCAATAAAACTCGGATTCCTATACAATTGAATTTACGAAAACTATGAAATATAAAAAATGATTTTAGAGGTTAAAGACAAAAATTAACTATTTTATTAATATAACACCCAAGTGTAAATATATCATTGTAAATTCTTTATAAGTTTATATTTTTTTATTATGAATGCTAGTATACACAATAAATTAAACAACTTACATCCATCAACCACATTACAAGCATAATCGAGGAAAAATGCTTTCCGTTACGAATTCTATTGTATGCACATATGTGTATTGCAGGCATATGCATCAAACAATAATTTATTCACCTTATAATGATTACTATAAAATACAGGAAACAACTAATTACACAGAAAATAATGGTAATACTTTCTTTCGCAAAATATTTTTTATTAATGTAGACATTTAGAGTGCATTATCAATAGCTATTAAATGATAAAATTTAAAAAAATATTTTATGAAAGAAAATGTTTTCTGTGTAATTATAAAATCTTCACGTAACTCTTAAAACCACGTTTCTACAGGAAACAATTATTGTATTTATTGTATTCTACCAAATATTTAATAAATTTCACGTACGCTAGTACTATAAAATATTATTTCCATTAATATTAAAAAAAAAAACAATGAAAAATTTATACAAATTACATTTCTAATACATTGTTGCAGACTATTAAGGAGCTAATTTGTCATATCCAAATCTAAGCTGCAAATTAATTAAACCGCACAAATTATTATTAGGGCAATTTCCATTTTTATTAAATTGTGAAATTCAGGCGCAAAACGAGGTAATAAAAATCGATTTTTCAGAAATGCAGTCATTATGTACTTATTTATTGCCTCCGTGCGACCTTGCCCATCAGTTTTGCATTTAAAATAGGCTAATGGCCAGGTTGGCCGTTAAACAAATTGGCGCAATTTCACCATCCCAAGGTTTTTCTACGCAAAAAACGTTTACATTGTATGCGCGTTTTTCCACTTTTTCGCTGTGAAATTCCAATGGCCGCGGAAATTAATTGCCATTATTAAAGCTAAAACGCAGTTAGTTGTGTTTCGAAATGATAAGTGGCAATTGCAACAGTATCTGCCTTTTCATAAATTACTAGTTTGGACGGGTCTATAGAAATTAGAATCAGATTATGTGAGATTATGAGCGTGGGCTTATGAACCGCTTCGCTGTTTGTTAAATTATAGAGGAGACGTAAACTTGTGGGTTGTAAATTTATCTGTTAAGTGTTCAGTTTAAAAATTTGCGTTTGATTAAATATGCAAATACCTTCCTAAACATTATTTGTTATGGAAATTAGATGGACTATATGGTGACGACCATCCATATTGAGATAAATATAATTTATAGTTACACAATAAGGAGATTTATTAATGCGGATAGTTTCAAACATATTTTAACGTTAGTTATTGTAATTAAGAAAAGGTAATATCCATAAAAAGCGTACACTGAATGCAACGTGTAAACCATTAAAACAAATTTAGTTCTCTCAAAATATTTAGCGCTTATTTGGTTTGAGATTATAATGTGCCAACCTCTATGATGCAAATTTTTCATCTTTTTAAAAATAATATATACAATTTTTGTAAAATAATAAAGTACACATGCCTTTATAAAACCTTGAAAATTAACTAACAAAGTAAATAAAATCAGTCCTTCTGCTCTTCGCACAATTTATTTAAATAAGCAACAAAACGTACATTGTTTGTTGCTTCTATTGATAATCATAATATATTATATAAAATAATTAAAACTCAGGCTAATAGAAAGAACAAGATCTACCTATACAAAAATAATAATATCATTGTAAAATACCTAGGAACAACTACGATAAAACGAAAAACTAACAAAATGTTAAAAACTTATTAATTTATTATCATGTATATATGTTATGTCTCTTACATACATACAGTCAAGTATTAATCTAGAACCAGAAATTTATTATACTTTCGTCATTGTCTCCACAACTAATATCCTTAAAACAAAGTTTTTATAAGTTGATTCTTTAACTATTATTTATTTTTATTTATATTAATTTGGTATAAGCTTTATACTTTTATATAAATAATAATTTTCACTGTTCTTTTTTCGTGAAAATCAAACAATTCAATTGAGGAGTGCAACCAGCTATTATTTCAGACAATGGGAACAATATAGCTTAAAAGTTTGCAATTTTTTTCAATTCAACATATTTTGCATCCGATAAATGACAACTATAACTTTACTTTTAAAACAATTTTCTGGTCGTGTAGTTTACAACAACAAAACAAATACCAACAAGAATCGTGTATTGAGGTATCCGGAATATGGGAATCTATTAATATCGCACCCACGTCGATATCGTTTAATAAAGTTCAGCACAAAATAAACTCAGCAGCTTTAATGCACATCGAAACTCCATAGATTAATTTTCATTGTAAAATATTAGTGGGACAAACGTTTATAAAAGCTTTACTAAATCTAGCAAAAAGTCAAAAAATAAGTAATCTAATATTATCTAAAAACATGGTGAAAAAAAAATTAAAAAAGAAATAGAAAAACTAAGACACTTTCTCTCCAGATTAAAATATATTTGTAAATTCAAAATATTATTAAGCACTTTATAAAGAACGTTATAAGAAGAAATACAGTTTTAGTCGTTAATATATTTTTTTCAAATGGAAGGGTATATCATGTGACACCTCATTTTAAAGATCTCTTCACAAGGAATACAACATACTTATTTCTTGATTATTTTTCAAAGCCCACGTGATAAAAAAAAGAAAACCAATTTAACGTTGAACACGTTTCGGCGTGAAGTTGTATGTTTTTGACATGTGTTTTGATGCTTTGGAACCACATTGCTTAGTTACTAGTGTTAATAATAGGTACCAAAACAGTCACATACGCTGATCAAGTTGTCAAAGTAGTTTTTTAACCGAAAATATGCGTATCGAGATTCTGATGATGATCGGTTATGATAACAGAAGAAGAAGTCAGCTTGAGGTTGCTCATTTATTTCGAGAACAGCAACCAGATATACCACACATTAAGCAGATATCTGGCTAAACGTATTATTAACTCTTCAAGAAAATCCGGTGACTCCAGCCAGGCAACTGGCCCGTGACAACGAGATTAGTCATACTAATGTCCTGAAAATTCTTAGATCAGACAAGGAACATCCTTATAAGATGCAGGCACTCCAAGAATTAACGTAGGATGAGCCGGAGTGCAGAATCTAATTTTGTGAGTAAATGATGAACCTGATCAACAATAATCAGATAATCAGAAATTGAGCTTATTTTTTAAGAAACTATGCAAGCAATTTCGCCCCTTTGAAGTAAAGCGGTCAATCGCTGGCCAAACATCTTCCTTGCCAAGCAATGGAAGAATCGTGGAGAGAGTAAACCATTAATTACAAGTCACAGATTTTTAAAGAAAGTTATTTTTTCAAAACATTCTAATAATAATTAAAAAAATTTTTTTTTGGTGTCAGTAAATCAGAATATTTAAACACCTTAAAAATTATTGTATGAATTGCCTAGATGATGTTCTAGCTTACTTAATAAAAAACTGTATATTTTTCTTGTGTATACCTATTGTACAATAATATTATAACAATCATACCTAAAAATCAGTATGGTACCATCAATCTGGAAATCGACACTGTTTAAGCCAAAACTAGAGAAGATTTGGAAAATTGTTTAGATACAATTCAACATACCTAAAATATAACTAACGGGTGTCCAACAATTATTGCAGTCCCGGGTGGCGTAGGATTCAAAAACGTAGGTCGATTCTTACATGTGCCAAATAAATGAACTGACATTTTAATTGTCAAACATAACCTAAACGTGCATTTAAACAACACTTTAAATGCACGTTTAGGTTATGTTTGACAATTAAAATGTCAGTTCATTTATTTGGCACATGTAAGAATCGACCTACGTTTTTTATTCCAACGCCACCCGGGACTGCAATAATTGTTGGACACCCGTTAGTTTAGTTGGTTTGAGTGGAAGAACATTTTAGAAACGTATTTTAATTGTAATTTTATAATTTTTTTATTTTGTAAGTTTGGTAAAGAATATAGATTAACAAAGTAGACCAAACGGGCATTCAAGATCTTAACCAAGGACCGAAATGGATTTATCTATGTTGAATTGACACAATTTATAGGAATTTTGCGAAGACTTTTGTTCATGTTTATCATTGTACTCATTACAAAATGGTTGCATTATCATTGCATAATAACACCAGTTTTGCACTTCTTTCACTTAATTTATTAATTACTAGATGTACATTTTGGACACAATGTAACTATTATCAATAGCAAATTGAATAAATTACAAAATAATGATCTAATAAAGTGTATGGTAATTTTCTTGACAGTTGTCACGTAGAGACCACGCGATTTAAGAATATGAAGAAGTATTCAAACGAACTTCATTTAATTATTATATAAACACATTGCAAAAATGGTAGTTTTGCAAAAACAGTTCGCCAATTACGTCAAGTTTTCGGTCCCAATAATGCGCCAAATGAATCGACAGTGAGGCGTTTAATTAAAAAATTTGAGACCAAATTTAGGCTGGTGTATCAGAAGACCATTGTTCGTCGACGAACTTGTCGGTCACTCGAAAATCTATCCACAGTAAGGGAATCTGGGGCGGATAATCCAGGAACCTCCATTCGGCATCGTGGCCAAGGATTAAACATTTCCAGAAGCACTATGCAACGAATTTTGGTAAAAGATCTGCATTTGCACGCGTACAAGATTCAATTGGTGTAAGAAATCAAGCCAAGGGGACACGTGGATTTGCTGTGTTATAACATCAAATTAATGCAGACTTTTGAAGAAAATTATTTTTTCAGATAAGGCACATTTTCAACTCGACGGATACGTAAATAAGCAAAACTGTCGGATTTAGGTGAAGTAAATCCTCGTATGATACTTGAAAAACCAATGTATCTACCGCAAGTAACTGTTTGGTGTGCATTTTGGGCTTGCTTGGTGATTGGACCGTATTTCTTTTTCTTGGAAATGCGCTAACTCATAATGGTTTGCGGAGTTTTGTAGCCCAAATCCGATGCAATTGATGCGGAGGACATATTTTTCCAACAAGACGATGCGACCTGCTACACTGCACGTGAAACAATGGTGTTAACGAAGACCAAGTTTCCAGGCCGAGATAGACTTTTTTCTTTCATCATGATGGAAAAGGTTAATGCAAATGAGCCTGAAACAGTTGAATATCTTAAAGAGAAAATATGGAGCGTTATTGGTGAAATATAGCCACATTTATGCGAAAACGATATTCAAAATTTCAAAAAAGGATATCCCTGTGCCAGTGGTTTTATGGTGGCCATTTCACATTTGATCGGAACTATTTTTCTTTGTGTTGAAATAAAAATGTTTGCTTAATTAAAACAATAAATGTGGTTTTCTTTATAATTAAATTCTTGTTGGGACACCTTTTATATACCTGACTGGATTAGGAAAAACCGTGGGATAAGGTGAACCAGTGTTAGTAATTTTTTTACGGGGTTATGATTTCTAGTGTATGTTTATTTATTTATTCAAAATTAAGTATATTGTACTAGTGTTTTTTTCATTTGAATTGCTACAACATATTTAGTTTATAATTATTAGGATTGTTTAACAATCTGATGTTATTTATCGAAAAATTGTGTTCCGTAGTTATTGAGTGAGCAACTGATGATTTTTCTGCTTATAAATTGTTTGTATGGTATAATGTTCTTTGAATATAGTACTCTGGTGATGGCCCTTATTAAAGGGCCTTCCAATAGGGACTTCCGAACTTGCCAGTTGATAGCGGCTATATTGTTGAAGCTACATCTGTCGAATTGGCTATCATTTATTCAGTTTGTTTTGCTTAATCATCATGAAGGGATATAGTGTTTAATAACACGTGCAAATAATAAAATTCTTTATTAAAAATGGATATTCTGTTCAGGCAACGTTCCGTGCACTTTTTACGGTAACCACAATTGTCTTCCGAGAGGACTATTTATCGTGTGGTGAATACATTGGGGTTTACTGGTTCAATAAACAATGAACCAATGAGAATCCGAGGAAGTCGATTTCGCGTCGCTCACAAGAACTCGGCCTTTCACATACCACAATTTTGCGTCGTGACTTATGACCATACATAACGACATATATTCGCTGAATGGACCCTGGAGCAGTTTTCAAAAAATTATATTCAGCGATGAGGCCCATTTCTGAATGAATGAGTAAGTGAACAAACAAAATTGTCGATTTTGACAGGTATCAAAGAAAAGCCCAAAATGAATCTCAAGGGAATCTCTGGAAATTCACTGAACTCATTCATCCAAATACTTCAATTTTAAACGATCCACTTGATCTGATATACAACCCCATTTTTAAAACCCTTGTAAATTAATCTTCTGTATATATGTCATTAAAATTTCTTCGAATAGATTTTGTGTTCTACAATTTATAACATTTAAACGTCTTACGATTATTGTTGATGTTTGATCTTACTTTATAGGGGAAAAAACGTATACCTATTGCAATATTATAACAATCACATCTAAAATATCAGATATTTTTATAACAAAGTCTCATTGCCAGTGACAATATGTTTGAGAAATGGATCATATTCATTGTTTTTCAAGACCTTGCCGTAGGCGTTTATGTTCTTTGTTAAATTAATTTCTTTGAGTTCATTTGAATCCCAAATATAGAGTTTACTAACATATCTAAGCTTATACAATTGTCTTTCCATGGTCGTTTGAGAAGTGTTTAATAATTCTGCAATCTCTCGAGTCGTGTAACGGCGATTAGTGGCTTTATTTTATCGTCTTCAGCTTCTTGGCCTTCCTGAACGTGGCGCATCTTTGGAATTACCGGAACGGAACTTGGCCAAAATCTGGCATTGGCGTTCTGTTAAGCGTTTACCGTAAACACCATATTACTTTTTATGGGCTTGCGTTTTTCCCTTTTCTGAAGTAAAACAGTAAAACATAGCGATATTCCTCGGTTTGCTATTCCATCTGCTTTACCACTGCTTTACTACGACTACTGAATCCATTCATTTACTCTTTTAATGACAATAGAAGTATATCCTGTCAAATGGTATTTAGGTTAGATGATTGGACTTTACTTTTAAATTATTATAAATGTGGAATCAGCTTTGCCACAAGGGTCCCACTTCAATTCTAGCCATTGTTTATTATTTGTGGATAGTTTTTACTATTTTAATGACAGGAAAAATATTCTTTCATACCGGGTATTTCTAAATAAATAAAGTAAGAAACATAATTAATAAACTAGAGCTTAATAACAAATTCTTAAAAAATAATAAATGATAATATTAAAAGAGTGTTTCTGTAACTAAAGTTATTTGAAAATAATTTTCAGTTTTATTTTCATTTTACTCCACGAATAATAATGTGAATGTGTTCTCTCAAAACTCCACTATACTTTATTTAAAAAATCTTTGCTGCGTCAACATTTTAAAATATTATTTTTGTTTATAACCAAAAAATATTATAAGCTAGCTCTAAATATCAAACCTTATATTTAGGTACTTTTTTTGTAGTAATTATGTAAATTATGTTAACATATTGAAATAAATAACTTTTTCATCAGTATTAATTGAGATCAAGTGCATTTAAGTAAACTTCCAGGATTTTAATAGTATTATTTATTATTGCTTTAATAGATTTGTATCTGTAAAGTTTATAAAATCTTATAAATACTCCAAGGAGTTTAATAATAAATTTATAAATTCAAATTAAGTTGCTAATAGCAAATATAAAAGTAAAGGTTAAAGATCCGATTAAAAGGTATTTATAAATATTAGGAATCGTTGTGAGGCAATATATTCAGCGTATAGTCAAATATAAACTGATTTTATAATCATGTAAACATATGTCAAAGAATTTAAGGATACAGAAAACAAATATTTTATATGTTTTACGAACGAAAAATAAGCAATTATATACCTTATAGTATTGGGCTATTTGCGAAACACTTCCCTGCATTCTATAACAGCTAATTAATTGTTGAAGCACTTAGGCGTTGAAAATCCATTTTCAATATTACATTGTCGTTATCTTGTTATCTTCTAACAGCTTTTTTTGCAATTCCATTTTTAAATAAAATAAAATTGTAAATTTAAATAGCTCCAATATTAATGTTTGTCATGCTTTTTAAGCAATTTCTCTTAAAAAGCACAGATTGCATACTAGGGAATTTTAATTATTCTTTATTTTAAGCCAATTCATTCAATTTTTATAAAATCACTGAACTGAGTCGAGAGCCACGCACCGAAACCTATCCCCGTCCCATGCAACAAATGTAATAAATTTACACATAAAACAACAGACTGCACGGAGGAAATCAAATGCGCTAAATGCTTGGAAGCGAACCTCATTTTGTCATGTACCATAACACTCGCATATAAAAGCAGATCCTGCCGCGAAGAGGGCTACGTTGCGTGGTCGATGAAATGCAAGATGCACCCAACTAAACCTATCAAGGGAATCCAAAAATAAAAATACACAGTACTAAAGACTAGGACAAATCAACAATTAGGCAATTGTACGTTCATAAATCATTCACTCTTCATGACCACATTTTCGACACGTACATCACTGAAATTAACTCACCAGCCGCAATAGACAAAAACTACGAAATAGATTTATCATATCATATCAAATCGACAAACACGTTTCATTCTCAAACAATCGCATGTTCATCGTCATGTTCGATCTAATATCCCACAGATTTCCCTAAAAGATGGAGTCCACACAGCACATATTACTGTCATCAATGGCTAATGTACGTTTCCTTTACAACATCAATTCAGTCCGCAACAAATCCCATCTTATATCCCATTAGATGTCCAACAATCCTGTACATGTAAACCTCCTCGTTGAAACTGAAACAAATGAACCTTTGAATTATCACAATTGGAAATCAATTCAAATTCCATCGACAATTCTCAACGAAAATCAAAGAGGAGGTTCGCAAGCATCATTTCATCCTACTTTATCTTTTGGTAAAGCCAACCCCCCATGAATGAATAATCCCCTGAACGAATGTCTCCATTTCACTCTCTCATTGCCCCATTTCACCCTATATGCGTTCCTAGTTTACATCCATCCTTATTCCTTGATAGGCGACACCATATTTACGAAAGTTTCCCTTTATGATAATGTTATTATCATTGGAGGTTTTAACATTAATAAACTCAAATCCCCTCAAATATCCAGATTCTCATCCAATTCCAATTTCGGTCGTATTCCCACGTCACCAACCTTTGTAATGAATGAAAATCAATCAACAACCCCCGATATAATCCTTTGTACGTCCAATATGCGTCATCGTATCCACACAGTAACTCGTTCCTGATATCTGTATACCCAATTTGACCTAGATACCCAATCCCAATCAACACCTCTTGCTCCTGAATTCATTTATTGCTACTATGACTGCAACATCGAAGAAGTGACAAAAACCATTTCTAAGCATTTTGACAATATAACAAATATTGAACCACTTATAATATCTCAATTCAATTCGCTTTTAGCCGACTCAATAATGTCCCATACTCCCAAAATCAAGAAACAATATTACAAATCCCCAAATTTATCCCACGACTAATAAAATTCGACCACAACAAGGGTGGGCCAGATACAAGTTTCTTTTTAAAAATGCAGTAAATTTAACAAAATTATTATTTTTTCCATGTATTATTGCTTTATTAGTAGGAGCAAATATTCCCATTAATTATGGAACACAAGTGGCTGCCTCGGTTGGCTTCGCAGAACCGCATTCTGTCACTGCAATTTTCCAAGACATTGTTGATGTTTTCGGGCTACAGCTCACGGATTGCTTGGATGATATTGGCTTGATTGTTGGCATAACATCGGTCCGTCACGGTACTCCACAAAAAAAAAACTCTAAAGGAGTAAAATCGCAGCTCCGAGGCGGCTAATTGACATCGCCAAGACGGTTAATAACACGATTTAAGAATTTGGTGCGCAAAAGATCGATTGCGGCTTGAGCTGTGTGGCATGGCCCGCCATCGTGCTTGAACCAGAGGTCCATGTCTTCAATTCTAGTAAAAATAAGTCGGATAACATGGCTCTGTAACGCTCACCGTTGACCGAGTGCGCAGTGGGTGATTCATTTCGGCCAAAACTTCTTTTTAACAAACGCACTATTTGGGCTACACAGCACTCACTTTGGAAACAAGTTTGCAATATTTTCCAACGTTGTTCAATTTTCGTACCGCGTAGGTACGATACTGACTTTCTGTCAAGATTTCGAGCGGAAAAAACTACCAGTGTCAAAATAACGTATGATTCAGAAAGAACCACAAGATGGCCCACCCTTTATACAGAGACTAAATTCAACGACGAACGAGTACTGAAAGAGAAATTCAACCAAATAAACAGGGACATAAGAAAAGTAATATTCGAATATAAAAAAGATAAATTGACAGGAACCTGCAAACAAATCAATAACATGCAAGGCAAGACATACTGGACAGTAATTAAAAAATTGACAAAATATAAAAATCAAACCATATCAACAGCATTATAGACACTACAACAAACGCTATAACCACGGACGATAATTTCCATAATTGCTTCAAAAATTCAATAAACATAAACTTCGACAGTGAATTGACAATATTATAAGTGAAGAAGAATACTATAGAGTGTTGCATTCTGGTAGAAATACATCCCCAGGGCACGATAATATCCATCGTTCCATCCTCAAAAAGTTGCCTGAAAACATCCACAAATTTATCCTCAAAATCCTAAGCTACTGCTACCATAACCAATATATACCCGATGAATAAAAAAAGGGTGCATCCCCAAACCTGACAATAATCCCTCCTATGTCACCAGTGACAGACCAATCACCCTCCTTCCTGCAATAGGTAAACTATTCGAGTCCCTTTTATAAGAAAAAAAAATCCTAAAATCCCACAGCACATGCATTCCTGATTACCAATTTAGCTTCCTTCCACAAAAATCAACATCTCTTCCAATTACTATCCTTACCTCTAAAATCCAAACAAAGCATCTCGAAGGCCACAAGTCCGCTATTAATTTTCTCGACATTAAAAAGGCGTTCGACTCGGTGTGGCATCGAGGTCTGCTTTATAAATGCTTCCTCTGAATTATCCCCAAGCATCTTATTATTCTAGTCCATGAATTCCTTACCAATCGATCTTTTCAAGTAAAAATCCGACAAGCACTATCCCCACCATTTTCCCTTGACACCTACACACCCTATCCTACACACTTTAATCCTACCACATACACACTCCTTTTTGCATTAACGCACTTCAAATATCCCTCCAATTATTACAAAATTGGTTCTCTAAATGGCGTATACAACTAAATCCTAATAAATCCAAACTTCTCTTCCCTTTCCAAAAAATTACTCCAACATCTAAAATCAAAATCCACCAGACCGAAATATCTCCATCCCACACATGTAAGTAGCTACACTAGCTATTGATGAAAAATTCGTAACAAAACCCTTTAATCTATCCCTTATAAATATATTTTGTATCCCTCGAAACCCCAATGTTCCTCCAAAATTCAAACATCCCAAAAACACCATTCGCGAATTCATTAGTTCGCATAATCTGGATAGTTCCTTAACTAGAATCTAATTTTTACCCCTGCATATGCCTTCGACAGGGCAGAAAGACCTATGGTCGATAGTCCAGACAGTGACGTACTAACAAAATAAGCTAAAATAAAATGTATCATCAAAATTTTATGTATAAGTTACTGTAATAAAGATGTTGTATTTATGTATCACTGAACTGAAAAAGGTTGTGGAATAAATATTGCAATTTATAGAGGTGTATACATTCTATTAGTTATATTAAAACTGATTAATAGAACTCATGTGTTCGCACTTTTCTAGTCGTACAGATAGATTCAGTGAACGAAACATAATCTACGTTATGTCCATTCAAGATGAGGTCATTGGTGAAGAATATTTTGGATATTGTATTACCGCATAAGTTAATTCATGGTTTTATTCGCTGTGGTCAGTTGGTTTAAAGGCTTAACTTCAATATTCCACGCAGTCCCAAATGTAAAAATACTAATGCGTTTTACTATGTTATTATCAAACAATATTTTTTTTTATATATTTGCAATTTAAAATTCATTTTTGTAACATTAATATATCCTAATATCAGTGTTTGGGTTACTTTGAAGCTATAATATAATATATTTTTATTTAACCACTTGGAGCTTCATTATTTTCTTATTATTATTTTTTTTTAAATTTAATGTTATTAATTTTGTATTGATGTATATAAACTGTATAAATTTAACATTTTCAATGTATTTCTTACTTCCTTTGTAAGCAAGAAGGAATGGTATATAAACGAATTATATTAAATACTACAGTACACTTGTATAAAGGGTGTAGGTAAAAAATCATCAAATGAATAATAATAAAATTATTGAATTAAGTATCAAAATTATATTATCTTGTATGCTCAGTTCAAAATAATTATTAATGTTTTATTTTCCATGATAAACGCTATAATTAAATACTACAAGAGAAATATTTCTTGTAGGCTAATTTAGCATATGTTGAATATAAACAAGCAATATTATCAAAAATAATTAAATTTTTCTATATAATATGCATTTAGTAAGTTCTTTATGTTAAATAATATTAAATCTAAAATAATTTTTACTTATAAAAATAACTTACCTGCAGTGAACATTCTGCTAACGAAGTCATAAGTCTTACAGGCAATTCTGAAAAAGAGAAACATTACGAATTAATTTAAAAAAAACAACTTCCACAAAAATAATGCATAACAACACAAGTAAACCCCCAGTATACGATAATTACAAGATATCATCTCCCGTCGCCGCCACCATATTCGTCGCCCTCGTAAAACATGCCGTATAAATTATATCAGAAAGATAATCTAAACATCCCTCCCACATAAGGCTTGGTATAATTGAAGCCGAAATACGAATTTCAAGAGCGAGAGGCTCTCTCTTCTCTTAAGGCACACATTCAAGCACACTGGTTATTGTGGGACGTAACTTCCAAGCTCTCTCGCCTCTCAGAAAGCCCGGTATTAAATTAAACGCGACGCGGTTTAGTTCCATCGCTATATACACATCTCGTAAAACGCGAAATATACGGGATGAAATATTACAATACCTATTCGTGTACCAATTCCCCGTTTATTGCATTAATATGTACGATCGATGCACGCATATAACGTATTATGCAACCGAAACGTTTTATTGGATTTGATGATATAAAATTTAAAATTTATGGGTTATAAACTATTGTAAACGTATTGTGTTAAATAAAAACATAAATAAAATTAATTTAATGACCGCACGAGAATAAATTAGTTTGAATAAAATCAACTTAAAAAAACCTAATGTAATTTTCTGCACTAAGGAGCTGAGATTCGGCGAAATACGTGTCTATATTGTAGATTTTTTAACGTAATTAAATTTGTACCAGTACAAAAAATGCCGCATTGTGCTAGTTGTTATTTGGGCTTTATTAAAGTTTAAATTGGTTTATTTTAACATATTAAAATTGACATTGTATATTAAAATATCTTTTCAATATACAGAATATTTTTCTGGATATTACGATCCTAAAGAGACCCTCACCGTCCCATCTACCATTCAAAAGTAACACTTATCCCTAAAATGTCATATATTAGTGACTCAAATGGTATCAAATAGTGTACCCATGACACATTTTTTTTTAATTAGTATTTTTTTAATACATTGCTCTATTACACTTTAACACAATCACTTTGTATTTCAACCACGTAACTATCAGTTATGAATTGCCTTGCGGGTTTTAGTATGATTAGAAGTTATGTTCACTAATAGCAAAGTCCATAAATGTAAATAAAACGGTGCAATAATGGAAAAATACACTACGTTTTATAGGCATTAATCTTGTAAAAAAAAAACTAGTTCAGCTACACTTATTGTATTATTTAAATTAATAATCAATACGCCTGCAGGGTACAGTGTAATTTAATGGTCCTACACAAGAGGATTTACCTGAGCATTTTAAGCATCAATATATTAGCATTTGGAAAGCTCTAAATAAGCTTTAAGTAATTTATAAATGTCGAAGCTCTATTAATAGCTCTATCCTCGTGAATGTAAATTCACCAACCGAAAGCCATTATTTGCAAAACGGAAACCATGCACATCGGGGAAATGTATTCTTAATTATTTATATAAAATGAACGATATAGTATTACGTATTATTTTTAATTAATCAATTTCTTTACTGTCATGGAATAATTTATACTACTAAAACTTATTCAATTCAACTAGTTCAGTATTTACAACAGACATCCGTTCTAAAGATGTCACGTATCCTGAGGAATTAATTGAAATCCATCCTCACACCGACACGTATGATGTCTCCAGTGTACCACGAAGTTTTCCCGAGCCCCATAAATTCGAACAACTTTTGCGATTAGGTCCGAACCCCATACTTCCTGCCCAAGCCCTAATCTCCTAATAAAATACCATCGATATTGCAGCAAATTACCTCCAATCCAACCCCCGCCTATCCAACACCTTGTCGAGTCATTAACATCTTCGCCGGCAAACCACAAATTCAAACTCATTGCATTTTAATCTCGGGAGATTAAATTTTACTTTCTAGATTAAACTGTATCTGGTGCATATTATGATTACGTAAAATTTATTACTACATAATTTAGTCTAATGTATACAGTTGATTGTTAACTAGTTTGTTATTAGAAATTAAGCATATGATAAGTTTGTGGTAATTTTGTTTGTATTTGGGTTATAACTTCTGATTCGCTAATTAGTATACAAATATTACGTAGTAACTGTTTAACGAACATACGAGTTACATAGTTTGTGTATACATGTTGGGTAATGATCGGTTTATGTGCGAGTTAAATGTAACGTATATTTAGTTTTAATTAGATTGGAAATTTAATATGTGTTTCCGAAAAGTAATAAAAACAATTGGAAAATTTACGCACGTTTAGGTTGTGTTTTAATTAACACACAAAATTACTAAACTATGTGATACTATACAGGGTGTTTCTGTGACTCGGAGAATAAAATTAACCACAAATACTAGAACGAAAATGATGACGATTCATGTAAAAAAATTATTATAGGTCTTCAAATAACCAAGCCACAGGCCATCAAAGTTAAGAAATTTTAACACATTTTTCTAAATATGTTCAATACTCTTCGTGGTAACTACTAACATCAAGTAAATACCTTGGGCAATTTGTCACTTCGATCGGACTACGGGAACCATGCTATATAAGGTGTTCCTAAAATTTGTTCTTCACACATTTTAATAGAAAATTTATTTTAGAAAATTGTATCACTCTTTGAAAATTTTGATAACAGTGGCCGTTTTTGTGTTAAAAGCAAAAGTGTTAGTGTCTGATTTCAATCGTAAACAAACAAAAAGACAAAAATCATTGGAATATAATCTTCACATAACTCGAGATATAAATATATGAGGGATAATAAGAAAGTATTACCCGTTTGCGTCGTGCTGAGCACTGGTGAATTAAGTAGCCGCAGAATGTATGCTAATATGTTCAGTTATATTTCAGCTGTCTGTTCTGGATGAGTCATCTGTTCGGCTTTCGTTTCCTCTTTTCAATTTAGGAAGAGAGAACTCCCATGATGGCGAGCGTTCGGGACGGCTGTTAGTCATTATGGACGAATTTTCAACCATGCACTCTATAGTACAAACCTCAAGGACTTTTTGGTAGAAAAGAAAGTTTACGAATCTCTATGCACTAGCTCGGAGAAATATGAAGCGAAAATACAAAACTAGCACAAGTAGTTTAAGGTATATTCTTTACAAACAAAGCGTTTTGGTTGGTTACTGGTGCATACCTGTGAACCTCTAAACGTGTTGGTACTTGTTTGGTATAGAACAGATAAAAATATTGTTCAAACAAGAAAAAAAATATATCTTATGTATATGGAGAAGATATATTTACTGACAGAACGCCAGTGTAAAAACTGGTTTCTTAATAATAGGATCTTTATTTACGGAGGCCATTAAACAATTACATAAAAATATACAATAAAATTACAGCTTAGTATACATATTAAGATATACAATTAAAATTAAATTAAAATTACAGCTATAAATAAAATACGGATTAAAATATAAAATTAAAACAGAGTTTGCCTAATTCTGTTCTTAAAACATAACCGTGATTGTTCTAAAAGATTAACTTCTTTACAAACACTATTACAATGACGCACTACCCTACTGAGAGCATCATTACAGTTTGTCCGCCTAAATACGGGCTCTATTTTGTCTCAACATGTATATGCATTAATAAATTTTATAATGGTATACAATCAATTTTACTATTAATGACATTGTAAGCTAAACATACATCAAAGAAAATGCGTCGATCCGAGAGAAGTTGTATACCTAAATATTTTACCAATAAGTGATAATTTTCACTAGAATACATTATGTTACACTTGTAACAAACGTACTTCACAAAAACCTTTTGTACACGTTCAATGCGATCACAGAGGTATTTATAGTTAGGTGACCAAATGACACAGCAGTAATCAAGAACTGACCGGACTAGTGAAACAAATAAATTAATAAAGCACCGCATTTCTTTAAAATCATGTGTTGTTCTTTTTATAAATCCTAAAATTTTAAATGATCTATTTACAATGGCATCTATGTGAAAATGAAATTTGAAATTCTGATCAAAAATCACGCCAAGATCCTGAATTTGCGAGACTCTCTCTAATTCAATGTTATTTAAGGTGTATTGAAAATTAGTGCTATTTGATATTTTCCTAGTAAATTTTATGTATTTACATTTACTAACATTAAGTTCCATCCAACTATCGGAACACCAATCTTGTAAAATCGAAATATCATTTTGAAGTACCAAGCAGTCTGCTGTAGATTCAATGCGACGGTAAATTTTGAGGTCAGCAGCAAAAAGTAGATATGGTGATTTAAGATGAGAACCAATATCGTTTACATATAAAAGAAACAGTATTGGTCCAAGATGGGAGCCTTGCGGTACCCCTGTCTTGGCACAAATTGGATTAGATAGAGAATTTTTATATTTTACAAACTGTAAACGCTTAGTAATACAAGATTTAGTCCAAAGAGCTGACGAACCACCTAAACCATATTGAATCAATTTCAAAATCAGCCGATCCTGGTTTACTCGGTCGAACGCTTTACGGAAGTCAGTATAGATGGAATCCACTCCCACGTTTCTGTCTAAGGCTTCGCTGATATATGAACTATACATTAATAAATTAGACGCTGTGGACCTTGTGGGATAAAATCCATGCTGATGGTGAACTATAACATGCTTAAAATTAGCTAGAAAAATTTGACTCATTAATTTATCAAACATTTTTGGAATGATTGACTGAATTGAAATTGGTCTGTAGTTTGTGACAAGATTTTTATTGCCAGATTTGAAAACAGGTATTACATAGGAGGACTTCCATTTTTCAGGAAAATATCCTGTCAATAATGACCTGTTGAAAAGGAGAGTTAAGGGTTCAGATAGCTCAGTGGAACAGTTTTTTAATATGTAAACATTTATCTCATCAGGACCAGAACACGTCTTTTGGTCTAGAGTGTTTAACGCATGCAGAACTGATTTCTTAGACAAAACGTATGAACAAAAGTTATTTCCTACGTGGGTAGTGGAAAATGAGGATTCATACACTTGATTAAAATTGACTACAAATAAATTTGCAATGTCATCGGGCGAGGTAATATCCTTCATGTTATTTTTGAAATGAGACGGTAATTTATTATTATTATTAGAATCATTTTTGTTGTTCACAAATTTCCAAAAATATTTTGGATTATTAATTAAATTATCCTCCATGTTATTGACATAGTGTTGATAATCAATGGCTAGCCTACATTTACATTGATTTATCAAGGATGAAAATCTTGAATAATCTGCGTCATTTCCAGATTTTTTTATAAATCAAATGAATTCGTTTTTTTTCCTTTATTAGAGCAAATCATTCTGCACAAAACCAATTTGGAAATGATGATCTAAACAATCTCTTCATAGGAGTATAAGCACGAATAATATTATATATGAGTTCATAAAAATTATCAACACAACTGTCCAAATCATCATTATTATTTAATAACTTTGACCAGTCAATATTATTCAAATCACTTTTAACACGATGGTAGTCGTTTTTTTTTAAATTATATACATCAAAGTAATTATTTTGTTCAAGTTCATCCTCAAAAGGGATCATTATGCATAGAGAAGGATGGTGGCTATCACATTTTACTAAACCAAGCGAATGAACACAAGAAACATTACAGTTAGCAAACACTAAATCTAAAACTACATTTCTAGAATTTTTAATATTATTAAACTGCACAAGACCGGACGAAGACAGATTATCACATATTAAATGTTCTATTTCCGAATCGGCGCATACAGGAATTAAGCCCATATCACACTCATCTTCTGACCATTTGATGTTGGGTAGATTATAGTCCCCTAGAACAACGACGGTCGAATTTGGATGCAGTTGAGTAATTTGATCGACGCAGGTTGAGTGGTCCTGGTATTTAATTAAAGGGCTATTTGGTGGCAGGTAAATGGCACACACGATGAATTTTTTTGAGTTTGCTGCAAATTCAACCCAGATTCCTTCACGATCTAGACAATCAACACTCATGGTATGAGAACGAAAACGCTTATGAATCCCAACAAAGACACCACCACCTATACCTTTATCACTGTTGATAGA
This sequence comes from Ontholestes murinus, assembly GCA_963969525.1. Taxonomy (NCBI): domain Eukaryota; kingdom Metazoa; phylum Arthropoda; class Insecta; order Coleoptera; family Staphylinidae; genus Ontholestes; species Ontholestes murinus. The sequence goes on along the minus strand of OZ018390.1, from coordinate 47,952,308 downwards.
ATTTCTGTCGATACGATATAAATTGTAACGGTTGCCCATAACTTCATTGTCAAAGATGCCGGGGTGTAGCCAAGATTCAGTAACAACTATGACATCATAATCTTCGACAAGAACCGCATTATGAAATTCCAAGAGTTTAGTTCTAAGTCCTCTTGTATTTTGGTAGAAATATGATAAATCTAGGTGTTTGTATGACTGGAAAATTCTTAAATGTATAAGATTTTTTCCCAAATTTAAAATCCTTGACAATTACACCATTTGGCCATGCATTAGGATTCAATATAGATGGAAGTGCAGTTTCTTTTACACCGACTTTGAATGACGTGGTAATATCATCTTTAAATAATTGATAGCATTTTATTTCTGAATTAGTACCAATTATACGTCTAACGTGATTGCTAATTGTTTTAACGGTCGTATTCGGGTCAACCCGTGAGATGTGAACCCACTTTCTGGTTTCACGACTAGCAGTGAAACTAAAATTCTGAATATTTAGTTTCTACCCTGTTTGGTCAGGGGACGCAGAAACATTTTGGTTTACACTACAATCAGGATGGTGTGATTTATCTGATTTCTTGCGATCACGATTAGTCGGAATTTGAGAAATATCTTTACCGCCTATTTTTAAAGGAACAGATGGAATAGGTGAGATGTCTTCGGTGGCTGCTATTGAGCCGGTGTTGTTTTTTACTGGGTTATCGAAAACATCGTTTACTGAGTTTAAATCGTCTTCAATAATACTCGCAGACGAATAGTTATCGACTAAGACACCTATATCATCGTTTTGTTTGATATCGCTATTATTAGTTAACGTTTTCTTATTAACAACGAATTTCGAAGACAAATAATTGCATTTTATCTCATTGTGATTTTTAATTATTAAATTTTCTAAGGACGAATAATTGGTGTTTTGCTTAATTATGTTTTGCAAAATTTCGATCAATTTTTATGTTGAATATACAACATATTCTGTAAGTTCAGTTGAAGCTGATGTAAGACACAATATAAACATTGATTAATGCAAACCAGCCTGTTAATCACCGAGAGATTCAATTTGTTGAATTTGACCGTTAATAATTATTTGAAATACCTTGGTTTAATCTCAACACTCAATATGTGAATTCGACATGTTCTTATGAAATGGAATTTATGATGTCACTTTTTCTGTGATTTGCTTCACAAACAATTAGATAATGATACATTTTTGAAGCGCATTGAAGAGTCTCGTCTTGGGTTGTTTACAACAATGTTAATAAAACCGATAAACCGGCTCAAAGCACTTCAAAAGGCAAAGTAATCTGTTTCGTGGGATTTCAAAGGAATCGTTTGAGCTGCTTCTGCAGGACAGACAATGATCAATTTCGAAGTGTAATGTAATCAGTTAAACATATTGATTGATTTACTTAAATAGAAAACACTAGAATTGATCAATAGAAAAGTTGTAATGTTTTCCGAAGATAATGCGAGTCCACATATAAGTTTAGTAACTCGACAAAGCTTTTAGAGCTTAAATGGGATATACTTTCATGCTCATTATATTGTTTCCTCTCATTTTTATTTATTTGAGTCACCACAAAACCTTTAAATAGAATATGGAGTTCCAAAATCACCTGGTTCATTTTTTATAATACTGTCTAAAAGATGTAAATGGTACAAACAGAATAGACAATATTTGATTTAATAAGATATTAGTCACTATAAGAAAATCATCTTTCGTTTAATTCATAAAAAAATACTTTCCTAATAGGCTTAAACACGTACAAACGTTTCATACATTTTAATTTTTATTAAATGAAAGTCACACTACTGAGATTATGTATTCCGTCGATGTTCTAGTATAATTTATTTTCTAAGGGTCACGATTCGCATCATTAAAAAAGTTTTAGTTGTCAATAAAATAAAAAAAACGATTTTTGTGTTGAATATGCACCATGTTTTGTAAGACCAGTAAAAGCTGACGAAGATACAATAAAGGCATTATGTTGCTTTTTTTAATAATTATAAAGTTTTTTTATTTAATTCTAAAAATTATTGTTATATTACACAACAGTCTTTATTTAAAATTAGCCAATGATGTGTTTTGAAATTACATGTATTATTTCAAACTGATAACCATTAGGAAACCGCAAACACATTTTCTGAGAATATGATATCTATCATTCCATATACGAGGCAACGTGAAATATAAAAAAAAATATCTCCTGGTAATAGATACGTAAAAAAGAAATCCCACCCACGTTAACATTACATTCGACGTATTGAATGTCCATAAATCCGACGTTTATTTCCTTTTGTGTCACTGCCTGGTTCCGCATAGAAAATCCATAAAATACAGCGATAAACCTTTAACAGAAAGCCTTTCGCTAAAATTAAAATTCGCGAACACGTAATGGGATCACCTACGTCGTAAACCTAATACCTGCCATCATTAACGCAGAGGGGAAATGTAAAATAACTAAATATTCAAATATCTCCGTATATGTGAATCGTTCCACGTAAATGTTTTAAATATAAACAAAGCATTTTACAGTTATGACCAAAGTGGATACCGCTCCTAAAATAACTCAAACAAAACAGTGTAGGCCGTAATTAGATTGTACGGTGCCCTAATTGCCTTTTACAATTCAACTCACAACATATAACGTATCAAGAGGGGACGAAACGCCTTTTAAGAAAAGATAACATGATAACGTATTGGCAGTTTGCAACCGGTGCTGTTTTATCTAAATTATGAACACCACTGTTACATGACGTTAATAAATTCAATCGGCTCCGGTAAAAATGCATTTATCGGGAATAGGTGTGTATCTAAAGTAAAGTAATGGATAACGACGAATATTCCAAGAGACCATTAAATGAATCATTAAACGACTTATGGTGGCAACGACGTTTTGTCGATAATGTTATGGTTCCGGTATTTAAGGGTTTAAAATTTAAAAAAAAAATGGTGGCGTTGTCATCATAGTACTTTGTCTGTATTTTTGGGAAGAAAGATTATTCTTTAGTATTTCTAATTGAATTATTCTTTATATTGATATACAAAGTATATAAAAATATATAAAAATAATTACGATGAAAATACCAATTAAACTGCTGCGGTTGTAAGTCGAAGAATAATCATGAGTTCAGTTGTCAATTGTCAATGAAGCTATAACGCTATATATTTTATTTCAGTGACAACTAACCTTATTTTACTCACATTTTTTTACTCGGAGTACTATTTATTATAAATTCCTTATTATATTATTATCTACAATTATTTTAAATAAAACTGTTATATTTTTTGGATTATTACAAAGAAACTTATTTTTTTATTTTATTTTTTTCCTCAAAATTAAAGCTGAAATGAAAATTGTACTTAATTAGGTTATTCGTTTTTTTATATCTTTATTCTTCGATACATTTTCTTATTTGCAAAGGTAAATCAATAAAACAAAATAACGCTTCGAATAAGTACCCAATTCCGGTTGACAAAACTACTCCAAAAGCTTTTCAAATGTTCGAACAAAGAAAGGATTTTCAAATTTAAAATCTAAAGTAGTTTTTAAGATAGTATGCACTTTTTCCTATAAAAAATTATTTCTTCCATTAAAAGTTGCTTCTAAAAGATTTACGATCGTAATACTTTCCAGTACTTACTTCGTAAAAAAGTTATGACTTGTCAGAATTAAAGAAAAATGCACAGACTTAAAGAATTTTGAGAAGCTATAAAATCGCATAATATATATATTAAGAACATTCTAGTTGATAACATTGCAACATAATTTTAAAGATGAATAATTGAAAATATATACCGACAAATTTAATTGTTTTATTTATTTTGAATTATCAAAATGTATCACGAAGTGAATGCCTGCACAATTATTTATGTTGAGGGAACAAGGACAAATATTTTTACGAAAGAAATTAGCCATCCGTTTTCAAGGTTATACTTTTAATAAAAAAAGAATTCATAAATATACAGCACGGTCAAGTTTAGTCCCAACAGAAAAACATGCACCCCAGTTGTACCGTCACCACAACTCTAAGATATTTTCTCCCAAGCGGAGAACATATACAAACTTTCAAAACACGAAACAGTTAATCAATAATGCAGTATTTTTGTATTCGTTATTTTATGCGATATAGAAAATTTGTAATATATTTTGTTTGTAAATAAATCAGTTTAAAGACCCACCTGGTCTTTCGAAAATAAACATGTGTGCAAATTTGAACACTTTTCATGTTGATGTCTAAAAATGATTGCCAATATCAATTCTTTGTTTGCAGCAATCTTTAGATTATATTCTAATATATCATCGTTAAAATAATACGTTTTAAATACACTTTATCGCTATTAAATAAAATTCCAATCAATCCCTAAAGAAATCGAATGAACGTAGTCCACAGAGCATCTATATTATACTAAATATTCTAATTTTTGTTTGCCTCGGAAGCAAATCTATATGGCCAGCTCAGGGATTCTAAAAATTAAAAAAAAAACAATTTCAATATAAAATCAAATTAAGTAACAACAGAACTCTAAATTACAATCGTACCGTAAATATTGGGCAATTTGAGGTTAAAAATGCTAAAACAAATGCTGATCTATGGAAAGGTTAAACTCTTATTGATTTGGCTAACGGAGGTAACGAGATTCGCTAAGCGTTGAATATGGGATTTGCAAATTTAGTTAGTTTCAATAAATAATTTAATAATAGATAGATTCATCATTTAATTTAAAAAAAAATGAGGAAATTGGATAAGTTAATAACACTACAATTTCATCGACATCTGTCGTTCTTAACATTCTGCAAAATTTGGATAAGGTTAAATTCAGTTTATCAATCAAGAGATACTTTAACCAAATTTACACCGAACGAGCTAAATAAGCAAAAGGTTTTAAACAGGTCTCTTTTAAAACCCCAAAGCTTTATGTGCGAACATAAGGTAACAAAACTACATACAGATACTAAAATGTATTGCCAAAAGTCACAGAAATCTTGAAACAGAAAAACTATTGGGTTGAGTCTTAAGTCATTCCGGTTCCGGCCAGTAGAAGTCTACATTTATATTTTTGACCAACTACCCTCATTCCAATTATCTAACCTATCATTAAAAGAAAGTAAGTAAATCGATTCAGTAGTCGTCGTAGAGCTGTGGTCGAAGATGGAAACTGGATTATGTTTTACTGTTTTACTTCAGAAAGAGAACGGAAATTCCAGAATTGGTTTGCCAAATTCCGTTCTGATAATTTCAATGTCAACGATGCGATAAATTCAGGAAGGCTAGTTGAAGCTGAAGACGATAAAATGAAGACACTGACCGTGGAAAGAAATTTGCACAAGCTAAAATATGTCAATAAACTTAATATTTGGATTTCATATGAACAAAACGAAAAATATTTAACAAAACGCAGAATCTCCTGCGACAAGCTCTTGAAAAAAATGAAAATGATCCATTTCTCAAACGTATTGTCGCTGGCGACGAGAAATGGCTAATTTCAAAAACAAATATTCATGAAAAGAAGGCCTTTGACTATTCTAGTAAAAACGAAATGACTTAAGATCAACCTAATATATAATGAAGAAATTTTGCGCTGATTTGGTTTGAATATCTTAGGTGTAAGCAGAATGGTGATAGGTACAAAGTTTATTTATCAGATGATAGTGAATTCATTTGGATTAAATTAAATAGAAAAGTAAATAAAAATTTAATTTTGTTTATCTTGCTTAAAGGTAACAATATTTATTTTACAAGGCAAATGACAACATTACATTCTAAAATTCTAAAATTTAATTCGAAACGTCAGAGAAATCTTGCAATTGAAATGTTAAAATAAAAAAGCAAAAAACTTTACCGATTCCCTTTAAATGTCAGAAGGTAATGAACTTGAATATCAGAACTATGTTACATACAAAAAAATATAAAAAATGGCATGTATATTGTGCCATATACATATACTGCCCGCCATAAGTAAAAGAATACCGACAATTCGCCGCTCAATGTTTCTGTAAATTTCAGATAATCCGTAAATAATCCACATTAAAAAATGATTAAAATTTCAACAAAAAATCATGGTAACTTTTTCTTTGATTTTAATAATGAGTTGATTGCGTTTCTGGAGCACTCGGCAACTCACCTAGACATACTACAAATCAAATTGTCAATGTCAGCCTAAGGGATTGCATCAAAAGCTTCTAGTGGCCCAGTCTTCTGCCAATTGTATCCTACACGTGTTCAATAGGTGATAGGTCTGGAGAACGAGAAAGCCATGGAAGAAAAACAACATTAGCTAGTTCCAGGAATTCCATAGTAACCCTAGCTGTTAGTATTACCCTGTTGGAAAATGACAGGGCATTAATGTTGGTTCTAGAACTGTGTTAATGTAGCGATTTGCGTTTAATATTCCTGGAATGAACAAAAGAAATGACTTACTTTCATAACGGATCTCCCCTCATACCATCACTCCGCGTGTAAGAGCTAACTAATAAAAGTGATATTCACAAAGTAAGTACCTAAACCAGCAAACGCTTGCTGCAAAATTAGAAAGTACTGCATATTTTATAAATGCCAATACTGAGATAGCTGAGGTTTCATTGACCAAATCGACAATACTAAAGAAAGTGTACAAATAATAAAAAATATCTGAAAATGTCAAAAACAATTCCTAAATGTTGTCGGGTGATACATTTTTAAATAAGGATTTGAGAAAACACTAAAACCATCACCACTGTATATTGATGACCACCAACTAGTTAGTCAAAATTTTACAATGGTGGCAAAACAAAGTTCTTTTAAATTATTTTCTCAAATCCTTTCACAAAAATTAGTTAATAGTAATAATTTACACCATCTAGTATGCAAAATGGGTATCAAATTAAAAAGACACATACACCGTTTCTAAAAGCTGGTCAGTGGTAATGGTTTTAAATTATAATAATATAATACTTAAATTGCAATCGAATTTTACCTTGAGCCATGAACGCACAGTGTATACACGTTGTCCCCTGAAATTTTGAATACGGTCATTTGAATGCATTACTTGTCACTTAGTTACCACGCTCGTTTTTTGCTTAGCTGAGTCACATATTTTAATAGACTGACCAACGGGAAATAATCAGTGATTTCTAATTTTCAATAAAATATGGAATCAAAATGAAACATAGAGAGAATAACATCTTTATTCGAACATGACTAAATACAAAATTTAAAACATTTACCGATGATTTATAATGTGTTAGTCTGTCCGTTTGGACTATCGACCATTGGTCTTTCTGCCCTGTCTTCACTAATTATGTGTCAAAAAAAAAATAACTTTGCTAGCTAGCTTAACTGTCTGGATGATTCGCACTAATGAATTGATGTAGGGTGACTGAACGGTGTTTATATTTAGGTGGGATAATGAAACATATTTACACGATATTTTAACATTACTATTTTTACAAACACAATTCTGACGTAACGAATGACAAATATCTACAATGTTCATCTTATTAAATGTTCGAAAACATCTCCTTGTTGAGCCAAACAATATCCCAGACGATCATAAAATTCCTGTTAACATTTTGAAACTGTTTAAGTCAAATTGACATGTATATGGCAGCAATAACCATGGTAACCAATAATAATAATCGAGATACAATACAAACACATTACATTACTCGTATTCAAAATTTCAGGGGACAACGTGTATATACAACCCAAGAACAAATGTAGTTTTGTGTCTTTGTTTATGCCGATTAGACCGCTGTGTATAGTGATGGATCCATATTTCATCCAATGTCATAAATCGACACAAAACTCTTTTTATTGCGGTAAAAGTGGGACAGATTTTACTTTAAAAATCGGTAACGTTCCGTTTTTTGATACCTAACGCACGCAAATCTTTCTTATGTGCAAATATTCATGTATGAAATGAAATTCAGCGAACTAATATTTAATGGTTGAATTCGGTGGGTTAAATGTGCCGTAACATTTCCTTCAATAATTTTATTTTATCATCGGGGAAAAATATTTGATCAAAACATGAAATTCACAGTAAAAATAAATTGAGAAGTAGCATCACGTCAAAAGCTTTAACTTGTAGACGCCAGTTAACGAATAGTGGGAATATCGTAGATTGAGAAGCTATTGTTAACTATTAACAACAAATAATATCTAAACGCTCAAATTCAGAGAATTATATGATTGATGTGAAAGAATAATTAAGAAAAAGTTTTGAACTTTATTAGTTAAAAATACATTAGAGATCATAAAAGCGCTAAATCCATACTTTGCGAATATCAAAGCACTACAAATTGACAATAACAGTAAAAAGAAAGTAAATCAAATAAACCGTAACTTCGATGTCGTGAAACGAAATGCCCGATTTTAATATCGACCGCGATAAAATAAAGCAGAAATAAATCTTTACGTCTACCTGTACGAGTCGCGGATTTTGAAAATCTCGGGCCGCATATATTGCACACGACTGTATTCAGAAAGAAAGTAGGTAATCCGTCACACCACGATCGCGATGAATAGAACGCAAACGCCTTCAAAAGATGCGATTCGCGTAAAGAGGTATTTCGTAAATAAGTAAAACGAGAATCTTTTATTGTTTGTTGTTTGAGAAACTTGCGGCACGGCGTCTATTTATTTGCTCTGCACATAATTGAATAGCAATGTAAGTTACATGCAGTGTAAAGTGCGAGTACTGTTTTATGGTAAAGTTACGCCATGTATAGTTTTTTTCTTATAGTGAACTAGAAACACAGGTTGTGTTCAATACTTAGAGTAAATTTATATTTATTTTTAACCTCTAAAAAGCTTACGTTTATAGAAACCTAATTAATCTTTTATACATTTATTATATAAAATTAATAATTATATCGGACAAAAATACTTATATAAGAAATATTACCAATAAAATATTTCATCGCTATCCCTTATGAATAAATTTTGAATCCCTCGAAACCCCAATATCCCTCCAAAATTCAAACATCCTACAAGCACAATTCATGAATTCATTAGTTCGCATCATCTGGACAGTTCCCTTAGCTAGCATCAAATATACATTCATTTTTTCTGCATATCCCTTGTCGAAGTAGAAGAATTATTTTATAACTAATAAAGAATTAAATTTATAACCGTTTATTATTTTTCAGAAGGTTTTAACATTTTATTCACTGCTTGTAAAATTTCCATTTCATTTCCGTTGGGCATATGTACACGTATTCTGGGCTTTGGAAATGCACCAAACTTCAGAAAATAATTTCGGCAGGTTGTTGTCTTTTTAGATACCGCTGAAAGTATGTTTCCGAAGTAACTTGCACATTTCGATGCGACGCGAAATAAAGTAATAAATAAATTAAGTTCTAGCATACAGCGTTTTTCTTCACTTGAAGACATTTTGCTATAAATGTATACTAATGTGGGAACTTTAAGCCAGGATAAGCGAAATTCAGTCCAAGTGTCAAAAATTGCTTTATTAAACAAAAGTACAGCTGTCATTTCTAAGGCACTCTTTACAAAAGTTTTTTTTTTTATTTCGATCAAATTGCCAGACCAAACCCCAACACATATCACCGTAATCCAAAAAAACCTCTATTATGTAAATGTAAAAATCCAAGATGACGCCCATAAGAAAAACAAAGTTGATGCTGTTTACAAAAAATTTAAACGTCGAATTTTTACTATGATATCACCACGTTGTAGAGCGTACAAAGAAATTATAAAGTGTTAATGGTTTTGAAGTATATCTTTAAATAGTCTCGCAAAAATCGTTTTTTAAAAATTTCGATTTTTTGGGATATCTTCGGAAGTAGTCGGAATATTTTATGTTTCAAACCGACATTATGTTTTACTCCAGAATTTAACCGACCTTGTATCTTTTCAAATAACTGAAGCACCCTGTATGTTATCGATGAAAAAAATTAGATTACTCACAAGTTCTAAAGATGAGGTTGAAAAAAAAATAACAGCATGTCGCGATCAATTTGGAAGGAAATACAAATATTTGGTACACCTGGGTTTGCTAAACGTCATATTATAAGGGTAAAGTTAGCATTTTGGTCGTCCATAACAATAGAAGCAAAGTGTTAGTGCCCGATTGAAGTTTATCTTAAGAGAAATTAGATGCATTTGTCAAAAGTATTAGAGCGTGTATCAAATTGCTGAATTTCTTGAAAATAACGTTTTGTTGCCCTCTTTACAATCTGGATTCAGACCTAACTATTGTAGCTCCTCCGCCTTATTTAATATTTTAGATGACATCTTAGCCGCCACCGATAAGGGTCTTTTAACATGTATGGTTTAACTTGACTACAGTAAAGCCTTCGATACTGTCAACCATCATTGGCTTTGACAAGAGTGCAGTGGATTTGGTCGCTAGTTTTTTGGATAATCGTCTTCAACGAGTTCAAATTGGAGATTTGATATGAGTCTGCTCATGTAAACGTTGGTGTCCCTCAGGGATCAATATTGGGCCCAATTTCTGTCGAAGTATTAGCTAGGCAAGTAGTTGTTTCAAATTAATTTGTTTTGTAGTCTTAGTAAGACTCATTGTTGTAGATTCACGAAATGTTTTCGTATTTTTAAATTATTATTCAATTTTATTTTCTAATTATACGTCATCCCTCACAGATATCTTAGATCATTGCACTGCAAATTTATATGCGGACGACACACAATTATTATATTCTTTTAAACCTGATGACACTGTGTTAGCTGGTAAAAACATCTCTTCAAAATTGGCGAATCTCTCCCGTGAGCACTCTCTACCTATCAATGTCAACAAGACTTCAATAATGTTGTTTGGTCCTCAAGGCCAACTAAAATCTTCGAAAAGAGTACTCGAAATTAAAATTGATGACACTATTTTGCCCTTTGTGGACAAATGACAATAAATCTTATTCAGCAAGTACAAAATTCTTGTATGCATCTAATATTTGGCATTCGTAAATTTGAGCACATTTCCAGCAAACTAACTGACTTAAATTGGTTAAATATGTATAATCGCCGCATTTTACATGGTTGCACTCTATTATAAAATAATACAATCTCCATAACAGAATAGTGTTCCGATCTGATGTGCCCAATATCAATGTGAGATTTAGAGGCATTATCTCACCACCATATCGCAAATCTGCTATTTTTGAGCGTTCATTTTCTTATAATATATATAAAATTTAAATAATAAAATACTAACGCATCTATAAAATCTTACATTGATTAATTTTAAAAATGAAATCCGTTTCAGGTTGATGAGAAATGAGCTTTAACTATATCAATAAATATGTTTTTTGATTATATGTAATATATTTGTATTTAAAAATTATTAACTTCGCCTACTTTTATAGATGTTATCTTTGTAATTACCTTATTTAATTAATAAAGACAATTTATTATTATTATTATTATTTATTGCAATTTTATATGCACGAGCTGCAAATGGTCTTCTTGGTGCAATAACATCTTTAGGCCTACATTTACCTCAGAAACTCTGAGTAGAAGTAATTTTACAGAAACGCTCAAATTTATACATTTTGATTAAAAAAATAGTGAGCGAAGAGAAGAAAACAGACAAATTGCCATGATGTCAATGAATTGGAATACATTTATTGAAAACAGCCAAAACTGTTATAAACCGGGTGCTAATATTCCTGTAGACAAACAGCTATATCGGATTACAGTACGTTGTAGATTGTAGCCTGATAAATTTGAAATCAAATTCTGGTTAGCATCAGATATCAATAGCAAATATATTGTAAATGCACTTTCACATCTAGGAAAAGATGAAAATATATCTTCTTCGGTACAACATTCTAAATATGTTGTACTCAAACTCATGGAACCATGTACGGGTTGCATTCACGAGCAAATCTTAACAACACAAATTATAAGAAAAAAAACTACATTATTTGCAACTATACGCTCAAATAAAAAGGAAAAAGGAATCGAGATTTTTTTAAGTAAACCAAAAAAAGTACATTAAACTTAAAATATAAACTCTATGCGATAGTTTTAAATTTTTAGACGTTTTATTATTGATCTGGTTCATTTAAAAATTATACCATTATAGACCATAGTGACAATATGTTTATCTTGTTTTAGTATACTATTAGAAATAACCTATTGCATTGAATCATAGAGTTTTGAGTCAGACAACTTTTCCATAACATTTAATTATGTATGCAAATAAAATTCGAATTCGTTTTTAAAGATCCGTATTGGCATATTAGTTGGAACTCGTAAGACGAATTGCAATTTGATCATATAAAACGTAGCCAGTATTGATCTACTTAAAAAATCAAGCCACAGAACTAAATAACATTTTAGAAATAGCCAAAATTAATGGATTTCCAGTCAATTTAATTCAAAATTTAATTAATAAAAAACGGTATCAGAACGCTATGACCTACATTTATCCTAGACTTCCAAATTCAAATAAAGATCCATTCATCACATTAACGTATTATGGTAAAACTTCAGAAGAAATTGCTCACATTCTTCGAAAACAAAATCATCAAATCGCGTTTAGACCTGCTTGCAAACTATCCAATTTATTGTTCAATTCAAAAGATAAAATCAACCCCTTAAAGACATCAGGTGTGTATGAAATTCCATGTTCCGAGTGCAATAGTGTGTATGTAGGACAAACGGGCCGCAGTTTTGAAAAACGATACGCTGAACATTTCCGCGCATTCCGGCTAAATCAAAATTCCAGTTCTTTTTCTAATCACGCGTTAGAATGTAAACATTCATTCCCCGAAATCCATAATCTTAAAATTTTACATAAATGTTCAAAAGGTACAAAGCTTAATCTCCTGGAATCCGCGGAAATTTTCAAACGTAATCGTAATCCCCTCATTAACCTGTTAAACGAGCAAACCGATTTAGTACACACCGCTTTTCAAAATTTTATAATCTTAATCTTAATCTTTTCCACCTGTTCGCCGTAAATCGTTTTGCTCCCCTCACTCAATTGTCAAAATCTATTTAAATGTAATTTTTTCGTTATTTTGTTCACTTGATAATGACCGTCAAAAGTCGAAACTTAAGTCGTACAAATTGTAATATATTTATATATTATAATAAATTATAGTGGTTAAAAACATAGTAAGTGTTTTATTCATTGTTCATTATGAATTACCACATAGTAACGGTCGCAACCATCATTATGATTATTAGTGTTGCTTTCATAGTTGATGATAACTTTTGTATAATTTAACATTTGTTGTGGTAATTATTAATCAGCGAAGTAGTTGATTCAAAAGCGATTTTTTTAACCTAAATAATACTGTCACGAGACGCGTGGGGAGAAGAGGTGCGTCATCGACGTGCCGACTGGATGGAAATAATAAACAAGTGTAAGATATAAATGTCAGATATAAAATACGTGCTGGTAATATTAATTGACTTCAATAAATCATTTGCAATTATTTACACACCCGTATAACGTGCAAAAACGTTACATTGGTGTCAGGTGTGGGGTGTGAAAAATTGCAAACAAAATGGCGAAGTGCATTACTTAAATGGACCGTAATGGAAAAATCCTTCGAAGACCACATGAAGAACTTAGAAGAGGTGTTCCGACGATTAAGGGATTCTGGACTGAAACCCAGCCCGAAGAAGTGTCACCTTTTCAAGAAAGAGGTGGAGGACACATTGTTTCAAGCCAAGGTATTGCAGTCGACGGCGGCCAAAAGATCTCAATGGTGAGGGAATGGCCAGTTCCAAAGGATTTACACCAACTCCGGAGTTTTCTTGGATTATGCACGTATTACCGTCGTTACGTTGCGGGATTTTCAAACATCGCTAAACCATTAACCCGTTTCACTGAAGGAAAACAACGGTTCTTCTGGAACGGGGAATGTCAGGAGGCGTTCCAAAAACTGAAAAACGCACTTACCAACGCACCAGTTCTAAGTTATCCGTTGCCAGAGGGAAGGTTCTTGTTGGATACCGATGCAAGTAATGTAGGAGACTTTATCAAAGCCGGAGCGGAACTAATGCGTAACGAGGAGAGAGTTGCTTGCAGTAGTCAAATCAGTAGAACAATTCTATAAAAATTTATATGGAAGGAAATTCTTATTGAGAACCGATCATGCTGCTCTTAAATGGCTTCTTCAGTTCAAGAATCCGGAAGGACAAGTCGCAAGATGGTTGGAAAGACTTCAGGAGTTTGACTTTGACACTGAACACAGAGTTGGAGCGATCCACAGGAATGCAGATGCTTTGTCGCAAAGGCCATGCCCAGAAAATTGCAAGCACTGTAACAACGCAGAATCAAAAGAAAGTCAAGTACTCCGAACAGCTGTAGAAAGCGATGACTGGAATTTAAAAGAAATCCGGCATGAACAAGACGGCGACCTTGTTCTAAAGCCCCTGATGACATGGAAGGAAAGTGGAACCAGGAAAACATGGGATGAAGTCTCAAAATATTCGCCCGAATTGAAGTCATACTGGGCTCAGTGGGATTCTATTGTTCTGGACAAGGGACTGCCTAAACGCATATTCAAAGATTCAGAAGGGCACGAAGAACGAAGGCAGATTATAATTCCAAAGAGTAGAATACCTGAAGTGATGAAAGAGATTCACAGTGGATACAGTGGATCGTTAAGGGGACACCTGGGTATGTCAAAGACTTTAAACAAACTTCGGGAGAGATTCTACTGGGTGAACTGTAAGGTAGACGTCAGGGAATGGTGCAAGAAATGTGTAATTTGTGCAGCAAGTAACGGTCCACAACGACGAAGGAAAGCACCTATTCGTCAGTACAACGTTGATAGTCCTTTTGAACGAATCGCAATTGATGTCGCTGGGCCATTCCCCAAGTCTCACCAAGGTAATAAATACATCGTTGTAGTAATGAATTACTTCAGTAAATGCGTTACCAAACCAAGAGGCTTCAACAATAGCGGAAGTATTAATTAAGGAGTGGATATATCGTTTCGGCGTTCCCTCAGAACTACATTCTGGCCAAGGAAGAAATATCGAATCCAATCTTTTTCAAGAGATGTGCAAAATCCTTAAGATTCATAAGACAAGGACAACAGCTCTCCATCGACAATCAGATGGTAATAGGACCATCAATCACTATTTGTTAAAAGTAGTCTCTGACCATCAAAGAGACTGGGACGAACATCTCCATCTTTTCTTGCTGGCGTATCGATCGGCTGTACATGAAACAACCGGGCAGACTCCAGCGAGCATCGTCATGGGTCGAGATGTGATTTAAAGTTCGGCTGCCCTCCGGGAGAAGATTTGGCAGGGGAAGCGATCCAACATCCAAAGTGCTAGCGACGGAATGAAAGAGAATTATGACGTAAAAACGGAGAACAATTGTTATAAAGATGGAGATATGGTGTGGTTATTTAACCCACAAAGACGTCGAGGTCTCTCCCCAAAATTGCAAACATCATGGGATGGACGATACCAGATAATAGAGAAAATCAACGACATCGTATTCAGGATTCAAAAACCACCCCGAGGAAAACCAAGAGTTGTCCATTTCAATCGTCTGGGGAAAAAGATGTAACGAGAGAAGAACAACGAGATCTATTCCAAGTGCCTTCGGACTAATGTCTTGCCCATTGTGTGGCCCAGGATTTGAAGATGTCACGAGGAATTGCTACCGTCTTCAAGAAGAAATTTGGAAGGTTGGAGGAACTACGCACTCAATGTCCTAAAGTAGGAAGCATAGTCCACCTAGATCGTAGCCACCTACCGAAAAGGATTATTTACTATCTGGTAACGAAGAAGTACAATACTATATCGTTATTGACTTAGGTCATATTTCGTATTTATAAATTGTTGAAATAATCCTTCTTTAAAATACTTATAACTCTGGGGGTAAAATTAAAAATAGGAATGCATGAGAAAATAAGGGAAAAGGTACATCTAAGTTAATAGTATTCCACAGCGTCGTCCTGTAGTTATTATCTATTCTGTTGCCAAAAAACTTATAAATAATTGCTATACAGATTTTTCTTCTCTTCGCTCCATATTTCCTCTTTAATTGTTATGTCACATACTTTAATATGGAAGTACTGGTATATGGCATTTTAAATTATTTTTATCACCATCAGTGTCATGTACGTATGGCAGGTAGTCTTACATACATGAAAATAATAACAGAAGTATATTGGTTATTTTGAAAATGTTTTTTTGCATTTAGCAGACAACTGCTATTTTTAGGGCCAAATAAATATGCATATTCAAAGTGATGTTGACACTGGAAGCAACTACTTCAGTAAGTAATTTATTTCTGTAGACTTATTAAGACTCATGTTTCAGATATTCTGAAAAGATATTATTTATTTTTAAATAATTAAATACCGTTGCAAATTATTGTAGAGTTTTCTAGGAGACCCACTTTTGTGGAAAATTAATTTAATTCAATATTTAACGAAATATTAGTATTAAGGAAGTAATACTAATATAAAATCTACAAAAAATTGACCAGTGTCAAGTGAAAAAGCGAAGTATGTGTATTAATTTATTTGAGATATATAATAAATCAACTCATTATCTATATTTCAATGTATATAATCACGAAGTAACGTTAGAAACCGTTATAATGATATATGAAGATCGATATTGAATATGAAACATTAATCAATCTCAAATATGAGCTGAAAGGTCAAGAAATACTAAGTAATATATTCAAGACATTCGTGAATTATCGCTGAAAGTGATCGAGATGGTATAACTCAGTATTAAATGAATAATAAATTCTGTTATCTGTAGTTGAGCAGACTTTGCTAATGCGCCAGCAAATCGATCTTCCAGCAATGCTGTGCCATTATTCTAGACAGTGTGGCAAATTCGTACTTAATCGCCCCCTAATAAGCACCGGACTGCCGTGGAGTAAAAACGTCAATTATCTTGAATGGGGTGAAACTAGGTGGTCAGTGAAAAAGGGGGGCGCCACGAAATTGATGGTGACACGCAAATGGTCGGAAAGCACACGTCTGTTTCATGAAAATCCTGCACGAATTACGTCGTTAAAAGGGCAAAGTTCACCCCTCTATACCTAGCACGTTAATTGCAGTTTTTAATAAGGGCAATACCGAAATGCCTTAATCATCAACCACTGTTGTGCTTACGATGGCAGGGTGGGGCAGCATTCTATTTTCCCAATTATCTTTATTGTCTTCGGCCGCAGGGCCTGGATTTACGCGTTCATGCACTGGTACTTTTGTAAAATTGTCTCATTTACGGCAATTTCATTACACACGGACTGGATCTAATAAAAAAGCACGATAAATGAGAGTCATTGTCTTGTAATCCTAAACGGATTACGCCTCGTGGTCTCTTCGAGAATTGAATGCGAAATTTACATTGTGCAAAAGGTTTACTTTTTAAAAGGTGTGCCGCATTATTTTCACGTACGCGCGATGAATCGTGGATTACGTTGATTGAATAATTGTGCCTCGTCAATCCGCAAGACATGTATGCTCGATGCATACAAATTAAATAACATTACGTAAGTTATGACAAACTATATGTATAATATCCTGGTGGTCTCGACCCAATCACGGTAACCCAGATGTGTATGTTCGCCAACGCCAGACATGCATCCAAGTATAATTACATCTTCCTACTACAAACTTTAATTAATTTCTAGGATAGAGAATAGCCACGGTGGATGCAAGTAGCAATGCATTGCCAACATAAAACAAAAGGCTTGATAATAAACCTCTGGCGTAGCGTACAAATAGGATATTTTGTATGTTTTTTTTGTGTCACTCACATGGAAGAACAAAGCATCAGAGACACTTATTAATTAAATTAATCGTAAAGGAACTAAAATTTTCATTTAGACTAATGGCATTATCAGATTTTATTTTTCAGTAATTCTGTTATAAAAAATTTAAAATACCATTTATAATTTACCTTTTAATATTTATATTCCTATGTATGGAAACAAATGCAAGTATTTGGATAATTTTCTAATTTAGTTTTTAATTTTAACTCCTTATTTTAATCATATCTATTTGATAGTATACATATATTTATTGACAAATTTTGTACATATTTACATGGAAATAATGAATAATGAATGAGGTGTTAATGTATTAATTTGTCAAAAGGCTATTGACCAGAGGTCTTTCTGCCTATCTATTTGATATTATTCTTAAAAGAACTGTAACTGGTTATAATATATATTTAAAAGAAGACGTTCAATATATGATAATCCTGACATTATACAGGGTTATTCACGCTATACGGCATGGAATATTGTGGCCAAAATACGTGACTTTCAAAAAGTTTCACTTTGGGGATATATGGGGGTCTATTAGGGCTCCTTTTTAAAATTACTTTCATAATATACAGGGTGTCCCAAAAACACTAAAAGTATCAAAGTTGTGTTTTTTTTAATGAAACACCCTGTATTTTATTGCATTTTTGGATCCTTCGATAAAAAATAAGTGTGTGTTTTTATTACATAAACCTTAAGGTTTTTGAAATAATTTGAATTTTGTAAAAATGTAACCTAATTTTCATGTTTCAAATACTTAAAAAATAATTCAGTTATGCATACTAAATTTACGCTGAAATGTAACAATAGATCATATTTTATTTTCCAAGTATAATAAATTTGACATTGGAATTAAACAAATGAGAATTTTAAATGGCTATAACTTCATTTATTTAAATGGAACGCTATATTTATTAATTTATCAGCAAATGCACGTTTTAATTACCTTTCGAATGGTATTTAAATCTTAATTGTTAAGTCTTCTCGTTTTTGCAGAAAACGCCAAAATATTGTTTATTGCACCGTTTTAGTACTTTTTAAGTAAAAATTTTAATGTATCTAGTTTTTAAATACGATAGAAAACTAGATACATTAAAATTTGGTATGCATAACTTAATTATTTTTTAAGTATTTGAAACATGAAAATTAGGTTACATTTTTACAAAATGCAAATTAATTCAAAAACCTTAAGGTTTATGTAATAAAAACCTTATGAAAACACATACTTATTTTTATAGACGGATCCAAAAATGCAATAAAATACAGGGTGTTTCATTAAAAAAAAACACAACTTTGATACTTTTAGGGTTTTTAGGACACCCTGTATATTATGAAAATAATTTTAAAAAGTAGCCCTAATAGGCCCCCATATATCCCCAAAGTGAAACTTTTTGAAAGTCACGTATTTTGGCCACAATATTCCGTGCCATATAGCGTGAATAACCATGTATAAACGCGAATATTAAATTTATTTAAGTGGAAAGCTGAATTAATTTTAAAAAATAACTTAAAATTATGCAGAATTGCTGGGTAAGAATGCACTGCCAAAAAATATCTTCCTTCCTTTATCCTTATATATTGAGACTATTTTTGGTATTTTAAATTTTCCTCGACATTTTTCTATCTAAAGTAAATCATTTAAAATAAGTTAGTGAATATGCCAAGGTTCTGGAACGACATTCAGAATGTTACTAAGAAAATTATCAGGTACCATTATTTTTTTAACAGAAACCATTTTTATAATTGTTATTATTTCAGCTAATGTCATTATCAGATATTTAAATTTGCTTCCTATTACTTTTTCGTTATAAAAGTAATTGTTTATTCGAGTTTGCTCTACATATATATTAGCTGAATTTACAAAATAATCATTGAATATTGTTATAAGAATGTTTACTTTTTCATCTAGTCTAATTGTGTTATTAGTATATGGTGTATTTTCGCTATAATAATGTTGTTTTAATTAAATCCCCACCTTTCAGAAACCTTTAAACCTGATTTTATAATATTTTATTTATTAACATGTAGTAATATTCAGTCATCACCTCAAACCATTTGCGTCAAATAAAATTTTTTAAATACGAAACATTTCGTAAATCTACAACAATGAGTCTTAGTAAGACTGCAAGACACATCAGTGATTGAAGTTAGTACTGTCCTGACTAATACCAAACATGTTGTAATATAAAAATTTATGAGCTACCGTATGACATACTTCAGTGTATCCTAATAGCGATCATTGAACCTCTTACAGAACTCATAAACCGATGCATCACACACCCAATTTTTCCAGATGCACTTAAAAGAGGAATAGTGATACCTCTCCACAAGAATGGTGAATGCTGTGATCCTAAGAAGAAGAAGAGTTGCTCTATTGCCATTGTTTGTCCCCGGAAAAGTTTTGCAGCTTTAATTGAGCGAATACTTTGAGATATTTTGCAATGAGCAATACGGGTTTCGCAAAGGGAGATCAACTACGGAAGCCATAAATAGATTTGTGGAAGTGACCGTCGATTGCTTTGAACAAAAAATTCTCTCAAAAGCTTCATTTCTAGATTTCTCAAAAGCTTTTGATTGTGTTTCTCATTCTATTCTTTTAAAGAAATTATATTTTTACAACCTGCATCGAGAGAGTTGTCGACTAATAGTATCATACCTCTCGGGTCGAACGCATTGCGTGTTGTCTCAGAATTCTACCTCTGATCAATTACCCATTATTAGAGGAGTGCCCCAAATCGATTCTAGGATCGTTATTATTTTTACTTTATATTAACGATCTTCCAAATACTATTAAGGATGGAAGTGTTATATTGTATGCGGATGATGATAGTAAATACGTCGAAGGATCAAGAACTTCTTAACACTTTGCCGACCGCAAGTCTCGTAAAAATTTCTTCGCTTGGCACCGGCAGCACTAATTCAGATTACTTCGCTTGTTTCTGCTTCACTTTCATTTTTTGGATATACATAAAAAAACAAAAAACTTGCTGACGTGTTCTTAAACTTATTGAACACAACAGATCATCAACAAATGCAAATGGTACTACAGCACATCATTGTGGTGTAGCCGGCCGCTGGATGATATTTTGCGCATAACACCAATGTGGTGTCACCGGCCGTTGAGTGATAGTTTTTTCGCGACACCACTGTGGTGTTAATAATGTTCATGTGGAGACTCAATTAAGCGCCACTAAATGATTTGACAGCAATCGACTGAAATTAAATAGTAACAAAACAACATCGATGGTATTTTCTTTAAGAAAATCAGATAACAAAGTTGATACAACCAAATTTTTAGGTATACACATTTTGACTAATTTGACGTGGAATGAACATGGTGATGGTCTTGCAAATAAGTTATGCTCTAGTATATTTGCGATACGGTTCCTAAGCAAGAATGTTACTAAGAGGTTGTACGCACTGCATACTTTTCTTTATTTCAGTCCCATTTATTATACGGGCTAATTGTTTGGGGCCACTCAAGCATTAGGCACAGATTATTTGCTTTACAATGTTTGTATATATATGAATGCGTGATATATATAAAGAAACATTTGCAAACATATGATACCCATCCAAGCATTAATATTCACTGCACCAGACAAAATAATAACATTTACCCTAACATGATTCGACTTAATAGAAACACAGCACTGCAAATGTCACATCAGACAAGTGGGGAAAAAGAGTATTTCTCCAAAAGAAAATTGTAATAGCATGACCTGTTAGGGAATATTCCATCAATTCTAAACGACAAATATTTCAGGATACGTGTTTGCACATTTCAATAGTTAAAGAAATATTAGTGTAATAATGATACCAAATGATTGAGACAAGCTCTAGTTTCTACGAATAAATGCGAAATACGAAGTTTTTAGAAAGTCAATATTAATATTAATATTATACTGACTTCGGTAAAGATTGCTGCACCTATTGAAATTTTCATAAAACTTCTATTTTCATGATTAAAATTTTAATAAAGTAAACCGAAATGTTACACAGGTATTGAGATATTGGTCCAATTTGTCCGAAGATGGGGTTAAACAACATCGCCCTGGACCTGGACGTCCACGGAGGACGTCGCTTAAGACGTTTGGCCACAAGAGACAAATATTCATCACTCGATTAATTGAGCTGGGTTCATAATATTAACGCAGATCAATTTTCATTTTCAAATTTAAAGTAAATTAATCTACGATGAGCACTTATTTATACATAATGAAATAAGAAGGAAAATGCTAGATCTACCTGGTCATTAATTACTGTGATTTCCGAATTACTCGTTGGCTTTCTAAATATTTCAAAATTAATTGTATATAATAATTAATAATATAATTGTATATTGAAAAAACATAATATTAATGTAGCATTTAAGCCAACGAATAAAATTTGTAATTCAATTTTTAATTCCAAATCCCCCATAGATAAATTAGATAACGTGCAAAAATGTAAAGGAATTTACTGGTCGTAACTTCAACATTAGATTAAAAGACATACTCGAGATAATTCATTTTGTCGAAAAAGGGTTCAAAATGGATTTACTCGAGTCATTAGAAATTCATAAAGCGAAGAGTAATCCGGAAATCCCAGTAATTAACGACCTGGTAGACCTAGTATTTTCCTCCTTATTTCATTCTGTATAAATAAGTGTTTCATCGTAGATTAATTTATTTTATGTTTGAAACGATCAGTTAATGATCGAAACTCAAGTCACTTAAAAATAAAGTGTAAGAACAAAGGAAATGTTTTTGTTTAATTTTTCAAGATGTATCACGTTACGTCACATGTTAGCGTCTCAACCATCAAAATAAACATAAATAAACCAACCTCCAAATAACACCTATTCCTTACAAAAAAATATAAGGAGTATGGCAATATGTATATTTAAATAATTTAAGATTAAAAGCGTGACAATATGTTTCAAATTCTACCAGTTTAAAATTACTATTTTAATTATTCTTAAGACAAAATAAAGATTAATGTTTTATTAGTACACGTAGAAATAATTATATATTCTAAATGTATCAGTTATTCCAAATTAAGTACCTACTCATATTAATTAAAACACTAAACGTTGTTTGTATAACACTATATTTATTTTTGTGACTTAACTTTCGGTATCTACACGTACCATTATCAAACATGAAGTAATTTACAAACCGATTAAGACAGGTCACAAAAATAAATATAGTGTTATACAAACAAAGTTTTTTAGTGTTTTAATTAATATTCAACGAAGTAGATACTCAATAGTTCAGAATATAAAGGATAAATGAAAATAATGTTGACGTTTTTATACCACTATTTATAATTAAATTATTTTCATTTATTTAAAATATAATCGATTTAAAAAGACTAGATGACTAGATACTTGGAATAAAAACTAATAATATTTATATACTTTAGTTTAGAATTTCGTATATTCTAAGTTACCAAGAACAAACAGCATACTATACATGAATGAAGTAAATGCCTTTTCTAACATTCAATCAGGTTCTTCAGGTCTTTAATGTCAATAACTACAATAATTGTTTTGCCATACAGTGGCTTCATCAGGATGATGATTAGTACTGTAAATCCACAACTTTACTTATATACTAAACTGTTATGACGAGTACTTATAGTAAGTATAATACTATCAAAAAAACAATTTGCTATTACGATTACACGCAACTTTTTTAAAGTTCAATTGAGGTGATTTATTTACATCGGTTTTATCGTTAAGTAACAGTCTGTTGAATCTGTTAATTTCTAATTTGTTGAGAAGATTTAATTTTTCCAATGATTTGCGAACATAGACAATGTTTTTCTGTTAATAAAAGACTTTCGATAGACATAGAACTGGTAAAGAGGCGGTTGGCAGCGCAAAACGCCGCAATGGAAGTAAAGAGCTGGTGCGCCTTCCACGTTGAAGAGAAGAAGGGCCCTTGGGTCACCTACTTGTCTTCGGGGTCGGAAAAAAAGATGCCCTGTTTATCACCGAAAAGGGAGGGAGGATTAGCTATATCTTCTCCACTCTCCCCATAAAACTGGCTAATTTAGCCACAACAGGAACACCTCGAGTGGAGGTCCCGATGGGAACAGAGGATGGAGGCACACCGGGCGAAAGCCAGGAGTGCGCCACCTCCATCCCAGAGGAGTCTTTACAGCCGTAAAGGTGATACAGTGTAACATGCATCATTGTAGGGCGGTGTGGCAACCCTTTGTCGCCACCTTGGCACTATACAGGGCACAATAGCCGTCATCTAAGAACCATGGGTTGTTAAATCCAGGGTTTGTGGATTTGGTAAGTTAAATGGGAACATATTCGCACATCCCACAAATAGTAAGCCTAGATCATGTATTTACATACCTAAGCACATAACATCCTATGTTATGCCACAGCTTTCCACCAGTGACATCACAGTGGTAAGGCTGTCAACAGGAGACGGCAATAAAGACACCATCCTGGCGTCAGTTTACCTCCCTCACGACGCCCCTGCACCAACCAGAGGGCTGGAGCAACTCGTGCTACATGAGATTTAGAAATACTAAACCGAGGCTCTGAATCCACGTTCGTCACAACTCGGAGCCAAACTGTAATAGACATTACATTGGCGACTAGCGGTATCTCAAACAAAATCCACGGCTGGTATGTATCACCGTCGGTTTCAATGTCAGATCATAGGTGGATTAAATATACACCAACACATACAACCGGTAAGAAAACACGGACTAACTAACGGACAGGAATGCCTACATAGACAACCTCTCGCGGAGTCTGCGAACCTGCGAAGATACACGCCAACTTAATACAGTGGAAGACATTGAAACCAATGTATATACGTTTCAACACTCCACTGTAAAAGCATATAAGGACTCCTGCCCTGCGAGAAAGGTGGAAGACTCCAGAAACGCCACACTCTGTTGGTGCGAAGAACTCGACCATCTCAGAAGAGCTGCGAGAAAATCCTTTAGCAAAGCAAAGAAATCAAAACAACAGTCGGACTGGATGGTCTATAAAAACATCCAACAAGACTATAAAAAACTAATAAGACAAAGACAAAGGGCAGCCTGGAGGTCTTTTTATGAGGAGGTTGAAACCACCTCGGCAGCTGCAAGGCTCAAAAAGATCATCTCCAAGGATCCCTCACGACAACCAGGTTGCCTAAAACGAGAGGATGGTAGTTACTCTTCTAACCTCTCGGAAGCAGCTGAGATTCTCATTAATACCCATTTCCCAGAATGTACGAACACCTACGATGAAGATTGTCAGAACCCATATCCTCAAATTTTTTGGCTGCACATAGCGGTAGTAAGACCAATGCTAATCTATGGAGCACTGGTTTGGTGTCCCAGAGCCAGACAGAAAACCTCAGCAAAGCAGCTTACTCAGTTGCAAAGGATAGCATGCCTCAGCACGACCGGAGCAATGCGAACAACACTTACTGCAGCAATGGAAGCAATGCTCTGCCTTCCACCTCTCGACTTATATGTAGAGGAGATGGCCACGGCGGCAGCACTGCGCCTAAACTCAGTTGGACACTGGTGCAAAGGAGGCATGGCTGGCAGACACTATCACCTTTTAGAGGAGGCTGTCAAGAAGACACCCTTCCTTGGAAGGAAGACAGACAATTTGCCACCCTGCTACGTCTTCAATAGACCCTATAATGTATCTACAAAAAGAGGAACCGAGAGTGTAGAGGGTGGGGAAACCCTCCGAATTTACACCGATGGTTCTAAAACCAAAAGAGGATCCGGAGCGGGTATTTACTCTCAATAAATGAAACTTTCAATAGCTATACCCCTAGAGAACAAGCAGAGATACTTGACATCATCCATGGGGCAAAATAAATCCTATACCGTGAGATCCGTGATAGGTACATCCAAATCCTTACAGACAGTAGGGCAGTAATACTAGCAGTGAGTGGTTACAAGATCACCTCAAGACTAGTAAAATAATGTCACAACACCCTAAAAAGCAGCACAATCAAACAGTATTGAGCTGCGCAGGGTCAAGGGACAGAATAATGAAGAAGGCAGCAGCAAGACAGACGAGTTGGCGCGGGCTGGATCGGTTCTCAGTGATACCACAGACGGACCCCCGATCGTGCCAACACCGAAATGCCTCACTGACATCCTCAAACAAAACACTCTAAAAAAGCTAAAACAACATTTGGACAACACCTCAGACTGCAGACAGGCAAAGGAAGCAATGCGCTCACCCAAACTGAAAACAGCTGAATACTATGCGACTATTCCGGGGGAATCTGGGTCTTATCACAGGTATCCTTACGGGTCACTGTCAGCTAAGGAAACACTTGTTTACTATGGGGCTGGTGGAAACCCCCATATGTAGAGCATGTGAAGAAGAAGACGAGACAGTGGAACATGTGTTAACCACCTGCCCGGCTCTCGCCCACCTTAGAGACTCCAACCGTTGTGCTGTCCTTTGCTCGTCACCTTGGGTGGCTAAATGAGTGATAGAACAACGCAGGGCTGTCCCAGTCAGGGGGGCACAACGGGCCTAGTGAGTGCTATGGTCAATGATTTGATCAGCCATGGCAAACTCAATCCAGATCCAGAACATGTTCAGCAATTCGTTATTCCAAGCTGCGACCTGATTGACAAACATATATTAAGAATGTGAAGATTATCCCATTTAAAACCTGTAAAAATTCTCAACCCAAGTAGTGTATTTTCTACATATAGAATATTATCTGCCAAATATGTTAAATCTTCATTCGGAGTCTTCCTATGAGTTGTAAGAAGTTCCTGAATATATATTAGAAAAAAAAGTCCTACAATATAATGTTTCAATGATAAAAATTGCAAAAATAATTGCTATATTGTTACTTCTGGGAGTATCTAATGATTTTTCAATGCTTCTTAAGTCTATTTAGCATAAATATTATTCTATAATTGTCATTTCAAAGTATGGCTACTCAATTCCGTTTCTTTGTATAGCGGTGCATATTAGTAATATTTTTTTATTCTGCATTAGTTGTACATATACTTGTTTTGACATTAAAATTGAGGGAAATACTATTTGTCACATATTACTGTATTTGAAAATTACGGAAAAGGGGACAACTTAAAGAAGCATAATTTTAGAAATAACCGGTCTAAGATGTTTTCAAAAATAACAATTATGTGAATTATTAAATGATTAAAAAAAAGTTAGTATAAAGATGTAATTTCATATTAAACAAAATGTAGCAATAATATAAAAAGCATTATACAAAATCTCCACACAATTTAGAAATAGTTCTTACGTACAGAAAAACCGATAACTTCTACCGATTTCTATTTATACTGCCAACAAGAAACTTTGTGTTTTTCATTGTTGCGTCAACAATAGTTTATGGATGCAGACGTGCCAAACTGCCCATTATGTAATATACAACCTGAGGTCGCCGCCAATTCTTCTCCGAAACATGACTAGTAGCAGTAATGAGTTATTCATCATTCATTCGATTACATTATATATAAAAATAGAATTAAATTTAAAATACGCGTACATAAAAATAATTATTAATAACAGCTTTAGAACAATTGTTTGTGATATAATAATTTCAGTGACTTTTATATTTATACCAATTGCATAACTAAAGATTCAATAATTTTGCTTTAAAAATTAATCTCCTAACTGCATTTAACCTAATTGAATAATCCACTATAAAATAAGTATACGTAAAAAATTGAGCCATTAATAAATAATTGCAAATTAGGATTTATATTTAGCAGACATTTGCGTGATATACCATTATTGCACACAACACACAACCCCTTAATCATTATCGAAAAATTATGATCATTACCTAGTAATTGTACCTAATAAATAAAACTGGGTAAAATTAATAAATACATTGGAAATTATTTACGTCGCAATTTCTAAGAGCCCACATTTTTCTCCGAATGCCCATCTACTTCACCTCTCTCAATTAATTATTACTTTCCAACTATCAATTCACAAAATCTAGATCAAAAGTAACGGCACAATTCATCACCTCGCCCGATCAATAGCATTTTCGCGCTATTTTTGGATTTTATTCACGGTCTGCAATAACGGCAGACTTATTAAATCAATACTGCCATGGTGTATACTTTCCACGACTAGTTCTTTATTGAAAAGAAGAAAAATCAATGAACGTATTAAATCGAAACGCGAATTCAAACAAAAATTAATGACACGAAACACGTATTTGGCATCAATAGCTCCTTGTGAGCATGGAATATAAAGGTCTTGTCCAAATAAAAATGCTAGCAAATGGGCCAAAGTCGTTTCGCGTCCTTTGGAAATATGAACTGAAATGCGATGATTAATTCAAGCGACGTGCAGTTTAGTCCATTGATCGAATTGATTTAGTGGTGGCAATTAAACTCTATGGATATTATTACATTGACTGTCACGTCAATTAGTTATTACAGATAATAAATAATATATAACTTATTATTACATTTTTTCATCCACTAGACATTAATTGGTGATACGTCCTTATGTTTATTGAAATGTACAGAATGAATATTTCATTTAAAAACGTTCCGCTTGAATTCCGAAAACACCAGAAACCCGAGGAATGAATGCAAACATCCGAAGTTAAATAATGGGCGAATAACAAGCTCGTGAACTAGTTTAGTTTAGTAGTTCGCACTCGCTTTCCATGTGTCAGTTGCCCAAACACCAATCTGCGGTTAACAATAATTTCACACGTAGAAACAAACTCGAGCTGTTTGCGAAATTTAATTTTCCGCAGGCTTAATCTAAATATCCCTATTTAATCGGGGAGCGATAATTTCGCACGATTGAAAATTATGCGCGCACCGATAAAATAAGTCCCCGTCGTATAACATGAAATCCATAAATTGGATTAGTAGAAGATAACGAGGATGTAATTGCAGTTATTGAGGGCACGCCTAACCTAACCCGGCGGATCCACCAATATCAATCCGAATTATTACGATTACTTCGATGCGTTCAATGTTTGAATATATTTTAAGGAAATATAAATTAATATACAGTGAAGTAATTTACGGGTTTATAATTAGGTATGCACAGGATGTTTATTAAATATACGGCAAACATTTAAGAAATTATTCTACGAATATTTTGTAACTTGATTTTTGAAAACTCGCTTTCTTTTGAATATATAGGGCGAGCACAATTATTGACAAAATCATTTTTGATATATTTTAAAATTGTACCGCGTTCAGGCACTTCCTTTTGCTGATTTTCCTCCACGTATTGCATTCTGTCAATGACTTTTGCAAACATTGGTTCTAATCAACTATTGACTTTGGATTCTTTGATTTTTTTTCAAGAAATGCATGAAGGATATTCATAATTACTATATGTGGGCTGAAAAAAATCCTCATAAATTACTTGAAGATCGTTTTCAATATATGTTCTCGTTGACTGTTTGGATTAGAATTGTGGATGACTGACTGATTGGACCTGTATTTCTACCAGGCAGGAAGATTTACTAGCGAAGTGTATCGCAAGTTTTTAGAACAAATGCTACTTCAGTCATCGAAGGATGTACCCCATTGGCAACAAAAAAATGCAATAAGGTTTATTTTTCATATGATGGTGCACTAGTGCATTTTAGTTTTTAACAGTAACATACGGAGATCGCTCAGACGGACCTCACTCATGGCCAACTCGATCCCCGACTTAAATCTCCTGGATTATTTCCTATGGGGTTAGTCATTACTTTATACTACTCCATTGGAAAATGTGGAAGCTTGGCGAAATCGAGTTTATAGCTGTGTATTTTTAAAATATAAGAACCTGCACACAAAAACTCTTCAAACAAGGGTAATTCTCTCGTAATCCAACAATATTTTGGTCATTAAACCATTGTGAAAAGATAGGAAGGTTCCCACTTTACACACAGCATTAATGTCTCTTTACTCTATACTGTTCAGTCAAGGAATATGCACATTCGGAAAAATAAAATAGATATATGTAATAAAAAACTTATACAAGCACTTATTGGGAAGATTTTTATATTATTTTACGTAACATTGTGTAAAATTTAATTTTATATTATTATTATCATTATTAAAGAAATTGTTGTTTCCGTTAAAATGGAAATAAATTAAATACCTACATTTAACACTATTGGCTATAACAATTCATACGCCAACAATGAAATACTAAAGTCTATATACAATGTGAAATAAAGTATAACCAATTTCAAAGTGTAGTGCATTTGCAGACACTTTTTCAATTAAGTACAAGTATGTGTAAATCCGAATTCATTATAGTTTATCCGCCACTAATTTTACATAATATAAAATTACTTACTAATTCGTAAAGACTTCCATGGGAATACTAAAACAAAACAAAATAATAATTAACATTTTAGATAACACTATTTATTCTGAAAAGAAGTAGATTACTTTATTAAACTTTTTTAGTGTGGCATATAATTAATTTTTTAATAGGATAAAATCGCGAAATGAAACAACCAGTTTTTTAACATATATCAATATTATGTATTATAAATAAACAACTTTTCATTACTGCAAAATATAATTTAATTAATATCAGATATAATAAATTAAACCCTTAATTAGTGTCTTTTATTTTATTACTATCACGCCATAATAATCATTAGCATTAAGCGGCATATTGAATTTTCCGAATTAGGTTAAATCCTCGCCCGGCGCATCCACCGTAATCGCCTAAAATAAAATTAGCTTCTTTTATCTTAAATTAAATTTTCTCACATTCCCATTAAATCCCAACATCGAATTAAATCAGCAGAAATTCAGGCACAGGATTAATATCGCACTTCCCCAAAAGTAGACATTCGAGATTCCTTTTTAGGCCCATGAATAGGACGAAATTAGGACTCGTCCCGGCCTAATTAAAGATATCGATTTAATTTCAACCGCCGCTCCAGGCACTAACGCATCGCCTAATTTGTTCATAACTAAGAACTGGGACGTGATGTTCACAACAACTGACTGTCCATTTAGAAACTAATTACTATTAATTAAATTGTGTTTGACATACCTGTACCGCATTAGACAAAGTGTAAATGTGTTGTAAATTGAATGTTAATGGGTTAAATTAAGAAAATTCCTCTGAAACCTAAGTTAAAGGGTGTATAATGTGTGTATGTAAGTAAAATAAGACTTTTAAGGAGAATACAATATTTTATCGGTATAAACAATAAGGTTGAGACACTAGTTCGGTAAATAATATTTTAACCTATTATAGATGACTCAGTAGTAAAGAGAAATTTCAACTATTAACCCATTTGCATCACACAGAAAAGTGGAAAATGCGTTTTTATCACCATTTTTTTTTGTTTTTTTTTTGAAAAATTTGAATGAAAATGTTTTCAATAAAAATACTATTGCATAAATAAAGAATTTTTATTTCATTATAGATTAATAATAATAAAAGAAATTTATTGTTAATTATTTTGCACAACATAAGAACTGGCAATTATCACATTAATAAAATGTATCTTTTTTTGTGATAAGCAAACTACGAGCGAGCTTTGCGAGCTTTGTTCGATGAAGTCGTTTCAATAAGGGTTGGATTAATTGATTAATTGATTTTTTTAATATTTTTGTGTTGTTTACCCTGAAAATATTCAGTGAAGAGTGATCGGAACTCTATTTGCTAATAATACATTAGCTATAATTGATAAATTTCTGTAGGAAAACTATATTCTAAACTAACGCTTCACTTCACTTAATTTCTTCAATGTATTTCAGTGTACCCCACTTATTCCCCTTAATGAACTTTACATTTAAATTACGCACGGTTATTAAGATCACTCGTCTTATGTGTTTGAGGGGCCATTAGGCTTTCAAACACGCCCTAATTAAAATGTTACTTAAATTATTTCTATTAGGAATGAAATTGAATCATCCCTTGCTCACCCAGATGTGTTTTCTGAATTGGAATTTTATGCGGTAAAACGTGCGATGAACTAATTAAAAATCAATGAGTTCACGTACCTAAAATGGATGTTCAAATCGGATAACAGATGTATAAAACCGGTTATGGATTAAATTTCAATTTGTACATTTTTAATTTTAATAATTGAAATTTGCCTATTTGGGAATTATCCCAGATTAGATTAAAATATTCATGGATTAAATACGGTTTGATTTATATTAAATTATTATTTTTGTCACCAAATATAATTTCACTCATACTATTTTCTTCCCTTAATCCTTTATTACACCGACGGAATTGTTACTGGTTTTATGAGAGAGAGAGAGAGATTATTTTCGATTCTTTTTGCCTGATATCTGTTTTATATGCTAAACAAAGTAATTTTTGTTTGTTCTTTTTTATATTAGGTTATAATTTTAAAGATTATCATAAGTGAAATTTTCTATTCATAGGCAGATTTTTATTATTCATTTATTTTTTATTTTATTAATATAAAGTGCACATGTTTGCATATATAGTTCTGTTATTTTATACTTTATTTACAGTATTTTAAAAGTATATTAGTAAATGAGCTTGTTACTTTAAACCCTTCTCTCTAAAGCGCCATTAATTGTATCCCAATGGCGAATGGTACCGATCACTCATCTAATTGCTAACCCGGATTAACCATGCTGCACTATCGCTATCAGTAGTTTGGTTAAAACCACAAGCGTTTATCAGTATTTTATTTATTTATTATTGTAATTTTGAATACCATTTTTTGGCAGTATTACATTAAATATTTTTTAAAGTTGCTCATTTGTGATATAAAGAGTGTAATATATTTTAAGTAATTAAAATATTATTACTTTCATTGTATAATTTGAATTTTATTATTTCGGCAACTTTTACCTGGAATTATCGAACATTCCAAAATGGTAAAAACAGAGGATGATTGTAAAGCTGTTTTGAATATGATACACGAGATCAATTTGGTCGTAAATTTTTCGGAAAATGTAGAACTGAAAAATGTCTTCTGTTATAATCGTAGATGTTCGGAACGATTTGGGACCAATGACGGCTTTGATTCCAAACAATGAAGTGGAAAACCGCCAATCTTTAATCTCGATGCACAAAAGTATACAACAAATAAATGTGAATATTTATCACAAACGTTTAGGGGAAACGAGGGTCTTGACAGCCTTTCTATTAACAGGACCCCCTACTCGCGGCGCAAAAGTATCCCCGCGTAGGGACTAAACAAATGCCTTTGATCTATAAGATATTTCGTAAATGTTGATATTTTCGATTAATAGGACTAAAATAACGCAAATGTTAAAAGCATTGTTTCTTTAACTGAAGGATTTTAAAGCTACATTAATGTTGTTTTCAGATATGATTTATTTCAAAGCTAACTTTGAGAAAATTTGTTTTTTCATTATTGCCAATATGTAAATATGTTTTTAGGATATTTTCAATTCAATTTGAGCAGATCATAATTATATAATATTATATAGTCAATTACACAGATATAATAGGAGTATAATAAAACTTAAGATTAAAAATATTTCACAAATATCGAAACTACATACATTAGTATAAAATATTATAATCAGGCAAATAAAAATTACAGAAATGAAATGCAAATATATGTCAGATAAAACTTAATTTATTGTTCTAGTTTCATTGAATTGAATGAATTTTACGGTTGAAGTGCTGTTTGTAATGGTTTGAAATATGAAGTGTTTTCTTTGATGCCTAAATATTTAATGTTAAATTCGGTTTCTAAGATGAAAGTTAATTTGAGGATAGAGGTTATTAATGAATTTAAAAATTGTGTTAATTGTCTTGTTAATCATACAAAGCTAGCTAGAATATCATCAACGTGTCGATACCATAACTTTGTGTTTCTTAACAAGATGTACGCTACGATTAAAATTGATTAAGTTATGTTACTCAATGTAATAGACATTGGGAGGTCTTCTGTTTGTTTATAGCTTTTTTCAAATGAAAAATAATTATTATATATACAAACATCTTTATTGACAAATACATAGCGTATATAATAAAAATAATATACATACATAGCATTTAAAAATTCTAGTATTTGTCAATCGGCTATCGACCATACGTCTTCCCGCCGTTTTTTTTTTTAATTTTAATTTTTTAATTAAGTCCTTGTCATTTCTTGAGAGATCATGATTGCTAACTGTCTTTGTGAAGTTCCTGTCTTAAATTAGTTAGTAATTGAAGCATCGTTAAGATTATGAAATGATGAAATGAATTCGTGTAATGTTAAGGAAGGGAACTTACGTTTAGGGATAATCCTTTTTTTTGGGAATGCATAGTGCATTTAGGATTTGGAAATAGTTAGGATATTCGGCAAATTTTTTTGGCTAGGGAGGATTGTCTTTCTTGAATTGGGATTATCTTTGTCGAATTTGCTGGGTTATGGAGAGTATTTTGATGATGTCGGATTTTGGTTAGCACCCTAATGGTGATAAATAATATGGCGCCGGGAGATGAAAGTGCCTGTGATAGTAAAAGTGGTGAAAACAAGATTTGCACATATAAATATTGCAAAAAATCAATTGTGAGGGAAAGAGTGGAGTGTTGTGAATGTGCAGCATCATTCCATCCAGGATGTTTTAGCAAGGGAAAGCAGGATTCCAGCCCGAACCATGTCTGCACTATATCAAACATCCAAGGTGAGAATCATTCACTAGTCAGCCACATTGAGTCTCTAAACAAACTTATACAACAATTAGAAGAATCTAACGCTTCTCTAAAAGCAAACAATGAAGCCCTAATAAGCACGAATAAATATCTATTAAATACTTGGATCTTAACGGCGTTCACTTGGTGGTACATTTCAATATTAAGAATAAAGAAAACACTTTTACTTTTTTATACCACTTTAAGTTTTATTTTCAGTGACTAGTTTCGACTACACGGTAATCATTATCAAACTAAGTACTTAAATTACGAATAACAACTGTTTATATACCTATTACAATGCTTCGAACAGTGGGGTGTACATTAGGTCAACCTGGTCGTTAATGAGGGAAATTCCGGGATTAATTTTCGCTTTGTAGATTTCAAGGGCTTCCAGTAAATCCATCTTACCTCCTTTTTCGGCGAGATGGATTACCGAAAGTACATCCTTGCCGAAAGTATGGTTTGATTCCAATAAGTGGTTTGAAAATGTTGAATTATTTTTCTTTAAATTGAATGACCTCTGATGTTCATTTAATCTTGTTTTAAAATTACGACCTGATTGCCCAATGTACACACTTTTACATTCTGGACAGGTTAAACTATAAATACCTGATTTACACATTTTGTTGATGGGGGTTTTGGCATTAAATATTAAATTACAGGTTTTGGTACTTGACTTAAAAACTATATTGACGTCTCGTTTTTTAAAAATATTTTTAATTTTATTGCTAATGGTTCCAAAGTATGTAATTGTATTGTAAGATTTATTTTCTCTAGTTGGGGGGCTTGCAAAAATATATTTACGGATTTGTGACATTTTAAACTTGTTAATTAATTTTGTTACTATTGAGACCGAATAACCATTGTTAATTGCCATTTGTTTTATGGTGTTAATTTCTTTTTCAAGGGATGTGGGACTAAGAGGGATTTTGAATGCACGGGATATCATTGAATAGAAGCTGGCTATTTTATGTTTGTATGGATGGCGCGAGGAATTCGGGATGATTGCATCTGTGAAAGTAGGTTTCCTATATATGTCAAATGTTAATTTATTGTTAGTTCTGGTTATAGTTAAATCTAAGAAGTCGATTTTATTGTCAGATTCTAATTCTACTGTGAATTTAATTGAAGGGTGTAGGGAGTTAAGGAAGGTTAGAAATTTGTTAATTTGTCTATCTGTACCTTCAAAGCATGCAAGTATGTCATCTACGTATCTATACCACCAAAAACATATTAAATGGTGGTATAGATACGTAGATGACATACTTGCATGCTTTGAAGGTACAGATAGACAAATTAACAAATTTCTAACCTTCCTTAACTCCCTACACCCTTCAATTAAATTCACAGTAGAATTAGAAATCTGACAATAAAATCGAC